>CATIWC010001383.1:0-333173 GCA_948472305.1 Vicia faba | reverse complement strand
ATATATATATATATATATATATATATATATATATATATATATATATATATATATATATATATATATATATATATATAATATATATATATATATATATATATATATATATATATATATATATATATATATATATATATATATATATATATATATATATATATATATATATATATATATATATATATATATATATATATATATATATATATATATATATATATAATATTAAATATATTAAATACGTATAATATAAAATAAAATATGTACAAAAATAAATTATATTTATAATAATATTTTCAGTGTGAATAAAAATAAGAAATAAAAAATAAAGGTATGATTTACATATTATTTTCAAGTTTAAATAAATAATATAAAAGTAATTATGCTTTTAATGTTAGAAAAATTAAAATAAAATGCCAAATAATAGTAAAAAATAATGAAAATATTTTTTGAGCATTTTTTATACTTGAAAATAAATAAACAAAATCAGAAAAGAAAACAAAAATGCAAAAATGTAAAAATACAAGGAAATGGGCCAGGGGGTGCAAAAATGAAAATGGGAGGTGCTAGAAGCAAGCCAGGCTAGGCCCAGCCCAAGCCAGCTTCATCTTCAACCTCCAAAATGAAAAACGCGCGCGTGCCCTGTTCAAACACTAGATCCTGTATATGTGATCTTTTGCAAAAACACACAACATCAAACTTGTAGAGAATTTCAAGACGATTCCAACCATATAAAAAACTAATCCTAACTCTCAAAGACCAGAGAGAATTTCTCTGACCCTAAAATCTGACCTAGTTTTTTCAGCATGTTCATGGATGAAATTCTCCTAGCACACTTAATATAAATGAAAGCTGAGCATATGTATGGCTTCCTAGCAATGAACACTACATTTTTTATTCACAAACCTAAGACTAAATGTTCCTAAATAGAGAGATAGAAAGTGAAGAAAAACCTGTTTCAGTTGGATTCGTGTAGGGCAATGCAGTGCTTCTCAACAAGTTTTGAGATGTCTGGTAGCTTGCTTGAACTTCACTTGACCTTTTCCAATATCTAGCTTGCCTTGAATGTCCTTGAATCTGCCTATAGAACTCAACCAGCACAAGCTTGAAATGAAAATGGTGAACACTGTAAATGGACTTACAATTGGTAATGGAGGTTTAGGATAGCTTGAGTGAGTTGAATGGAAAGTGTTTGAAGCAAAATGGGGCAAAAAGCACGAGCCAAATGAGCTGGGGAACTCAAGTTGCAGCACCTGCCCTGTTTTGCCAAAGAAGTGTGATTTATGGCTATGGGGTGTTTTGGGGCTCAAGCACTCGTGTTTCTAGCTCAGAGGGTTATGAGAAAGATGTTTGAAGTGTTTGTGTAAGTTAACATTGACTGGTTTTCAAGTTCTAAACATTTGGACAAGTTTCTTGTTTTTGAAGTAAGAAAGTGAACTTGTGGTTACAGGCCTGCACATACCATCTTATCACCTTTCATAGAATCCTCTTGGCCCCTCTGATAAGGGTATTTGTTTAGCTGCAAGAGATTTGGCTCTATGCTCAAGGATTAGTGGTTTGACATAAAGCAAACTTTTGCAAAAATGGAAATGTGCCTTTTACCATTTAGGGATTAAACTTGTGTACAATACTATAATGACCAAGACAATGTATTATCTCAATGGATTTGCATTAAATTATAGAGTGTGAAATGGTTTAGAGGCCTACAAACTAGTGCAAGGCATGCTGGTTTGAAAATGCAACTTGAGTGAACATGATTTTGCCATGGATACAAAGTGAATTTTTGCCAACTTCAAGCATTCGATTCTCCCTAACCACAAATGTGTTTGAGGAGTTCTTGGATAATTTGGAAATATTGCAACATGATCTATAATCCATCTTTGAAATGAAACTTGAGACTCCAAGTGTAACTATGTGAAAAATGGCCAAGAAGGTAGGTCAAAATCCTGCCTAAACTAGGGCAAGATTTCACTAAGTTAAAAGTTTTAGGGACCCTTGTTCCAAAAATCATAACTTGAGATCCAAGATTATTTTGAGAAAACTTTGTGAATCAAAGTTGTAGAATTTTTGGAGGACTACAACTTTCATGTTGTAAGTTTTGTTTGAATCCATTTGCATCATGGTGAAAATGTGGGGCAAAGTTAGGAAAAATTAATAAAATTTCATAACTTAGAAAATTTCTAAGTTATGAAAATTTTCAATTTCAAACCCTAATTTGCAAATTTGGGTTTCTTAATGAACAAGTTTCATAATTTGACACATCTTGATGAAAAATGACCCTTGGCACTTGATTTTAACCAAAAAGTCAAAGTTTGACTTTTCAGTGTACAGTCAAATTTTGATCAGTTGACTGAAAAATTCATCTGTCAATCTCATGCATTTGAGATCTTTTGAACTTGTTGAATAGGTCAAGATGATGCCATTGAGTCCTTAAGTCCACGATTGAGCTTAATTTTCCATTAGATAGGTCAAAAAGTCAGAAATTGCCTTTGTACACTCAAAACCCTAAAAATGACCAATTTGCCCTTTTAGTGATATGATCAAATTTCTTGTGGATTTGTGGTCCAAACTTGATCAAATGGTTCATAGGCCTTCGCATGAGCCTCATAGTACAACAATAAATCCAGCATGGATATCTTTGATGGAGTTTGCCCTAGTTGTTCGACTAAGTCGTAGTCGCTTCTCTTTATAATTTTTAGAATTTCTTCCATCTCCTTTTGGGAGGCCTCTGGGATAGATACTGATTGCGCCTTCATATGGACAGGCTCAACCAGAATGCCTTTTCCCCGAGTCTCAATTGACTTGTTGGTAGGGGTGTCAGCAGGGGTAACTATAGGAACTGTAGTAGTAGTGTCAACAGGAACAAAAGCAGGGATGATCACAAGACCGGTAACAGTCTTCGGAGGAGCAATCTCGGGAGAGAATACTCTTCCACTTAGGGTTATCTTGCTGGTTCCCACAATATTGTCGATGTCGGGGTCAGCCTTCTCAAAAATTGAGTCTTCATCAGCCAACCAATCCTGTTTGACACCGTGATAGTAGACGTCGCCCCCATAGTTCCATGGGACAGTTTTACCTGAGGAGTACGGGATCGGCCCTGGCATAGTAATTATCAGTGGAGGCACTTTAGGAACTGATGTAATCCTAACGGGTCTTTTGGTGGAGACCCTAGAAGGCTTGGCGGAAATGGTTACTATTGAAACATCATTGTAAGAAATGGTTGGAATATGAGTCTTTTCAAATAAAATCTCTTTGTCATCCATTAGGCGTTGGACACATGCTTTCAATAAATGACAACCAGTTGGTACGGATAAACAAAGGTGGTAGCTTTCATCATAGCCTGGAAATAAACCGGCTTTCAACATGTTCCTCTTGACAGTCAGGAGAGGATTAACAAGTTCATCAACAACAGTAACAAACATATCATCTTCAACAATGTTAACATCACGACCATGCTTGGGCATAGGAGCGGTGATAACATTTGGGATTTCAAGAGCATCAAATTCAATTTATTTTGCTTTGAGAAGGTCTTGCACCTTATTTTTCAAAGCCCAACAGTTGTTGGTATCATGGCCTAGACTTTCTGAATGGTAAGCACAACGAGCATTAGGGTGGTAATGAGGAGAAGAGGTGTTGGGATTCTTTGGGGCTTCCTTCAATGTTACCATATTAGATCTCAATAAATGTGGCAGGACTTGAGATAGTGTCATATTTATCTAGGTAAATTATCTTACTTGTATTTTCTTTCTAGGTTGGTTGCTCCTTTGTTGAGTAGGTGCAGGCTTAGGGATCATGACGGCCCCTACCATTGGACGGTGTTCAGTTCGGTCTTGATTCCTTTGAGGATACACGACACCAACTTCTTTCTTCCCAATAAATGGTTTTCTCATGGCATTGGAGGATGCGTTTTTTTGGATCTTCCCACTCTTAATCCCAGCTTCCACGCTCTCCCCAGTCAAGATTAATTTAGTGAAACCTGCTGAGGAGCTTCCAATTAGATGATTGAAAAAAGGAACGGACAGGGTGCCCAAAAACATGTCTACTAGCTCCCTATCAGATAGGGGAAGTTGGACTCTTCCTGCCAAGTCTCTCCATTTCTGAGTGTAGTCTTTGAAACCTTCGCTTGAACTCATAGCCATACCCTGGAGTTGAGTACGGGTGGGAGAAAGGTCTGCGTTGTACTGATACTGTTTATAAAAAGCAGCGACAAGGTCTTCCCAATTATAGATATTGGCCCTCTCTAGTTGATAGAACCAATTAAGCTGAGTCCCGGATAGACTATCCTGAAAGAAGTGGACCCATAAATCTTTGTCAGCAGTGTGAGGTTGTATCTTCCCCATATAAGATCGGAGGTGCATCTTGGGACACGAAACCCCGTCGTACTTAGCAAACACTGGTGCCTTGAATTTTGGTGGAATGACAATCCCAGACACCAAACCCAGCTCTTCAAAGTCCAGCCCGGGCACTTTCTGAATCTCCATTGCACTTAGACGCTCTTCCAAATGTTTGTATTTGTCGTCGGCCGGAGGATACTGTTCTTCAGAGTAATCCTCTTCTTCTTCCTCTTCAGATTCTGGTTGGGCAGTCACTTCCTTGCCTTTCCCTTCTTAATTGTCTTTTTCACCAGATGATGTTGCGAAGTCTAAGGTCCGTCTGGCTGGCCCTGGGAACCTTCTTCCTAGATTTTGAACACCGGTTGCTCTCTTTACTTTCTTTTTATTTTCTTCAATCAACAAAGTTTTCAAATCCTATTGTCCTTTGGCTAGAGTCAAAAACATCTGTTGAAACTGAGCATTCTGCGTCTGGAGGTCTTTTACTGTCTGCTCAAGATCCATCTTACTGAAATAAACAATAGAAAGATGAGGAGACTTGTTGTAAGAAACCTGCTTATGTTATGATGAATGGAGATGCATATGCAATGATTTCAAGGAAATCAGAGATTTAAATTTGCTTTAGACAAAAAAGGAAAACACGTTATATTAATAAATCAAAGTTTGAGTACATCATGCCTCTTTTGGGATTACAAAGAAATACAAAAACTCTAAGATAAAAAAGTTGAACGCGTCCTCTTTGGTGCGATGTAGGCGTTCATACTCCACTCCTCCTGAAGTTGCTTGGTGAGTTCTAGAACCTTCTTCTTGCAAGCGTATAATTGGGCCTCGAAAGTGTCTCGCTCCCCCTTAAGCTGTATCCAATCCCTTTGCAAGTCTTCAAGATAGGTGGGCATGTCAGGATGCAGGATAGTGTATGGAACATCTCCTTCCACAACAGGTTGTATCATAACCGGGAGAATGGAGGGGTAAGGCATCATAAGATTTTGAGCACGAGCTCGTACCCATTTGAGGTAAGGCTCAAGAGGGATGGAATTCTTATGCCCCAATGTCTTGCTATCTACCTTTTTCAACATCCTCCAAGCTTGGATAAACCTCTGGTGGTAACCTTGATCGTCATTCTCGTAGTCAAATACCAAACCTTGAATGAGCATCTCATGTGGGCTATCCCTTTGGGCGTAACCAAACTGTCTTAAGGCGAAGCAGGGGTTGTAGATGATACCTCCTTTAATGCCAAGTAAGGGGACATTAGGGAATTCTCCATAACGATCGATGATAGTAACATTCTCTATAGATCGGGAACACCAATGAATGTCTGAATGTTTGAGTGTCACCAACCCATGTGACCACCTTGAACCTTGCTCGTTCTTCAATACAGATTGGGGAAGATGCGAAATAAACCATATTTCCAAAAGAGGAGTACAACATATAAGGATACCTCTTTTCCTCATAGTGCGAGTGTGAAAAGAATGTAGGATATCTCCTAGCAAAGTAGGCACCGGGTTACGAGACATGAAGATTTTGACAACATTTACATCTATGAGTTGGTCAGGGTTTGGAAACAAAACCATCCCATAGATGAGGAGAGCCAAAATTTCCTAAAAAGCTTGCAAGTCTAAGGAGTTCCAATAGTTTTGGGCTTTCTCAAACAAGAACTTGGCTAAGAAACCTTTGACACCACTCCTTGTTTCCCAATTAGTTGTGACATCAGATGGTTGCAAGTGTAGGGCTTGTGCAATCTCTTCTGGATTTAGATCTCTTTCCATACCATTGAAAGGTAGTTGATTGAGAATGGGAATCCTCAAGAGTTGGGAGAATTCTTCCAAATTTGGCACAAGTTGATAATCAGGAAATGTGAAGCAATGGTGTAGAGGATCAAAGAATTGGAAGAGCACCTTCATCACGTCCTCATCAGTGTTGGAGGTCACCAAGTTTAGGAGGCGACCATGTCTTTCGGTAAATGGAGAATTCTCGGGAACCCTTGATGCTAACTCTTTAAGTTGAGGAGGGATCCTTACAAGGTTGAGTTGAATAATTATCCTGCAAATAGAGTCCATGTCCTACAAAACAGAACAAAGATAAATCCCAAAATCCTTGAAATGGTTAGTGAGTATGAGTATGATTTTATGATGTTTATGATGTTATGTACAAGTAAATATATAAAAATAAAACAAACAGGTCCTCAGGTTTAGGCTTGCATGGAGTCTCATAGGTAAGTACCCTCTTGAAGCTTAGTTGGCTCAAACCTGTCCTAGTAATAGTAACCGGGTTCTAAGGATCTCAATATCACTGGTTTGTTTCCTTGGGCATTGTTTCAGTGCAAGCCTCTTTAATGGAAACCGAAATATCCCAAAAAACCAAACCTCAATGAGTGTAGTGTCGAGTATCTACCAACTTCGGACTGCACCAAAGCCGGTCATCTCACTACATCCTAATGGCCAAGTTAGTCAAGTAAAGGTTCTAGAAGTTAGTTAGTGCTTCATGACATCACTCAGCGGTTTTGTATTCTCCTTGACTACTCAAGGGCTACCGGTACCCGTAAATATGTCACACTAACATAGCTATTGCTTAGACCATGTCGGTATACCCCGCACAGTTTCCATAATGTAATGCTACTTACCTATAAGCTATCCCAAATTCTGGTAGAGGATTCAAACCCAAACAAAGAACCATAATGTAAAGCATACAAGTCAAATAATGAAAGCAAGTAAATGTGATCTAGCCCTAAGGTAAGCTCACTTTTAAAATTTTCCCCAGCTGAGTCGGCAGTTCTGTAACACGGTGGGAGAACTAACTTGGTTGTTTTTCGTTTGATCGCAAATGTTGCGGATAGCAAGAGTCGCCACCGACTTTTCTTTTATCCAAAAGGGAAGGCTGAAAAGAACAGGAAAGGCCTTTGAGATGTTTTCTTGAGTTCGGGGGGTAGATTTTGAAAAGGGGCGGTATTAGAACCCTTTTCATCCATGGTTTTCCATGGGCTCTTAGTTACTTGCTAGATCACTTGCTTTTTGTTTGTAAATGTGCTATGTGTGGTTTTTGAAAGTATTTTGAAAAGGTGTCATCGTTTAGGAAAACTTTGTAATGATTCTTGTTTGTAAGAATGTATACAAAGTGTTGATCTTTTGAAAAATATTTTCAAGTTTGAAAGATGTTTTTGAAAGTGTTGGTGTTTGTTTTGAAAATAGCAAGGATGTTTTTGTTTTGAAATTGAGCAAGCAACTAGGAGTAATCTACCTACTCAAAAGTCTTTCATGTTTATTTCCTCTTTCCTTTGACATTGTTATCTTACCATTGATTTGGTAAGTAACCCTATCTCTGGATGTAAAAGGGACGGACAAGGGTCATCGTATAGCCATGATTAGAAATGTTGTAAGATATCTTAGCATTTTCTTTAGGTACTAAGATAATTTTTAAAGGCAACATGGATAGCGTCATCGATGGACTATGATCTTGTATTTTTTTTATTGTTTTTTCTAAGATACCTCACATGCATAATATGGCCATTTTTGTAAGGACACAAAGTGGATCTACCCCAGGGGTGTTTGTGTGCAAGTGTATTTATTTACATGCTTGATTTGTCTTTGATTAAGGTTTGCTATTTATTGGTTTTAATCTTTCCATACAAACCCTAATTACTAGCATTTATATATAAAGCATTTAAATTGCAGAAAATAAAAATACTAAGCTATTACATCATTTAGGGGAGGGGGTGTACAAATTTACAAATGGGGAATTGCAAGAAATTAAAACCCTAATTATCTATTACAACCATATTGAATTTGAATAAATGTACAAAAATGAACAAATAAAATATAAGAATGTAAATGTAAAAAGAAATATTTTTGTTTGGTTTTCATGAAAAGGTTTTTTTTGACCTAATTAAATAAAATAAAATAATTAACTAAAAATAAGAAAATTAAGATTAAATTAGTAAAATAAATTAATTTAAAGAAAACAAGTTTTTTAGGTTTTTTTTGTGAATTTAATTAAATAAGTAAATAAAAATAATTAAATAAAAGTCTTAAATTCTAAATTGATTTTAATTTACAAGAAATATAATATGATATAATAATTAAGACTAATTATCTAAGTGTTAAAAAAAAGTAAATTAATTTATTAAAGGAAATGCCTTTTTTGTTCGTTTAGATTTTATGAAGAAAATAAACTAAATAAAATATAAATAATAAAGATATAAATATTTTTGGATTTTTATTGATAAAAATAATAGTAATGATAAAAATAATATTAATAATAATAATAAAATATGAAATAAAAATAAAATAAAAAGGTATATGGGCTGCGTGGTGTGAACAAACAGGGGGGGATTAATGATAAAAAATGCAAAGCCCAGGAGGGGAAGGCCCAAGCGCTTCCTGTAACAAAAATATCAAAAAATGTGAAAAATGCAAAAGGCAGTGCGCTGAGGTTCGAACCCATGACCTCTTGATTACCAACGTGCTGCCTTACCACTGGGGTGGCTATACATCCGTTAATATAACTGAAATGATAAATATATAATACAAAACAAGTCCTGAATACACTTCATCTTCAACCTCCAACCAGACCACCTGTAACTTCACCATTTCTCAACAAAAATAGAAAATGTAAACATGAAAGTTGTTCCATTTTTCCATATGAATCCAACCATATAAATATCATAAACTATAAATCAAAGATGAATGAGAATTTTTGAAAGTACCAAATCCTGACCTAATTATTTTCAGAGGTTCAGAGTCAAAATTCTAACTACTCAAGCAACAATAATGAAATCTAAGGATATGGTTAGCTTCAGGACAATGATATCTATATTTCTTATTCACAAATAAACCATTAATGATGTTTGTATGAAGATTTCAAAAGTCAGAAAACTCACCTTGCAAGAGGGTATCGTGTTTTGAGTTTGAGCAACTTTTGATGAGTTCCAGTGATTTTGTTAGCTTCCTCAAGTTCCCAGGAAGCTAATGTGATGATTGGCTTGAGCTGAAAGTGGCTGAAGAGTTCTAGAGAAGTCAACATGCAAGGTGTTATTTTTGAAAATGGTGGATGATGATGGAGGTGTTACAATCGTGTTGCAGGTGTTGGAATTATTTGTATATGTTGTTTAGAAGCTTTTGAAAGTAAAAGGCCAAGAAACGCATGAGCAAATTTAGAGATTGGATTCAAAACTCAGAAATGGCAAGTTTTGAGATGTTTTTGGTGGTTCTATATTATAGGAGGTTTCAGGGCTTGATCATGCGTGTGTTTTCTTGCAAATGACTTGTGTTTATGTATGGAAAAGGTTTGGATACTTCAGGTGGTCAGAAGTACAAGATCACATGTTTTGGCTTCTTGACTTGTTTTTGAAGTAAGGTTGACAAACATGGTTTCAATGCATAGTACAAAGCTATCTAGAGTTGTTACCAACTTTAAACATGCTTATATGACTTTGTAGAGGAAGTTTATGCATAAGGAACAAGTGCAAAGCTCAATGCAAGTTGACTTTGCATAAAGCTTGCTTTATGTAAATGGAAATGGTACCTTAGTGCCATTAATGGAAAATTACCTTGGATAAAGCTTGAATTAAATGGACAATAGCTCAAAAGCAAGTGTAATATTATTATTAGGGAGAGATATTGAGGTTTAGAGGCCTGAAAAGCAAGATTGTGCAGCATAGGTTTGAGATTTGAATTTTGTTCATCACAAAATTTGCCTTGTAAAACAACTTGAAACCCCAACTTCTGACCTTCGATTCTCCTTGCTCACAAACTATCTCAAGGAATTCTTAGACATTTTAGAAATCTAGTAATGTGCTCTTTAACCCCTCTTTGAATCACTTTTGCAAAATCCAAATGGAACTATGTGAAACTTGGGTCAGAAGTTAGGTCAAAATCCTAACCTAAAATGCTCAAAATTTCACTAAGTGTTTTAGTTTCATGACCATGACTTCATGGATTAATAACTTGAGATGCAAGCATTTATATGAGAAGTTGTGTAAAGAAATTTTGTAGATATCATGGAGATCTACAACTTTCATGTTTAAAGTTTCTTTTGAATCATCTTGCATCATGGTGAAAAATTGGCTCAAAGTTGTGAAAAAATATGAAGTTTTCAACACTTGGAAAAATTTCTAAGTTTGAAAACTTTGACTTTTCAAAATGAAATCTTGACTTTTTTATTTCTTGATGAACAAGTTTAATATTTTGACATGTCTTGATGAATTGTGATCTTTGACACTTGATTTTGACCAAAAAGTCAAAGTTTGACTTTTCAGTATACAGTTTACTTTTGATCAGTTGACTGAAAATCAACTATCAATCCAATTGATCTTGAGCAATGTTTTGAGTCATGCCATTAGGTTAAAATGATGCAATTAAACTATTGAGATCATGCCTCAAACTAAATAACCATTTGCTAGATCAAAAATAAAAAATTGCCCTTTCTCAGTCAAAATCCTAATTTTGATCATTTTGCCCTTTTGATGATTTGATCAAATTTCTTGATGAATTATGGTCCAAACTTTATCAAATGATACATATGAGTTTATAATGTTGATATGGATAAAAAAATATGAAGTTTGACTGTAAATTGGACACAATTGACTTTTTCCCCAATACAGTTGATTTTTAGGTCAACTGCTCAATTGACTGCGCAAAAATGTGATTCAAGGCTTAAAACTTCACATGAGTAATCTTGGGGTTCCATAATTATCCATGAAAGTCATATGAGGCATTCAAAGTTCAATTATCCTTGTGCAATCTCAAACCCTAATTTCAGTCATCAGTGCTAAAGGAGGTGTCTTGAGCTGATCAATCCTTGTGCAGTCTTGAACCCAAGGAGATCTTGTGAGAAAATATTTGATAAATGAGAGGGAAAATTTTAGGGTACAATAACAAGGATTTTCAAAAAGCTCAAATTTTCACAAGTACAAAACAGACAAAAAAAGAGCAAAGTAGAAAAATTGATTTTCTTGACAAAATTGAAGAAAAACAAGCTTGCTTCGATTCGTACTAGTTTCAATTGGGCATATAGGCTTCCTTCGAGCAAGTTTGATTCATCCTTCGATTGGGAATTTGGGTGTACTTCGATGTAAGCTTTGATTTACATCCTTAGATTGAACATTTGGGCCTCCTTCGATGCAAGCTTTGATTTACATCCTTCGATTGAGCATTTGCCTTCTTCGAGCGAGCTTTGATCCTCACGCTTCGATTAAACATTTAGGCCTCCTTCGATGTAACCTTTGATTTACATCCTTCGATTGAGCATTTTCCTTTTTCGAGCAAGCTTTGGTCCTCACGCTTCGATTAAACATTTGGGCCTCCTTCGATGCAAGCTTTGATTTACATCCTTCGATTGAGCATTTGGCTTCTTTGATAAAGCTTTGGTCTATAAGTTTCATTTGGGAATTTGATCTCCTATATGTTTTCTTTGATGCACTGAAATAGCTCCTGCATGCAAGCTTCATTTAGACAATGGCACCTGCCTGCAAGCTTCGATTGCACCATTGGCCCCTCACCTGTTTGCCTTGGATTCACAAGTTTTCGATTTGATGAATGACTACCTTCATGTGACTTTCGATTTCATCTTCATGTATGCTTTGAATGTGCCTTCATATCACCTTCGAATCCATCTGCAAACCCTTCAATATGCCATTGTGCTGTATTATGACATACAACTTGGTGGCCCATCCGAAGGACTTGCCATAGTTGGGGAATACTTGTTTTTGCTTACTTTGGAGTCTGGTCGAAGGTTTAGGCCTTAGTGATCAAAAGCAAGAGGACTCAAAATGGCATATTAATCTGAAGAGGGACATTCGAAGAACACACAATTGGTCCATTCGAAGGATACATAACTGGTGGGAACGAATGTTGTTCTAGTCTGATCGAAAGGTGTAGAAAGATGGAGGATTCGACTCAAAAGATCAAGTTGAACATTAGACCCATAGGCTAGGCTACGTGTTTCCCCTTTTTAGGCCTCAAACCTATGACTCACTCTATATTTAATTGTTTATGCAAGTTGTGATACGGTGGGAGAACTGACTTGAGGTTTTGCGTTTGTGTTCGTAAATATTTCGGTTGAGTAAGAGTCGCCACCGACTTTTTATTTTATCCTAAGGAAAGGTTAAAAAGCACAAGAAAAACCTTTGAGATGTTTTCTTGGGTTCGGGGAGTAGATTATAGAAAGGGAAGGTATTAGCACCCTTTCTATCCATGGTTATCCATGGGCTCTTAGTTACTTGCTTAGATCACTTGCCTTGTATTTTCAATTGTTTGAAATGGTGCTTTCAATTGTTTGAAATGGTGCTTTGTGTGTGTGGTTTTGAAAATGTTTTGAAAAAGATGCCTTGTCTAGGCAACCCTTGTAACAATTCTTTACTCGAATGTTTTACAAAAGGTGTTTGTCTTTTTGAAAAGATGTTTCAAGGTTTTTAAAGTTGTTTTGAATTTGTGTTGTGGAGTGTGTTTTGAAAAATGGCAGGTGTGTTTTGCAAGTTTGATCAAGTAACTAAGAGTTGTCTACCCCTAAATTTACTCAAAGATTTTTTCTATGTTTTAACCCTTTTAACAGTATTGTTCCACCATTGTATTTGGTGGACAATCTTGTGTTAGGATGTTAACGGGACGGGCGCGGGTCATCGTTTAGACCATGAATGCAATAGTGCCAAGTGTCTTTGGCAATTTTTCCTTCAAGGGACTTGATTATTTTTTAGGCAACTTGAGAAAGCGTCATCGAGGGACTATGATCATTTGATTTGTTTTTGTTTTGCCAAAGACACTCAACATGCAACATGGCCCATTTTGGAAGGCAACAAGTGGAGTAACCCTAAGGGTGCAAGTGTGATTGGTGTTGTCCATTTTCATGCTTTTTTTGTCTTTGTATTAGTCAAACTATTTGTTGGTTGATTTGCATACAAACCCTAAGTCTATCATGGCATAATTTGAAAGCTTTTAAATGCGGAAATTTAAAGTTCTAAATTATTACAACGTGATTATGGGGATGGGGGTACAAATGTTTGAATGGGGGGATATTTAGCAAGAAATTAAATCTAAAACTATTACATCCATATTGAATATACAAATATCAAATTGCACAATATTTAAACAAATATAATAAAAAATGCAAAAATGTATTATGCACAAAAATGATTTTTTATGTATGAGAAAGTATTTTTTCATGTGAAATATAAACAAAAATAAAAAAGTCAATTTTTGAATATTTTTATGGTTTAGGACAAAACCCTAGTTTTCTAAATAAATAATATTTATTTGTTAATTATATACAATATTTGTTAATTATATACAAAAATAAAAAAAGAAGTATATTGTAAAAAAAGTATTTTTTAATGTCATATATTAATAAAAATAAAAATGTATTATTTCTATATTTTTATCCTAAATATTTAATAAAATATGTATAAGTATATTTATATATATTTAATAAGCTAAATATGTACAAAAAATAAAATATTAATTATTTACAAAAAAATGTATTTTTTTAGAAAATGTTTTCAAAATGTAAAAATAAAAAATAAAAACTGAAAATAAATATATTTTTGTATTATTTTTTAGTGTTTTAAATAAAAGTATATATATATTTATTTACATGTATATATTTAAATAAAACAAATAAATTCCAAATAAATGCAAAAAAAATGAGGAAAAATATTTTTAGTGTTTTTTCATATTTGAATAAAAATATAAAATCAGAATCAAAAAGAAAAAAATCAAAAATGACAAATGTATCACACAATGGGCCAGGGGGGTGTAAGTTGGAAAAGGGGGTGCAAAAAGCAGGACTGACTCAGGCCCAACCCAAGCCATCATCTTCTTCCTCCAGCTTCTGTCAAACGCGCGCTTCTTTGTTCAAAATACAAACTCCTGATTCTTTGATTTTTAGCAAAAACTCATAACACAAACAATGTAGAGCATCAAATCACGAATTCATACATATAAAAAACTTGACCTAACTCTAAGAAACGAGGGAGAATTTCTTCATCCCCAATTTCTGACCTAAATTTTCTCCAATGTTCATGGCCAAAATTCTCACAGCATACTCAATATAAATGAAAAGTAAGTATATGGATGGTTTCAGGGCTATGAGGAGAACATGTTTCATTCACAAACCTAAGCCTAAATCTTCCTATATTGAGAGATAGAAGTTCATGTTTTTACCTGTTTCAGCTTGAGCCGTGTACAACAATGGAGGTATCTTCAATGGAGTTTGAGCTTTGGTACAACTTGCCTGAAGTCCAAGGATGCTTCTCCAACACCTAGCTTGCTTTGAATCACTATGAATCGTGCTATGGAAGTTCACCTGCACAACTGAAAAATGAAAATGGCAACAGGGGTTAGGGATGTTACAGTTTGTATCTAGGGCTTGGGATAGCTTCAATGGATGGTAGGGAGTGTGTTTGAGCAAGCTTTGGCCAAAATGCACGAGCAAACTGAGTCGTGCAACTTAATCTGCAGATATGCCCTGTTTCTTGCAGAAAAATGGTATTTTGGTGAATGAGAAGGTTTGGGAGGTGGTTCAGTCGTGCCTTAGGTCTGTTAGGGAGTGTGAAAGATGTTCACAAAGTTTTCTTAGGTTGGTGTTTACAGGAATGAGAGATTGGAGTTGTTTTGCAATCTTGCTTGTTTTTGAAGTAAGTAAGCTCAAGTCTTCATGCAGGCCTGTATATCCTCTCTATCTATGCTGCACCTCTTGTTCTTGATCAGAGTGATTTGTGTACAAATGCTAGCCTCAAAGATCTGGCCCATGCCTCTTGGATTTGTATTTGACATAAAGTGCATCTTTATCAAAATGGCATATTTGCTTTTTCTATTTAAGGATTGATTTTATGTGCAATGCCCAAAGGGAAGAAATAATGCATTAATACAATGGTTAGGCATTTAATTATGGTGTGTGAGACTGGTTTTGAGGCCTGTAAGCTAGCTTGTACAAGCTGATTTGAAAAATACCAATGTATGAACATGTATTTGGTTATGAACAAAAGTGACTTTTGCCCATCTTTGCAAATTCGATTCTCCCTAACCACAAGGGTGTTTGAGAAGTTCTTGGACAATTTGGAAAACTTGGAATGTGTACTACAATCCATATTTGTAATGCAAATTGAAATTCCAAGTGGAAGCATGTGAAAAATGGCCAAGAAGTTGGACAAAAATCCTGCCTAGAATAGGTCAAAATTTCTCTAAGTTAAAAATGTTTTGCACCCTTATTCCAAAAATCATAACTTGAGCTACAAGCTTCTTTAGAGAAAACTTTGTGAACCAAAGTTTTAGATTTTTCAATGGACTACAACTTTCATGTTTTGAGTTTTGTTTGAATCCATTTTCATCTTGGTGAAAAAAATGGGACAAAGTTAGGAAAAAATAAGGAAATTTTATAACTTAGAAAATTTCTAAGTTATGAAATTTCTTCATTTTAAACCCTAATTTGCAATTTTGGGTTTCTTGATGAACAAGTTTCATAATTTGACATGTTTTGATGAAAAATGAATCTTGGCACTTGATTTTGACCAAAAAGTCAAAGTTTGACTTTTCAGTATACAGTCAAACTTTGATCAGTTGACTAGAAAATTCATCTGTCAATCCTGTGCATTTGAGATCTTTTGAACTTGTTGAATAGATCAAGACAATGCCATTGAGTTCTTGAGTACATATGTGAGCTTGGTTTGCCATTGGTTAGGTCAAACAGTCAAAAATTGCCTTTGTGCAGTCAAAACCCTAAAAATGACAATTTTGCCCTTTTGGTGATTTGATCAAATTTCTTGTGGAATTGTGATCCAAACTTGACCAAATGGTTCATATGAGTTCATTATGTTGATGTGGGTCAAAAATCATGAGGTTTGACTGTCAATTGGCCACAGTTGACTTTTTCCCCAATACATCTGATTTATAGGTCAACTGTCCAATTGACTGGGCCAAGATTGGAATCAAGGCTTGAAACTTGGTATGGATAAACTTATAAGTCCAACATGAAGCATAAAAGTCACTTTGGTCATTTTAGGTCAAAACGTCTTTGTGCAAACTCAAACCCTAATTTGGGTCAACAGTGCCAGGAGGGGTCTTGAGCAGAGCAAACCCTAACTTGATCTTGAGCTCCAAGGGTCTTGTGGTGAGAAAATATTGATGAAATGAGAGGGCAAATTTTGGGGTACAACAGTTTCCCCTGTTCAATCTTCTTGCACCTGAAGAGTTAGATTGACAAGTTTGCCTTTCGCGTCTCGAAGGTAAAAGGAGATTGGACACTAGAGTGCCCATAAATTTGCACTCGTCGAAACAATGGATGCGGGAATGGGCTTAGAGATGCCATTTAGAGATGGGCCTAAAGATGCCATCTGGAGGGGTGACAAAATCTTGTCGGGGATGGGCTTAAAGATGCCATCTGGAATGAGTATCAGAAAGGTGTCCATGTTTTGGAATATCTCTGAACTGGGGGGTCTTGAATAAGCAATGGATTGACATCCGTGTTTGGAGAATCCGTAAACTGTTTTCAGAAGTCTTGAATATGAACAAACGATAGGTTAACATCCGTGTCTGGAGAACCCGTAAACTGTTTTCAGAGGTCTTGGATCTGAACAAGCGATAGGTTAACACCCGTGTCTGGAGAACCCGTAAACTGTTTTCAGAGGTCTTGGATTTGAACAAGCGATAGGTTAACATCCGTGTCTGGAGAACCCGTAAACTGTTTTCAGAGGTTGAAGAATCTGAACAAGCGATAGGTTGACATCCGTGTCTGGAGAACCCGTAAACTGTTTTCAGAGGTTGAAGAATCTAAACAAGCGATAGGTTGACATCCGTGTCTGGAGAACCCGTAAACTGTTTTCAGAAGTCTTGAAGTTGAATAAGCAATAGAGCAACATCCATGTTGGGAAGCGTCCGTAAACTGTTTTCAAAAGTTGAGTCTGAACAAGCGATAGATTAACATCCGTGTTTGGAGAATCCGTAAACTGTTTTCAGAAGTTGAAGAATTTGAACAAGCGATAGGTTGACATCCGTGTCTGGAGAACCTGTAAACTGTTTTCAGAAGTTGAAGAATCTGAACAAGCGATAGGTTGACATCCGTGTCTGGAGAACCTGTAAACTGTTTTCAGAAGTCTTGAAATTGAATAAGCAATAGAGCAACATCCATGTTGGGAAGCATCCGTAAACTGTTTTCAAAAGTTGAGTCTGAACAAGCGATAGATTAACATCCGTGTTTGGAGAATCCGTAAACTGTTTTCAGAAGTTGAAGAATCTGAACAAGCGATAGGTTGACATCCGTGTCTGGAGAACCTGTAAACTGTTTTCAGAAGTCTTGAAGTTGAATAAGCAATAGAGCAGTATCCATGTTGGGAAGCGTCCGTAAACTGTTTTCAAAAGTTGAGGTTGAAGCTTATTAATCTTATCCTGAAAAGGGTAAAATATTAGCTGAAACACTAAGTCATGTTGCATGAAATGTATGATGCAATATGTGTGTATCAATGTTTATGATATGAATGTAATGAATGCGCATGTAAGCTGATGAGCTGTCTTGCTGAGGATAGATGAATCCTGGATAGCCGGAGATAATAGAATCTTAACTGCTGCCAGAGGAAGTGAATCCTTGCTGTTGTAGGGGAGTGCAAGAATTTTTGATTGCTGAGGATGAGACATCCTTGTTGACTACTGTTGGGGAATCCGGAGCTTGGGCTGTATGCCAATCTACTGGGGATTCCTGTCTTGAGGAGATCTTCATTGGGGAATATCTGAATATCCTGTGAGGAACTGAGAATGAGAGTCTTGATTCTGCTTGGGGAATGCAAGATCTTCAATTGTTTGGGGATCTTAGGACCACTGCTGGGGATTGAAACTCCTTGGTCACTTGCGGGGCTAGAGAATTCTGATGATCTCTACTGGGGAGTCCAGAACCTGGGAGGCTCATGCTGGAGGAGTAAGACTTAGAATCTTCAATCTGATGGGAAGTATCTCTGTGGGGAGAAGGTTTACTAGTCTGGTTCCGCTGGGGATTAACAGTTGGAAGTTTTAGCTCCGCTGGGGATAGGATTTTCAGATTCTTAAGGCTCCACTGGGGATACTGAAACTTAACTCTGAGGGGAATTGAGTTCTGGAAGGCTCTCTGGATGGGGAAATCAGCTTTGAGAAAGCTTTTGTTCTGCTGAGGATCCTGAAGTCTAACTCTGTTTGGGGAATTAAGCTCTGGATTTGAACCTTGTTGAGGAATTTGGAGTTTAATTCTGCTAGGGATTCCTTCTGAAAGGGCATCAAGATATCTACCTGTACCTTCAACCTATCAGCAATCATCTTTCTTGATTTGTAAGGAAAACGATTATGTTCAAATGCATATGCCTATTTAACAAAACATTGGACGTTTCTCAAATAAAACATAAGTGCAAAAGAGAAAAAGGAAGACAAAGCAAATTTCTGTATTTGGAAAAGTATTTGTATTAACTTTCTATGAGTATCTTTGTACAAAGGAGACAGGCATCCTAGTAAGAGGATGTTGTCGTAAAAATTGAAAATTTTATACAAAAGAAAGATGGCTATGTGCAACAATTCTTTGGGATCCCATTCTGTTATAGCCTTCAAAACTCTGAATATCTTGTCCATTCAAATGCTTCGTCCGCCGATGACTGGATTGATCAGAAGCTTGGAGCTGGTTGATGAAGAGATTGTTCTTTAAAGTGATCCGACGGGACATAGTCATACGCTTTAATTCCCTAACTTTTGCCTGGATCGCCCTTTCGGGTTTTCAATCCACCGGGAAACCCCTTTTTGCCCAAGCCGCCCTTTCGGGTTTTCGACTTGTCGGGTGTACAATTTTTTTTGTTCTATCCCTAATTTTTGCCTGAACCGCCCTTTCGGGTTTTCGGTTCACCCGGATGCCCATTTTTGCCCAAGCCGCCCTTTCGGGTTTTCGACTTGTCGGGTGATTTTATGCATAGTATCTTTTGACTATGTCTGCGTTCGCAGGGTGTGGCAAATCGTCGCTGTCCATGGTGGTCAGAATCATTGCACCACCAGAAAATATGCTCTTGATCACAAATGGTCCTTCGTAAGTAGGAGTCAATTTGCCCCTGGGATCACTTTGCGGCAAGATAATCCGCTTGATCACGAGATCTCCGACTTGATATACTTGACATCTGACTTTCTTGTTGAAAGCCTTGATCATCCGTTTTTGGTATGTCTGACCATAGCAAACAGCAGTGAGTCGCTTCTCGTCGATCAAATTGAGTTGATCAAATCGGGTCTGAATCCAATCGTCTTCATTCAAACCAGTGTCCTTCATAATCCTTAAAGAAGGAATCTGAACTTCCATGGGTAAGACTGCTTCCATGCCATATACCAAAGAAAATGGGGTTGCCCCTGTTGAAGTACGTGCCGTGGTACGGTATCCATGCAGAGCAAACGGTAACATCTCATGCCAGTCCTTATATGTCACTGTCATTTTCTGAATGATCTTCTTGATGTTTTTGTTCGCAGCTTCAACAACACCGTTCATCTTCGGCCGATAGGGAGATGAATTGTGATGATAAATCTTGAACTGTTCGCATAGAGCGGTGATCATAGTATTATTCAGATTTGTACTGTTGTCTGTGATGATCCTGTCGGGGACACCATACCGGCATATGAGGTTCTGCTTGATGAAGCGGGCAACCACATTATTTGTAACAGAGGCGAAGGAAGCTGCTTCGACCCATTTGGTAAAATAGTCAATGGCGACCAGGATGAAGCGATGTCCATTGGACGCCGTGGGGTTGATCTCTCCAATCATGTCAATGCCCCACATTGCGAATGGCCAAGGAGCTGTCAGAATGTTGAGAGGAACATGAGGAATATGAATTTTGTCAGCGTAGACTTGACATTTGTGGCAAGTACGAGAATGTTGATGGCAATCAGCTTCCATGGTAGACCAGTAATAGCCTGCCCTTAGAATCTTCTTAGCCATAGTATGCCCGCTCAAGTGGGTGCCAAATGTGCCACTGTGTATCTCGGTCATGATTAACTCTGCTTCAGTTTTGTCTACACATCGGAGTAAAACACAATCATGGCTGCGTTTATAAAGGATGCCGTTGCTCAGGAAGAACTTGGCAGCAAATCTCCTTAAGAACTTCTTGTCATTTACGGAAGCTCCTTCGGGATATTCTCTAGTCTGGAGATACCTTTTGATTTCTTGAAACCAGGGTTGTTCCACTACTTCTTCGGTATTAATCTCATGACAATGCACAGGTTCATCCATTCGCTCGATGGTGATTTGGGGAGCATCGTTATCCCAATTGAGTTTAAACATGGAAGACATTGTAGCCAGAGCATCTGCTAGCTGATTCTCTTCTCACGGGAAATGCTCGAAGGTGATTTGCTCGAAATGAGGCAACAATGTCAGGACATGTTCTTTGTATGGGATAAGATTAGGATGTTTGGTGTCCCATTCTCCTTTGACTTGACTGATAACCAAAGCCGAGTCCCCAAATACGATCAAAGATTTGATCCCCAAGTCTATAGAAGCCTTGAGACCAAAAATGCAAGCTTCATATTCAGCCATGTTGTTGGTACAGCTGAAGCAAAGTAGGGTCGTGAAAGGTGTGTGGCAACCTTCCAGGGAAATGAGTATCGCACCGATACTGTTTCCAAGTGCATTTGAAGCATCATCAAAGTACAGGGTCCATCGGGATCCTTTTTCAGGTCCGTCATACGGTTTGTTACCTTCAATGTTGTCCAAAGTCATGATGTCCTCGTCTGGGAAATCGAATCTCATTGGTTGATAATCTTCGATAGCTTGATGAGCTAGATGGTCAGCTAGTACACTCCCTTTTATAGCTTTTTGGGTAGTATACTGGATGTCATACTCAGTCAGGATCATCTGCCATCTAGCGATTCTTCCAGATAAAGCAGGCTTTTCAAAGATATATTTGATAGGATCCATTTTGGAAATCAACAAAGTGGTATGAGTCAGCATATACTGCCTTAGTTGGCGAGCAGCCCATACCAAAGTGCAGCAAGTTTTCTCGAGCAGTGAGTATCGAGTCTCACAGTCGGTAAACTTTTTGCTAAGGTAATAAATGGCATGCTCTTTTCGACCAGACTCGTCATGCTGGCCCAATACACACCCCATTGAGTTATCCAAGACGGTCAGATACATGATCAACGGTCTTCCTTCGACGGGTGGCATCAAAACAGGAGGCTCTAGCAAATACTCCTTGATTTTATCAAAAGTAGTTTAACAGTCATCATTCCACTCGACTACCTGATCTTTCTTCAATAGTTTGAAAATTGGCTCACAGGTAGACGTCAGATGAGAGATGAATCTGGCAATATAGTTCAAGCGTCCCAAGAACCCTCTAACCTCCTTTTCAGTACGGGGAGCAGGCATTTCTTGTATTGCTTTCACTTTTGCTGGATCGACCTCAATCCCTTGTTGCTGACAATAAATCCTAGAAGTTTACCAGACCTAACTCCAAAAGTGCATTTACTTGGATTCAGCCTGAGTTTGTACTCCTTCAACCTGGCAAACAGCTTTTGCAGATGTTCAAGGTGTTCCTCCTCTGTTTGTGATCGAGCTATCATGTCGTCTATGTAAACTTCGATCTCATGATGTATCATATCATGAAACAAAGCTACCATGGCGCGCTGATAAGTTTCCCCTGCGTTCTTCAGTCCGAACGGCATCACCTTATAACAGAAGGTACCCCATTGTGTAATAAAGGTTGTTTTCTCCATGTCCTCGGGGGCCATTTTGATCTGGTTGTAGCCCGAGAATCCATCCATGAAGGAAAACACTTTGTGCTGAGCTGTGTTGTCAATCAAAATGTCGATATGCGGTAGCGGAAAATCATCTTTGGGGCTAGCCCTGTTCAAATCCCGGTAGTCCACACACATCCTGACCTTGCCGTGTTTTTTAGGTACTGGCACAATGTTAGCAACCCATTGTGGATAGGATGTAACAGCCAGAAAGCCAACATTGAATTGCTTCATTACTTCTTCTTTAATCTTCTCAGACATGTCAGGCCTCATTCGGCGGACTTTTTGCTTGATCAGTGGACAATCCTCTCTTGTTGGGAGACGGTTGTTGTACCCCAAAATTTGCCCTCCCATATTTCTCAAAATATTTCAAGAAAAATTCACAAGTCCAACCCGGCGCGTCATATTCAGGTGTTCTTTCGCCAAGATATCTCTGATAACGTATTCTCAAATTCAGGTTCGGCTCAAGAGTCAATTCTTTAAAGAAGGTATCCGAATGTGTGAGTTTTCTCGAAGAAATATGGTGAAAAAGTGTGCTGAAAGTACAGTTTTTACGCGCTAAAAAATTCATAACTTGAAGATCGTGGCTCATTTTGAACCCGTTCCGGTGGCCAAAATTCCGTCTTGACGTCATCTACATTTTCATCTCTCACGGCTGGAAGCCAATTTCGATCAGAAGGTCTTCAAAAATGTGGATTTATCAAGTATTTTCGTACAGAAAATTTGTGACAAAAGTTTATTTGCGTCATGTTCAGAAAATCATAACTTGGTCGATTTTCATCGTATCAAGTTGGTTCCGGCGCCAAAATTTCACAAATTGAGTTGGCTACATTTTCACAGAAGGTATTGAGTTCAAACGGTATTCAAAAGGCCTTCGTTTTTTGCTCAGAGTGCGTGACACGCTGAAAATCCTGAATGCTGAATGTTATTTCATCTGGGCCGAAACTTCGAAAATTCATAACTCGGTCAATTTTTATCGGATTGGGCTCATATTTTTACACAAGGTCACTGACTCATAGATCTACAATTTTTCCTCAAAAGTCGAGACCGGATTATGCTCCGATCAATACCTGTTTTTTATTGAAGAACGTGTCAGAGTCGACACTGGAGCCCAAAATAAGTTTATCTGAGCTGAAACTTCAAAAATTCATAACTAATTCACCGTTTATCCGATTGAGCCTATTTTCGGACAGGAGTTAGTTATCGATATCGGCTACATTTTGTTTTCACATTTCAACTTCAAAAATTGCACTTAAGTCCCTGCGATTTAGCCTGGAAAGTGACGAACTCAAGTGAATATTGGAGGCCCAATTGTACATTCAAAGCCCATTTTCTTTACCCTAATTTCCATTATATAATCACATTCTTTTCACACAAACGAAAGAGAAAAAAAAACCCTTGCCACAACGCTTTCAGAATATCAAATTCTTTCAAGAACCCTAAAACCTTGAAATCCTTATTACAAATCCCTCTCTCACTACAGACAAGCCATCCCGGTTACAAACCAACATCTCACTACAAACAAGCCATCCTAGTTACAAACCAACATCTCACTACAAACAAGTCATCCCAGTTACAAACCAACATCTCACTACTTCTTCAGTAAGGGTAAGGCTGGCTTGATCTCCATGATCAAAAGGGCATAAAAGCATTCATGTCACTACTTTTCCAGTAAGGGTAAGGTTGATTTGATCTCCATGATCAAAAGGGTATAATCATTCATACATGCCATATTGACCTAAACATTAAATTTCTTCATATATTGGCTTTATTTGTATTTTATGATATATAATAATTTATTTAATGTGTTCATGAGATTCAACACTGCAGATTTAGACAGGATCCCATGCAGGTTCATTAAGGAACGTTGAGGCCAAAACACAAATGGCCAAAAGCCAAAAGCCAAATGGCCAAAACAGAACAGCTTACACATGACACCAATACATCGCGAGACAGACATCCTGAGAAGGTTAAGGAACGTTGAGGCCAGAACACAAATGGCCAAAAGCCAGAACACAAACGGCCAACAGCCAAAATACAAATGGTCAAAACAAAACAGTTTACACATGACGCCAACAACTGTTTCACCCCTCCAATCAGGCCCGTATACTCATAAACTTTCTCTCTATTTGTATTATGTTCCTTTAATTAATTAATCGTTATTATTTTTATTAATCACTAACCAATTAACATTTTTCCTAATAAAGTAAAAAACACAAAAAAATATTTTATTTATTAAAATTAACTTCATCACTTTTATTTTTGTAAATAAATTAATTTAATCAATTTAGCTTTAATTAGATTTAACTTTTGATATTTTTTGCAATATTTAAAATCAATTTAGAATATTAGGTTTTTATTAGCATTAATTCAATTTATTTTATTTCTTTAAAAACTCAAAAATCCAAAAATATGTTCATTATTTAATTTAATTTAATTGTTCATTTAATTTAATTCCATTTAATTCAAAAATAACCAAAAAAATCACTTTCTTTCAAAAAAAGGGTCAAAACCCAAAAAAACTCGCATCCAATTTAATTTCCCGCACGCGATCCATTTTTCCATATTATTGTACTTGCTTCCGGAATGTAATAACTTTAATTAGGACTTTATTTATTTATTTGCTTTATCTTACTTTCCGCAATTTAAATTAAAGGGTTTGTTTTTGGCGATGTAAATACCCGACGCCTTGTAATAGTTTAGATTTAATTTCCGCAATTTAAATTCTGCAACTATTAACTGTTAGATGTATGCTAATTAGGCTATGCATGACAAGACTTATCTTTGAAATTAAAATCAACCCGTAGCTCACCATAACATGTGCAAAGATAACTTAACTGAATCCTGACACACTCGCACATGCCACTCCTAGGATACGCCTCACTTGGTTGCCTCGACGTGGTAATTGAGTATAGGGTGTTTTAGAGGTCGTCCTCTTGTCTAAAGATCAAATTGCCTCGAAACGGTTGCCTCAGATAAAAAGGATCTAGGACATTAGGGTTACCGCTAAGGCGTCCTACTATTGCTTTGGTGACCACATGTCCCTATAATCGAATTGACCCGACAAACTCCAACGACGGTGCTACCTACTTCTTAATAGTGGGATAGTACTGTCTAAAGGACTCTTACACAACTTAATTCCTTAGAGTAGGTAGATTTCTCCCGGGTACTTGCTCTTTCAAAAACAAAAAAACAACTTTTCGCACCTACACTTTCAAAAAGTTTTCAAACAAATACTTCATACACTCTTGAGGACTGATACAAGAGTTACCTAGAAGTTTTCGAAATGAAACTTTTTCAAAACCCACATACACAAGAAAAGCAAACAATTTTTGAAAACATAATGAGCAAGTACCTAAGAGCCCGTGGATAACCACGGATAGAAAGGGTGCTAACACATTCCCTTTCTATAATCTACCTCCCGAACCGAGAAACATCTCGAAAAGGAATTTTGCTGTGCTTTTGTCCTTTCCTTGTTGGAGAACATAAAAGACGATGGCGACTCTTGCTTACCGCGACATTTCGCGAACCAGCATTCCAAAACAGTCAGTTCTATTTCCACCGATCACAACGGTGAACCACGATATCTGTGTCTAAACCCGGCATGTCTTCATAAGACCAGGCGAAGATTTCAACGTATTCATTCATCAGCTGTATCAAGCGCTCCTTGACACTTGGTTCTAGATTGGCACCCACTTGTACTTCTTTCCTGTCTTCCTCTGTTCCTAAGTTGACTGTTTCCAACAACTCTTCATGAGGCAAGATGGCCCTCTCTTCTTGTTGTAGAAGTCTGGCTAGCTCTCATGGTACTTCACAATCTTCGTCATCTTCATACTCAGCCTGATTGACCAAATCTTCAGAGTTATTGAAGGACATAGCATAATAGTCACCCATAGAATCCAGGGTGGATGGGTACCTGCATTTGTGAGTGTGGGTGTGTGTAAGGGATAGCCATCCTTAAACAAACAAAAATGCAAAAGGAAAGAAAATGAACACAACAGTTTATCAATGAAAAACGTCCAATGATTCATTAAACATGGCATATGAATATGAAGAGAGTCAAAACCCTTACAAATGGACCTACATGTCCCAGGCAAGACATGAGGTGAAAGAGTAGTGTGCAGATTGTTTAAAAGTAATTATTACAGACCAACAGAAAATGTTCGAAAGATAAGTTACTGATTAATGAAAGTAATGGGGACGAAGTCCTTCACTTCCCAGTTGTGAAGTCCCCCTTCAATGGTTGGGAAGATCCAATCTTCAATGTTGGCCTCTTCGTCTTCGTCTTCCAAAGCATTGACCCCATGAGGAGAAATCTTGATGGGTGTCCTTTCAATTTTTGAGCGACGCATAGCTTTTTGCCCCGTAGCGGTAAATCCCAACCCAAACTTGTCTGTCTTGTGGGGAAAGTCAGGCAACTGACCCCATGTTGAGCTCTTCCCTTCCTTCATCGCAGCCTTCGCGTCTTTCAGAGATGCCATCCTGGCCACCTGCTTGGGTACCTCAGCTACTGCCTTTGCTACTGCAACCTCGGGAGCAATTTCCTCGAAGTGTTGGAACCGTGTTTCAATGAATTCGCCCTCCACTTCCACATACCTAAAGGAGTTCAGATGACTGATCATGTACTCCTCTTCACCGTGCACAATTATGATCTTTCCCTTAACAGGGTATTTCAGCATCTGATGTAGGGAGGAAGTGACTGCCCCAACATTATGTATCCACGGCCTTCCTAGCAAGCAAGAGTAGGATGGGCGGATGTCCATCACATAGAAGGTTGAAGGGAACACTTCAGTGCCCACCTTGATAGGGATGTCGACCTCCCCATGCACCATTCTTTTAGATCCGTCAAAGGCCCTGACAAAGATATTACTTGGTTTCAGCTCCAAGCCTTCACAATCCAACTGGTCCAGAGCTTTCTTAGGAAGCACGTTTAGAGAAGAACCAGTGTCGACCAAGACATGGGCGAGAGTAGTTCCTCGACATTCAACTGACACATGCAATGCGTCATTGTGTTTTCTTCCCTTCGGAGTCAAGTCAGCATCAGAGAAACCCAGGCCGTTGTTGGCAGTAAGGCTGGCTACACAATCCTGGAATTGATCGGTTGAGGTTTCTTGGGGAACATGGGCTGTCTTCAAAAACCTTATCAAGGCCTTGGCATGAGCCTCCGAACAAAGCAACAAAGCAAAAATGGAGATCTTCGAGGGGGTTTGCCCCAGTTGCTCTACCACATCATAATCACTCTTCTTAATTATTTTCAGAATCTCCTCCATTTCTTTCTTAGAGGTTTCGGGGATGACCAATGGCTGAGCCCTCGTCCTGACGAGCTCATCTTGGATCCCTTTCCCCTTATCAGCAGAAGTAGGAGGGACAACCACAAGAGTAACAACTTCTTCAATTAACGGAGTTCTTGCAGAAAGTTTTATCGGTGCAGGAGTAACCTTGACAGCAGCTGAGGGTCCAAAGATTGCCTTTGGAGGGGCAATCTCTAGAGAGAAAATTCTCCCACTTCGGGTAATCTTACTTGTACCGGCAATGTTTCCAATGTCGGCATTTTCTTCGTCAGAGCTCTCTTCAGTTATCTCAATTTGTTTAACATCATGGTAGTAGATTTCTCCACCATAATTCCATGGTATCGATTTGTCAGATTTGTAGGGGACAGGCCCAGGCATGGTTATTTTCAGAGGAACAATCTTCGTAGCGGATGTAATCTTAACAGGATTTTTAGGGACCTTGGAAAGATTGGTGGAAATGGTGATTATTGAAACATCTTCGATAGGAGTTGGAGTCGCAGGAATCTTTTCGAAAAGAATTTGTTGGCTGTCCATTAGGCCTTGGATGCCTATCTTCAGCAATGGACAATCGATTGGTAGGGAGGAATAACAGTAGCAGTCTTCTTTACATCCTGGGAAAATCCCAGGTTTCAACAGATTCAACTTGATTGTCAGTAATGGAGTTACCAGATCATCAACAGCAGAAACAAACAGATCCTCTTCAATAGCATGTATATTACGACCATGCTTTGGCATCGGAGCGGATATTACATTTGGTTTCTCCGGAGCATCGAACTCAACCTATTTTGCATCTATCAAGTCTTGAATTTTATGCTTAAGCGCCCAACAATCGTTGGTGTCATGCCCGATGCTGTCAGAATGATAGGCACATTTAGCATTGGGGTGATAATGCGGGGAAGTTGTATTCACATTTTTTGGTTCCTCTTTGATAGTGGCGAGATTTAGCTTCAACAAATGGGGAAGAACTTGTGCAGGCGTCATGTTGATGCGGGTGAAATGCCGTTGTGGCCGCTCTACCTGTTGCTGGTTAGGTCTAGACTGATTGTTACGGGGCTGATCATTTGATGAATTTTGAATCATCACGGCCCCTACAGTCGGCCGGCGCTCAGTTCTCCTTGATCCTTTCTGAGAGTATATAACAGCTGTTTTCTTCTTGGCCGGGAATGGTTTCTTAACAGTTGCGGAGGCAGAGGCATCCCTTTGAATCTTCCCACTCTTAATACCAGCTTCCACCCGTTCGCCAGTCAGAATCAATTCAGTAAACCCTGTGGAAGAGCTCCCGATCAAATGGTTGAAGAAAGGGCCAGATAGGGTCCCCAAGAACATATCAACTAGTTCCCTATCTGAAAGAGGTGGCTGCACTCTTCCGGCCAAGTCGCGCCATTTCTGGGCGTATTCTTTGAATCCCTCATTTGAGGCCATCCCCATACTTTGTAACTGGGTACGGGTTGGCGCCAAGTCAGTGTTATATTAATACTGGCGATAAAAGGCAGCTACCAAGTCTTCCCAGTTATGCACTTCTGACCTCTCAAGCTGGTAAAACCAGTCTAGCTGTGTACCGGACAAACTGTCCTGAAAGAAGTGTACCCAAAGATTTCTGTCGGATGTATGAGGTTGAATTCTTATGACATATGACCTTAGGTGCATCTTTGGGCAAGACAGCCCGTCATATTTTGCAAAAATTGGCACCTTAAACTTTGGAGGGATCACAATCCCAGCAATCAATCCCAATTCTTCAAAATCTAGCCCGGGAACTCTTTGCAGCTCCATAGCTGCCAGTCTATCCTCCAGGTTTTTGTATTTGTCATCCGCTGGTGGGTATTACTGCTCTGAGTAGTCTTCATCTTCCTCAACCTTTTCCTCTTCAGCCTTAGACTCAGAAGGTAGTGCAGCTCCTTTTCCCTTACCGGTTCCCTCATCAGATGTGGAGGGAAATTCAAGAACTCTCCCGGCTTCATTCTTAAATCTTCTTCCCAGTGTAGCTACCCCAACTCTTTTCTTCTTCTTTTTCACTTTCTCTTGCTCTTTGTTCCCCAACAGTGCTTTTAGATCCTCCTGACCCTTTGCCAAGGTCATAAGGAGCTGTTGAAACTGCAAGTTTTGTGACTGCAGATCTTTGACCGTCTGTTCAAGATCCATCTTACTGAAATAAACAACAGAAAGATAAGGAAACCTGGTGTGAAGACCTGTTTATGCATATGATGAATGATATGTTTATTCATGCAATGCATTCAAGGATTTAGAAGTTCAAAATTATTGCAGACAAAAAGAACACACGTCATATTAATAAGAAGAAATTTTGTCAGTACATAAATGCCCCATGGGCCAAATATTACAAAAACTTCTTAAGGTAAAAAGACGCTGCGCATCCTCTTTGGTGCGATGTAGGTGTTGAGGGTCTCCTCCTCGTGAAGTCGGCGGGTAAGCTCCAAAACCTTCTTCTCACTGGCATAGAAGCTGGCTTCAAAGGTATTCCGCTCTTCCTTGAGTTGGATCCAACTCTTCTGTATCTCCTCCCATGATGTTGGCATGTCAGGATATAGGATAGTGTAGGGAACCTCTCCTTCCTTAATAGGCTCTTTAATCAAAGGGAGAATATGAGGGTAAGGCATCATAAGACTTTGGGCTCAGGTCCTTACCCACTTGAGATAAGGCTCAAGAGGGATGGAGTTCTTGTGCCCCAGTGTCTTGCTATATACCTTGTTAGGCATCCTCCAAGCTCTGATGAATCTTTGGCGAAGTCCTTGCGCATCGTTGTCGAAGTCAAAAACTAGGTCAGGAATCAACATGTCATGAGGGCCATCCCTCCGTGCATATCCAAATTGTCTCAAAGCTAGACAAGGGTTGTAGGTAATGCCTCCTCTAATGCCAAGTAATGGGACATTAGGGAATTCACCACAACGATCGACGATGATGACATTTTCTCTGGACCGAGAACACCAATGTACATATGAGTGTGTGAGGGTCATCAACCGTTGTGACCACCTTAAGCCTTGTTCATTCTTCAAAACAGATTGTGGAAGGTGCGAAATAAACCACCTTGCAAGGAGAGGAGTACAGCACACGAGAACACCTTTCTTCCTCATTGTTCGTGTGTAAAATGAGTGGAGGATGTCCCCAAGCAATGTAGGTATGGGATTCCTGGATAGGAAAATCTTGACAGCATTGACATCTATAAGTTGGTCAGGATTTGGGAACAAGACCAACCCATAAATGAGGAGTGCTACAATCTCCTCAAAGGCTTGCAGATCCAAGGAATTCCAACACTCTTGTGCCTTATCAAATAAGATTTTTTTCTAAGAAGCCTTTGACACCACTTATAGTCTCCCAATGCCCCTTGATGTCAGATGGTTGCAAGTGTAGTGCTTGAGCAACATCTTCAGGCTTTGGTTCCTTTTTCGTACCGTTGTAGGGTAGTTGATTAAGTATAGGAATTCTCAGGAGTTGAGAAAATTCCTCCAAAGTAGGCACCAATTGGTAGTCGGGGAATGTGAAACAGTGGTGAAGGGGGTCAAAGAACTGGAACAACACTTTCACCATGTCTTCTTCAATGTTGGTGTTGACTAGGCTGAGCAGTCTACCATGTCTTTCACTGAAGAGAGAGCTTTCTGGAATTCTGGATGTGAGCTCCTTGAGTTGAGGAGGGATTCTCACAAGGTTGACTTGGATGGTTTTCCTGCGAAGAATTTCCATGACCTACAAAATAAGAACAAAGATGAAGATCCAAATCCTTGAAATGGTTAGTGGATGCATATGATGCTTTATGATGTTCATGATGTATGCACAAACATATGTACAAGCAAGTCACACAAAACCCTAGTTTCAGGCTTGCATGAGGTTTCATAGGTAAGTACCCTCTTGAGTGTAGTTGGCTTAAAAACCTGTCTGTGATACAGTGGGAGAACTGACTATGGTTTTGCGTTTGTTTTCGCAAATGTTTCGGTTGAGCAAGAGTCGCCACTGACTTTTTATTTTATCCTAAGGAAAGGTTTAAAAAGCACAGCAAAAACCTTTGAGATGTTTTCTTGGGTTCGGGGAGTAGATTATAGAAAGGGAAGGTATTAGCACCCTTTCTATCCATGGTTATCCTTGGGCTCTTAGTTACTTGCTTAGATCAACTTGCCTTATTTTTCAATTGTTTGAAATGGTGCTTTGTGTGTGTGGTTTGAAAATGTTTTAGAAATAGGCCAATGTGGTGGCGACCTTTGTAATGATCCATGTTGGGATGTATACAAAGATGTATGTCTTTTGAAAAGGTTTTCATTTGTTTTTTGAAAGTGTAGTGATGTGTGGTTTGGAAAATAGGCAAGTGTTTTGTTTCGCAAGTTTGATTCAAGTAACCAAGAGTTTGTCTACTCCTAAATTTCTCAAAGATTTCTCCTATGTTTTTAACCCTTTTAACAATTTTGTTCCACCATTGCATTTGGTGGACAATCTTGTGTTAGGATGTGAAAGGGACGGGCGCGGGTCATCGTTTAGACCATAATTGCAATGGTGCCAAGTATCTTTGGGCAATGTTTTCTTTAAGGGACTTGATCATTTTTTATGCAACTTTCGAAAGCGTCATCGAGGGACTATGATCATTTGATTGTTTGTTTTGCCCAAAGAGACCTAACATGCAATATGGCCCATTATTGAAGGCAACAAGTGGAATACCCTAGGGGTGCAAGTGTGATTAGTGTTGTCCATTTTCATGCTTGTTTATCTTGAAATTAGGTCAAACTATTTTTGTTGTTTTTGATTCGCATACAAACCCTAATTCTAACATGGTATATTTAGAAAGCATTAAAGTGCGAAAAATAAAGTTCCTAAGTTATTACAACACAATATATGGGAAGGGAGGTACAAATGTTCAAATGGGGGTATTTTGACAAGGAATTTAAACCTAGACTATTACATCAAATATTGAATTATACAAATTATTAAATAAACAATAATTAAATAGAAATGGAATAAATATGCAAGATGCAAAAAATGTTTTTTTATGTGTATGAAAAAAGATATTTTTTCTTTATGTGTCAAATAAACAAAATAAAAAGTATTAATTTTTGGATTTTTTATGTATTTAGGGCAAAACCCTAATTTATTAAATAAAAGTATTAATTATTTAATATGTACAATATTTACTAGTTATGTACAAAAATAAAATAAAAATGAAGTATATTTGTCAAAAAGGTATTTTTAATGTTAAATATTAATAAAAAATAAAATGTACATATCTTGTATTTTTAACCTAAATATACTAATATATATGTAAATATTTATATTACAAAATAATAATATTTAGTATTTATAAAAAAAAGGTATATTTTATATAAAATATTTTCAGAAGATAAAATAAAATAAAAATGGAAAATAAAATGTGTTTGCATTATTTTAGTATTTTTTAAATAAAAGTATGTAAGTATTTATTTATGTACAAAACATCAATTTAAACAAATAAATACCTAATAAATATAAAAATGGTGTGAAAAATATTTTTTATATTTTTAATATTGTGAGGAAAAATAAATAAGTCAGGAATAAAAAACAAAAGTCAAAAAATGATTAAAATAAGCACAATGGGCCAAGGGGGTTTAAAAGTAACAAAAGGGTGCAAATAGGAAACTGAAATAAAGCCCAGCCCAAAAAGTCCTTCTTCAACCTCTGAACCTGTATGAACAACAATCAACACGCGTTTTCTATCTCCCAATTCCTGGACTTTCAAGCAAAACTCACAACATGAAAAATGTAGAGCATTAAGAGACGAATCCAGACATATAAAGAACTTGACTTAACTCTCTAAGATGAGAGAGAATTTCTTCTCCCCCAATTCCTGACCTAGTTTTTGTTCCATGTTCAGACATTAAATTCTCACAGCACACATAATATAAATGAAAACTAATTACATGGGCATGTTCAGGGCTATGAATGTGACATATTTTCTTCACAAACCTAAAGCTAACAATGCCTGGATAGAGAGATATGAGTTCATGAACTTACCTGTTCAGTTGGAATCGTATCTGGTGATGGAGGCACTTTCAGTGCAAGGTGATGATTGGTACAACTTCCTTGATGTCCAGGGATGCTATTCCAAGTTTTACTTTGCTTTGAAACTAGCTGAATCGAGTTATAGAACTCCACCTGCAAAACAGAAAAATGAAAATGGTGATGTTGATTGGGAGTGTTACAGGTCGTGTTTGAGGTTTGGAATAGCTTCAAGGGATTTTGTGGGATGTGTTTGAAGTGTTTTTAGCAAGAATGCACGAATGGAATGAGTTATGGAACTCAATCTGCAGCAGGTCCCCTGTTTTGGCAGTTTGAGGGTGATTCTGTGAATGGGGAGGTATTGGAGGTAATAGGCTCGTGTCTTAGGCCAGGATGGATGTTTAGAATGTGTTTGACAAGTTTGCTTAAGCTTGTGTTAGCTGAGATGAGAGTTGTGTATGGTTATGCTATGTTTCTTCAACTTTAAGCAACAAATGTCCACTTGAGTTTTTAGACTGATAGAGGCCCCCCTAATGTGCTGCATACCTTGGCCTTGATCAGTGTAATTAGCTCATAAACTTGTGCCAAAGAGATTTGCACTGTACTTTCTTGGATTGCTAATTGACATAAAGTTCTACTTTTGCAAAAATGGGCATTATGCTTTTTCTATTTTGGGACTAAACCTTTATGTAATGCTTGAACACATAAAATATGGTCTTGGCACAATGAGTTTGCATTAAATTTATGAGTGCAAAAGGGATATAGGACCTGTAATCAAGTTGTGCAAGCTGATTTCAAAATGGCCTAGATGTATGAACATGTAACTTGGCCAAATCAAAAGTGAGTTTTTCCCACCTTGCCAAATTCGATTCTCCCTAACCATGAGGTTGTTTGATGAGTTCTTGGACATTTTGGAAAGCTTAGAATGTGTACTACAATCCATCTTTGAAATGCAAATTGAAATTCCAAGTGGAAGTATGTGAAAAATGGTCTTGAAGTTAGGTAAAAACCTTGCCTAAAATAGGTCAATTTTTCTCTAAGTTAAGAATGGTTTGGTACCCTTGTTCCAAAAATTGTAACTTGAGCTACAAGCTTCTTTTGGGAAAACTTTGTGAATAAAAGTTGTAGATTTTGCAATAGGCTACAACTTTCATGTTTTGACTTTTCCTTGGATCCAAATGCATCTTGGTGAGAAAGTGGGACAAAGTTAGGAAAAAATTAGGGTTTTTCATAACTTAGAAAAATTCTAAGTTATGAAAAATCTTCATTTCAAAACCCTAATTTGCAATTCTTGATTTCTTGATGAACAAGTTTCATGATTTGGCATGTTTTGATGAAAAATGAATCTTGACACTTGATTTTGACCAAAAAGTCAAAGTTTGACTTTTCAGTATACAGTCAAAACTGATCAATTGACTGGGAAATTCAACTGTCAATCTTGTGTATTTGGGATCTTTTGAACTTGTTGAGCATGTCAAGATAATTCCATGGGGTCCTTGAATCCATATGTGAGCTTGATTTGCCATTGGCTAGGTCAAACAGTCAAAAATTGCCTTTGTGCAGTCAAAACCCTAAAAATGACCATTTTGCCCTTTTGGTGATCTGATCAAATTTCTTGTGGAATTGTGATCCAAACTTGATCAAATGGTCCATGTGAGTTCATAATGTTGATGTGGGTCAATTTTCATGAGATTTGACTGTCAATTGGCCACAGTTGACTTTTTTCCCAATACAACTGATTTCTAGGTCAACTGTCCAATTGACTGGGCAAAATTTGGGATCAAGACTTGAAACTTGGTATGGATAAACTTGGGAGTCCAACATGAAGCATGAAAGTTATCTTAGGCATTTTAGGTCAAAACATCTTTGTTCAAACACAAACCCTAATTTGGGTCCACAATGCAAGGAGAAGTCTTGAGCAGAGGAAACCCTAACTGGATCTTGAGCTCCAAGGGTTTTGTGATGAGAAAATGTTGAGGAAATGGGAGGGCAAATTTTGGGGTACAACAGTTGCCCCTGTTCAATCTTCTTGAACCTGAAGAGTTAGATTGGCAAGTTTGCCTTTCGTGACTCGAGGGTAAAAGGAGATTGGACACTAGAGTGCCCGGAAATTTGCACTCGCATGTTGGAGTATCAGCAATGTGATGTCGGAAATGGGCTTATAGATGCCATTTGGAGAGATGGTGGATAGGGAGATGGGCTTATAGATGCCATCTGGAGACGCGACAGAACCTTGTCGGGAATGGGCTTATAGATGCCATTTGGAAGTGTTGATCGCATAAGAGATTCCTTAGCGAGAACTTGTGTATTTTGAGAAAGACAGATGTTTTCCTGGCTTGTTACAGGTGTTTGATCTTCAATCTCTTCATGCAGATATGCCCTGGCTAGATACAGGTGTCGAATCTGGAAATAGTCGTCAACAGATATGCCCTGGCTGAATACAGGAATCGAATCTTCAAACTCTTCAGATGTGCCCTGGCTAGATACAGGAATCGAATCTGGAATTGTTGTCAACAGACATGCCCTGGCTGGATACAGGAATCGAATCTGGAATTGTTGTCAATAGATATGCCCTGGCTGGATACAGGAATCAAATCTGGAATTGTTGTCAACAGATATGCCCTGGCTGGATACAGGAATCGAATCTAGAAATAGTCGTCAACAGATATGCCCTGGATGGATACAGGAATCGAATATTCAAACTCTTCAGATGTGCCCTGGCTAGATACAGGAATCGAATATGGAATTGTTGTCAACAGACATGCCCTGGCTGGATACATGAATCGAATCTGGAATTGTTGTCAATAGATATGCCCTGGCTGGATACAGGAATCAGATCTGGAATTGTTGTTAACAGATATGCCCTGGCTGGATACAGGAATCGAATCTGGAAACTGTGACAGTTGAAGGTAGTTGTCTTTTTCCTGAAAAGGCAAAACATCAGTTGTATGCAATGTCATGATGTATGACATGTATGATGTCATGACGTTCAAAATGAGATAGTGTCGTATGCACTTTATCATGTATGTAAGCAAGATGTATGAAATGCGAAATGTTTATGAATGTATTTTTGTCTAGGAAAATAAATCCTTGACAATCGGCCGTGGAATTAAATCCTGGGCTGATGTTGAAGAGCTCTTCGTTTCCGCTGGGGATGACGGTTGCAAGAATACACCGGTAGGAGAAGATGACTCCGTTGAGGAATAAACTTGTTGGAGAGATTACTCTGAGGGGAATTGCTCTGTAGGAAGAGATACTTCGCTGAAGTTTTGACGAGAGCTTTACTGAGGATTTCGATGATGGACTCTGTTGGGGATAATGATGATAAACTCCGCTGGGGACAACAAAGGTAAACTCCTCTGGGGATTGCGTTGATAAGTTATATTGGGGAACTTTGATGAACTCCGTTGGGGATAGGAAGAACTTTGCCGAGGGCGATCTTCCGTGGCAATTAGCTGAGGATAACCCAGTTATAAGCCCTTGTGAGGAATAACTTTGAATAAAGCTCGGGAGAGACGTCCGTACTCTACAGGGGATAAGCTTCCAGAATCTATTGGGGATAAGCTCCACGACCTGCTGGGGATACGGATTCTGATTTTCCTGGGGAAGCTTTTCAGACTGTACTGGGGTGTTGGTATTCCGCCGGGGAACAATCTTAGGTCAAGACCGCCGGGGATGCTTGCTGAGAAATGCCTATACTCCACTGGGGAATGTTGATACCTTATGGGGCTACCCAACTTCCTCTAGGCTGACCGTAGACTAACTCTGTTGGAGGAGAGTACTGCTGACTTGCTAGGGGAACATGGTGCCGATTGTAGGGCTAATGATAGACTAAATCTTCCCTGGGAGGGTATTGCTGAATCCTGTCTTACTCTGTGGGGAGTTGATGCGACTTGGTCATATTCTTCAGTTGAACCTACCTTGATACTTCGGCGGACAAAGCAACCAAACTGCATCATACAACTTTACATTGCCCCTGTTTCTGATGTCACCTGTAATTAGTCTTTTGTTTCATATGCAAGTATTTATGAATTAGAAATTTTAATGTCAAATGCATATATCAAAAATGAACATTGGACGTTCTTCGCAAGACAAAACAGAAAAAAGGAAAAACAATTGGCCATTTGTTTGGAAAACTGAATCTGTATTGATTTTGAAATTTGCCTGTAAATAGGCGTTTTTTGTACAAGAGGCCGACGTCCTAGTAAGAGAACGCCGCCGAATAACATAAAGTTTATACAATTTTGAAAAGGAAACAAAACAGCTATGTGCACAATATTCCCACTGGGTTCCAACTCTGTTATCGCCTTTATGTCTTCAAGCGTCTCGTCACTTTGCTGCTTAGTTGAAGATGAAGCTGATTGATCGATGCCGAAGTCTAAGCCAGATAGTTGATGCCGAATTCTGGATGCAAGGTGATCCAATGAGACATAGTGTTACGCTTTATCCCTAACTTTTGCCTGGACCGCCCTTTCGGGTTTTCAGTCCACCGGGATACCCATTTTTGCCCAAGCCGCCTTTTCAGGTTTTCGACTTGCCGGGTGTACAGCTTTTTTCATTTCATCCCTTATTTTTGCCCGAACCCTTTTGGTTCGCCGGGAAGCCCTTATTTTTGCCTAGGTATGTCAACCTAGCGGGTCTTTTATTCATGCGTAGTATCTTTTTACTATGTCTGCATTGGCGGGGTGAGGAAGGTCGTCACCATCCATGATGGTTAGAATCATGGCTCCTCCTGAGAACACATGTTTAACCACAAATGGCCCTTCGTATGTAGGGGTCCATTTGCCCCGGGGATCACTTTGAGGAAGGATGATGCGCTTGATTACCAGGTCCCCAACTTGATACTCTTGTGGTCTGACTTTCTTATTAAATGCCCTGATCATCCGTTTTTGGTACGTCTGACCATGACAGATAGCGGTGAGTCTCTTTTCGTTAATCAGGTTTAATTGATCAAGTCGAGTCTGGATCCAGTCGTCTTCACTCAAGTCTGCATCCTTCATTATCCGGAGAGAGGGTATCTGGACTTTGATCGGCAAGACTGCCTCCATGCCATAGACCAAGGAAAAAGGAGTTGCCCCGGTTGACGTCCTTGCAGAGGTACGGTACCCATGAAGAGCAAATGGTAACATTTCGTGCCAATCTTTGTAGGTCACTGTCATCTTCTGCACAATTTTCTTGATGTTCTTATTAGCTGCTTCTACGGCCCCATTCATCTTCGGCCGATAAGGAGAAGAGTTGTGGTGCTGTATCTTGAATTGCTCGCAGAGCTCAGTGATCATCTTGTTGTTAAGATTGGTACCATTGTCCGTAATGATCCTTTCTGGGACGCCGTACCGACAAATCAGGTTATGCCAAATGAAACGTGCCACGACGCTCTTGGTTACCGTGGCGTAGGAAGCTGCCTCAACCCACTTCGTGAAATAATCAATTGCTACTAGGATGAAACGATGCCCGTTGGATGCCGTCGGTCGGATCTCACCGATCATATCGATGCCCCACATTGCAAAAGGCCAAGGTGCCGTCAGGATGTTCAGAGGAACAGGAGGGATATGCACCTTATCAGCATAGATTTGGCATTTATGACAAGTTCGAGAATGTTGGTAACAGTCGGCTTCCATTGTGGACCAGAAATATCCTGCCCTAAGGATTTTCTTTGCCATGGTATGTCCACTGGAATGTGTTCCGAATGTACCTTCATGTAGTTCTACCATGATCTTTTCTGCTTCAGCTTTATCCACACAACGCAGTAAAGTTGAATCATGGTTTCGTTTGTAGAGAACGCCGTTGCTGAGGAAGAATTTTGCAGCAAACCTCCTCATGAACTTCTTGTCATTGACCGATGCACCTTCAGGGTATTCCTGAGCTTCCAAGTATCTCTTCACCTCATGATACCAGGGTTTTTCAATCACCTCTTCGGCCTCAAGATCGCAGCAGTATACATGTTCGTCTAACTTCCAGATAATGATCCGGGGAGCCTCATTGTCCCATTTGACTTTGAACATTGAAGACATCGTAGCTAGTGCGTCCGCTAACTGATTCTCCTCTCTTGGGAAGTGTTCAAAAGTTATCTCTTCAAAGTGGGGAAGCAAAGTCAGCACATACTCCTTGTAAGGAATAAGATTTGGGTGTTTCGTATCCCACTCACCTTTGATCTGATTGATCACGAGAGCGGAATCTCCGAAGACACTCAGAAACTTGATCCTTAAGTCGATTGCGGCTTGAAGACCCATGATACATGCCTCATATTCTGCCATGTTGTTGGTGCAGTTGAAACACAGCCGGGCGGTGAGTGGAGTATGAGTTCCTTTGGGGTATATGATCACAGCGCCGATGCCGTTACCCAAAGCGTTGGAGGCTCCGTCAAAATGCATAGACCATCGAGATCCTTCCTCAGGTCCTTCATCCGGTCCAGGTACTTCACAATCAGTTACTACCATGATATCTTCGTCCGGAAATTTAAAGTTCAATGATTGGTAATCGTCCACAGGTTGGTGTGCCAAATGGTCTGCCAATACACTTCCCTTGATTACTTTTTGAGTTGTGTACTGGATATCATATTCTGTCAAGATCATTTGCCATCTTGCTATTCTTCCAGACAGAGCAGGCTTTTCGAATATGTACTTGATGGGATCCATCTTTGAAATCAACAGAGTAGTGTGGGTCAGCATATACTGTCTCAGCCGGCGAGCAGCCTATACCAGAGCGCATCAAGTTTTCTCGAGCAGTGAGTACCGAGACTCACAGTCGGTAAACTTTTTGCTCAGGTAATAAATAGCGTGCTCTTTTCGGCCAGACTCGTCATGCTGCCCCAACACACACCCCATTGAGTTGTCAAGTATAGTATCAGAGATCTCCCTTCCACTGGTGGCATAAGAATGGGTGGTTCTTGGAGATATTCCTTTATCTTTTCGAAAGCAGCCTGACATTCGTCGTTCCAACGTACTACTTGATCTTTCTTCAGTAATTTGAAGATTGGCTCATAGGTAGCAGTTAGATGTGAGATGAATCGGGCGATGTAATTCAGTCGTCCCATAAAGCCTTTGACTTCTTTCTCTGTCTTGGGAGTTGGAATCTCTTGTATGGCTTTCACCTTGGCAGGGTCCACTTGAATACCCTTGTCGCTTACAATGAAACCTAGCAATTTTCCAGACCTCACCCCAAAGGTTCATTTGTTTGGGTTCAACCTCAGCTTGTACAACTTCAGTCGGTCGAACAGCTTCCGCAGATGGTCAAGGTGTTCCTCCTCAGTTTGGGACCTTGCAATCATATCATCGACGTATACTTCAATCTCATGATGGATCATATCATGAAATAAAGCAACCATGGCACTTTGGTAGGTTGCCCCAGCATTTTTCAACCCGAATGGCATGACCTTGTAGCAGAAGGTGCCCCATTGAGTCACAAAGGTAGTCTTTTCCATATCTTCAGGAGCCATCTTGATCTGATTATACCCTGAAAAATCATCCATGAAGGAGAACACCTTGTGTTGAGCAGTATTATCAACAAGAACGTCGATGTGAGGTAGGGGGAAGTCATCCTTGGGGCTTGCCCTGTTTAGATCCCTGTAGTCGACACACATTCTGACCTTTCCGCCCTTCTTCGGCACTGGCACCACGTTGGCAACCCACTGAGGGTAAGAAGTCACTGCTAGAAACCCGGCATCGAACTGCTTCATAACCTCAGCTTTGATCTTTTCGGACATCTCTGGGCGCATACGGCGGACCTTTTGCTTTACCGGAGGGCAGTCTTCCTTGGTAGGCAGGTGATGAACCACAATGTCGGCATCCAAACCAGGCATGTCTTCGTAAGACCAAGCAAAGATCTCTATGTAGTCATGCATCATCTGGATCAATCGTTGCTTCATGCTGAGCTCTATATTGGCACCAATCTTGACTTCTTTTCTATCTGTCTCAGTACCCAAGTTAATCGTTTCCACCGGCTCTTCATGCGGCTGAATGGCCCTCTCTTCCTGGAGTAGCAGTCTTGCAAGTTCACCAGGCACTTCGCAATCATCTTCACCTTCGTCTTCGGCCAAGTTGATCGGATTTTCGAAGTCATAACTGGCAGTAGCAGAGCTGTTACCAGTGAGATCCAGAGTGGATTAGAACCTGTATAAGTGAGTGTGTGTAAATATAGTTGTTTTGCAATATATAACACAGAAAGAAAAAGAGCACAAGATTTGAAATGCAACAAACGTCCAATGTTTTGATTAATGATATATGGAAATGTCATACAAAAAGCCCTCACAAATGGAGCTACGGTGCCCCGGGTAGGACACCGGGCCAATAAAAGTTTCAACATATTGTTTGTTACAAATTGAAAATCAAAAGAGTTAATTACTGCGTGACAAATGTAATAGGTGTAAAATCCTTTGCCGTCCAGTTGCTTGGTCCGTTGTTGGTGGTTGGATAGATCCAACTGTCAAATTCTGCTTCCTCTACGTCCTCCTCGATAGCATTCACCCTTGGGTTGGTGATAAACACCGGAGCCTTTCTGATCCTTTCCTTGCGAACAGTCCTCTGAGCCTCTGCACTGAAGCCTAGCCCAAACTTGTCGGTCTTTTGAGTGAAGTCAGGAAGCTGACCCCAGTTTGTGCATTTGCCTTTCTCGATTACAGCCCGGGCATCCTTCAAGGAAGCCATCTTCAGAGGAAAGTCTTCTTCAACCACTGTCTCAGCCGACGCCAACGTTGGAGGTACCTCCTCAAAATGCTGAAAGGGGGTTTCAATAAACTCCCCATCCATCTCGATATACCGGAATGAATTCAAGTGACTAACCATGTATTCCTCCTCACCCTGCACAGTAACAATCTTCCCTTTGACAGGGTATTTGAGCTTCTGGTGTAGAGTGGATGTTACTGCCCCAGCCTTGTGAATCCAGGGTCGACCCAACAAGCAGGAATAAGATGGACGAATATCCATTACATAGAATGTTGAGTCGAAGACTTGGGAACCCACACGAATAGGAATGTCTACCTCACCGTGCACCATCCTCTTAGAACCGTCGAAGGCTCTAACAATGATGTTACTAGGTTTCAATTCCAGGCCCTCACAATCCAAACGATCTAAGGCCTTCTTGGGAAAAACATTCAGGGAAGAACCGGTGTCCACCAACACGTGTGCGAGAGTAGTGCCCCTGCAGTCTATAGAGACATGCAGGGAATCATTGTGATTTTTCCCTTTGGCGGTAAGGTCTGCATCTGAGAAACCCAAGCCATTGTCAGCTGTCAAATTAGCCACACAGTCAGTGAATTGATCTGCAGATGTCTCTTGCGGCACATGGGCCGTTTTCAGAAATGAAATCAGGGCCTTTGCGTGGGCCTCTGAGCACAGCAGCAATGATAGCATAGAGATTTTGGAGGGGGTATGCCCCAACTGTTCAACGACATTGAAGTCACTCTTTTTAATGATTTTAAGGATTTCCTCCATCTCTTGTTGGGAGGCTTCAACATCAATCTTTTTTGGTGCCTCCGTCCGGGGAGGCAAATCGGTAGCAACTTCTTTGCCCCGAACATCAGAGGACTCGGCGGCAGTAGTAGACACAGGAACTTGATTTGGAACATGCACACTTGCGGGTGTGATGATAAGAGGTTTTCGGATAACTGGAGGTGCAATGTCAGGCGAGAAGAGCCTGCCACTGCGAGTAATCTTGGCGGGACCAGTGATATTACTGATACTGGTACGGGTGTTGAACTCCTGCTTCACTCCAAGCACATACACGTCTGCCCCATAGTGCCATGAGACAACCTTGTCTGATTCATAGGGGAGAGGCCCCGGAACAGTAATAGTAATGGGTGCAACAGACATAATTTGGACTGTCTTCCTTGGGAGAGCCTTGGTAGGATTGTTGAAAATTGTGACGACAGATACTTCTTCAGCGGAAACAAACGGAACATCAGTTTTCTTGAACATAATTTCTTTGCTATCCATCAGGCTTTGGATGCCTGATTTCAGCAGCGGACAACCGGTAGGGATAACAGCACACAGGAGGCAACCCTTGCTACAATCCGGAAATAAACCGGCTAGTAGTAAGTTCCTCTTAACAATCAAAAGAGGGGTAGCAACATCATTCACCGAAACAGCATACAAATCTTCCTCGACGACATTTACTCTATGCTGGGGCATAGGAGCAATTACAACATTTGGCCTCTCAGGCGCCTCAAACTGAATTTCCTTCGCATCGATAAGGTCTTGAACTTTGTTTCTCAGGGCCCAGCAATCATCAGTAGTATGCCCGGGGCTATCAGAATGATAAGCACAACGGGCATTTGGGTTATACTTAGGAGATGCAGTATTCACGACCTTCGGAGCCTCTTTGATGGTCACCAAGTTGGTTGATAACAGTTGCGGTAAGATTTGTGACAAGGTCATACTCAGCCGAGTATACTGCCTCTTGGGCCTTTCACCTCTTTGTTGATTGTACTGCTGAGGAGCAGCAACATGTTTTGAAATGACCAAGGCATTGACGGCTTGACGGCTTTCTGGCTTGACTTGTCTTCTAGGACCATAGACTGCACTAGCTTCCTTCTTGAAAGGCCTCTTCTCAGTACTTGCGGAGGCAGCTTTCTGTATCTTTCCTGACCTGATGCCAGCTTCTATCCTTTCACCTGTCAGAATCAAATCTGTAAACCCAGCGGAGGAATTGCCAACCAGATGATTGAAGAATGGACCAGACAAGGTCCCTAGAAACATGTCAACCAGCTCACGATCTGTCAATGGAGGCTGCACCCTGCCAGCCAAATCTCTCCATTTTTGTGCATATTCTTTGAACCCTTCGCCCGTTCCTAGAGACATACCCTGAAGTTGGGTACGCGTAGGAGCGAGGTCAAAATTGTATTGATATTGTCTATAAAATGCGGTCGCCAAATCTTCCCAATGTCGGATACTGGTTCCATCTAGCTGATAGAACCACTCAAGCTGTGACCCCGAAAGGCTATCTTGGAAGAAGTGGATCCAGAGATTTTTGTCTACCGTGTAAGGTTGGATCTTCCTTACGTACGACCTGAGATGCAATTTTGGACAGGAAGCCCCGTCGTATTTGGCAAAGGCAGGCGCCTTAAACTTGTGTGGGATTACCACCCCCGAAGATAACCCCAAATCTCCGAAATCCAGCCCCGGCACATTCTGAATCTCCATGGCGCTCAAGCAGTCCTCTAATTGCTTGTATCTGTCAGCAGCAGGTGGGTATTGTTCGTCATTGTAATCCGTCTCGTTGTCAGAGACTGCAGGACTAGGAGCTCCTCCCCCTTGGGGACTATCTTTCTCTACAGAGGAAGTAGTTGGATCAGCCTCATTATGGAGTGTGTTCCCAAACCTGCGTCCAGTGTTGAATAACGCAGTTCTCTTCTTCTTCTTCTTCTTCTTCTTCAGGAGTAAAGCTTTCAACTCTTGCTGACCTTGGGCCAGGCTCATGACCATTTCTTGAAACTGGGCACTTTAGGCTTGAAGGGCCTTGATTGCTTGCTCACTGGATGATTCTGGATTCATGATGACTGTTCCAAATAAACAGCGAAGAAGATTAAGCAACCTGTAGAAAAAGGAGTACCTGTTATGCACATGATGCATGATATGCTATGCAATGCATTCAAGGATTTTAGAAATTCACAATTGTTGCAGACAAAAAGAACGCACGTCATATTAATAAAAAAAGATTTGTTAGTACATAAATGCCCCATGGGCCAAATATTACAAAAACAACTTCTCAAGGTAAAAAGACGTTGCGCATCCATTTGGCGCAATGTAGGTGTTAAGGGCCTCTTGCTCATGGAGTCGGCGGGTGAGCTCTAAAACCTTCTTCTCACTGGCGTAGAAGCTGGCTATAAAAGTGTTCCGTTCCTCCTTGAGTTGGATCCAACTCTTCTGCATCTCCTCCCACGATGTAGGCATGTCAGGATGTAGGATGGTGTAGGGAACCTCTCCTTCCTTGACGGGCTCTTTAATCACAGGGAGAACATGAGGATAAGGCATCATTAGACTCTGGGCTCGGGCTCGTACCCACTTGAGATAAGGTTCAAGAGGGATGGAGTTCTTGTGTCCCAGTGTCTTGCTATCAACCTTGTTGGGCCTCCCCCAAGCTCTGATGAATCTTTGGCGAAATCCTTGCGCATCGTTGTCGAAGTCAAAAACTAGGTCAGGAATCAACATGTCGTGAGGGCCATCTCTTCGTGCATATCCAAATTGCCTCAAAGCTAGGCAAGGGTTGTAGGTAATGCCCCCTCTGATTCCAAGTAAAGGGACATTAGGAAACTCTCCACAACGGTCGACGATGATGACATTTTCTCTGGACCGAGAATACCAATGTACATCAGAGTGAGTAAGAGTCATCAACCGTTGGTACCACCTTGAGCCTTGGTCATTTTTTAAGACAGATTGTGGAAGGTGCGAAATAAACCACCTTGCAAGGAGAGGAGTACAGCACATGAGAACACCCCTCTTTCTCATTGTTCGTGTGTAAAATGAGTGAAGAATGTCCCCAAGCAATGTTGGTATTGGATTTCTGGACAAGAAGATTTTGACGGTGTTGACCTCCACAAGCTGGTCAGGATTTGGGAATAGGACCAACCCATAGATAACGAGTGCCACAATCTCTTCAAAGGCTTGTAGGTCCAATGAATTCCAACATTCTTGTGCCTTCTCAAACAAGAATTTTGCTAAGAAGCCTTTGACACCGCTTCTAGTTTCCCAGTGCCCCTTGATGTCAGAAGGCTATAGATGTAATGCTCGAGCAACATCTTCCGACTTTGGTTCCTTTTCCGTACCGTTGAAAGGTAGTTGATTTAGGATAAGAATTCTCAGGAGTTGAGAAAATTCCTCCAAAGTGGGTACCAACTGGTAGTCAGGGAAAGTGAAACAGTGGTGAAGAGGGTCAAAGAACTGGAATAGCACTTTCATCATATCCTCTTCAATGTTGGTGTTGACTAAGCTGAGCAGTCTACCATGTCTTTCACTGAAGGATGAGCTTTCCGGAATTCTTGATGTGAGCTCCTTGAGTTGAGGAGAGATTCTCACAAGGTTGACTTGGATGGTTTTTCTGCGAGTAATTTCCATGACCTACAAAACAAGAACAAAGATGAAGATCTAAACCCTTTAAGTGGTTAGTGAATGCATATGATGCTTTATGATGTTCATGATGTATTCACAAACATATGTACAAGCAAATCACACCAAACCCTAGTTTCAAGCTTGCATGGGGTTTCATAGGTAAGTACCCTCTTGAGTGTAGTTAGCTTAAAAACCTGTCCTATAAATAGTAACCGAGTTCTAAGGAGCTCAATATCACTGGATTGTTTTCATTGTTCATTGTTTTGGTTTAGCCATTTAACTAGCGACCAAAATATTCCAAGAAAACAACCCTCAATGAGTGTAGCATCGAGTATCTACCAACTTCGGACTGCACCAAAGCCGGTCATCTCACTACCCCTAATAAAAGGCCAAGATGGTCAAGTAAGGTTCTAGGTCATTAGCGCTTAGTGACATCACTCAGCGGCCCCGTACTCTCCTTGATTGAACTCAAGGGTTACCGGTACTCACAAATATGTCGCACTAATATAGCTATTGCTTCGACCGTGTCGGTATACCCTGCACAGTTTCCACAATGTATTGCTATCTATGAATGTTTCCCAAAATCCGGGTGTAGGATTGCAAACCCAAACAAGAGAGCCAAGATATAAAGCAATCAAATCAAACAATTAGTCATGCAAGAGGGTGATCTAAGCCCTAAGGTTACTCCACTTTTAAATTTATCCCCAGCAGAGTCGCCAGTTCTGTGATACGGTGGGAGAACTGACTATGGTTTTGCGTTTATTTTCGCAAATGTTTCGGTTGAGCAAGAGTCGCCACCGACTTTTTATTTTATCCTAAGGAAAGGTTTAAAAAGCACAACAAAAACCTTTGAGATGTTTTCTTGGGTTCGGGGAGTAGATTATAGAAAGGGAAGGTATTAGCACCCTTTCTATCCATGGTTATCCATGGGCTCTTAGTTACTTGCTTAGATCACTTGCCTTATTTTTCAATTGTTTGAAATAGTGCTTTGTGTGTGTGGTTTGAAAATGTTTTGGAAAGAGGCCAATGTGGTGGCGACCTTTGTAATGATCCATGTTGGGATGTATACAAAGATGTATGTCTTTTGAAAAGGTTTTCATTTGTTTTTTGAAAGTGTAGTGATGTGTGGTTTGGAAAATAGGCAAGTGTTTTGTTTCGCAAGTTTGATTCAAGTAACCAAGAGTTTGTCTACTCCTAAATTTCTCAAAGATTTCTCCTATGTTTTTAACCCTTTTAACAATTTTGTTCCACCATTACATTTGGTGGACAATCTTGTGTTAGGATGTGAAAGGGACGGGCGCGGATCATCGTTTAGACCATAATTGCAATGGTGCCAAGTATCTTTGGGCAATGTTTTCTTTAAGGGACTTGATCATGTTTTAGGCAACTTTCGAAAGCGTCATCGAGGGACTATGATCATTTGATTGTTTGTTTTGCCCAAAGAGACCTAACATGCAATATGGCCCATTATTGAAGGCAACAAGTGGAATACCCTAGGGGTGCAAGTGTGATTAGTGTTGTCCATTTTCATGCTTGTTTATCTTGAAATTAGGTCAAACTATTTTTGTTGTTTTTGATTCGCATACAAACCCTAATTCTAACATGGTATATTTAGAAAGCATTAAAGTGCGAAAAATAAAGTTCCTAAATTATTACAACACAATATATGGGAAGGGGGGTACAAATGTTTAAATGGGGGTATTTTGACAAGGAATTTAAACCTAGACTATTACATCAAATATTGAATTATACAAATTATTAAATAAACAATAATTAAATAGAAATGGAATAAATATGCAAGATGCAAAAAATGTTTTTTTATGTGTATGAAAAAAGGTATTTTTTCTTTTTGTGTCAAATAAACAAAATAAAAAGTATTAATTTTTGGATTTTTTATGTATTTAGGGCAAAACCCTAATTTATTAAATAAAAGTATTAATTATTTAATATGTACAATATTTACTAGTTATGTACAAAAATAAAATAAAAATGAAGTATATTTGTCAAAAAGGTATTTTTTTAATGTTAAATATTAATAAAAAATAAAATGTACATATCTTGTATTTTTAACCTAAATATACTAATATATATGTAAATATTTATATTACAAAATAATAATATTTAGTATTTATAAAAAAAAGTATATTTTATATAAAATATTTTCAGAAGATAAAATAAAATAAAAATGGAAAATAAAATGTGTTTGCATTATTTTAGTATTTTTTAAATAAAAGTATGTAAGTATTTATTTATGTACAAAACATCAATTTAAACAAATAAATACCAAATAAATATAAAAATGGTGTGAAAAATATTTTTTATATTTTTAATATTGTGAGGAAAAATAAATAAGTCAGGAATAAAAAACAAAAGTAAAAAAATGATTAAAATAAGCACAATGGGCCAAGGGGGTTTAAAAGTAACAAAAGGGTGCAAATAGGAAACTGAAATAAAGCCCAGCCCAAAAACTTCAACCTCTGAACCTGTATGAACAACAATCAACACGCGTTTTCTATCTCCTAATTCCTGGACTTTCAAGCAAAACTCACAACATGAAAAATGTAGAGCATTAAGAGATGAATCCAGACATATAAAGAACTTGACTTAACTCTCTAAGATGAGAGAGAATTTCTTCTCCCCCAATTCCTGACCTAGTTTTTGTTCCATGTTCAGACATTAAATTCTCACAGCACACATAATATAAATGAAAACTAATTACATGGGCATGTTCAGGGCTATGAATGTGACATATTTTCTTCACAAACCTAAAGCTAACAATGTCTGGATAGAGAGATATGAGTTCATGAACTTACCTGTTCAGTTGGAATCGTATCTGGTGATGGAGGCACTTTCAGTGCAAGGTGATGATTGGTACAACTTCCTTGATGTCCAGGGATGCTATTCCAAGTTTTACTTTGCTTTGAAATTAGCTGAATCGAGTTATAGAACTCCACCTGCAAAACAGAAAAATGAAAATGGTGATGTTGATTGGGAGTGTTACAGGTCGTGTTTGAGGTTTGGAATAGCTTCAAGGGATGTTGTGGGATGTGTTTGAAATGTTTTTAGCAAGAATGCACGAATGGAATGAGTTATGGAACTCAATCTGCAGCAGGTCCCCTGTTTTGGCAGTTTGAGGGTGATTCTTTGAATGGGGAGGTATTGGAGGTGATAGGCTCGTGTCTTAGGCCAGGATGGATGTTTAGAATGTGTTTGACAAGTTTGCTTAAGCTTGTGTTAGCTGAGATGAGAGTTGTGTATGGTTATGTTATGTTTCTTCAACTTTAAGCAACAAATGTCCACTTGAGTTTTTAGACTGATAGAGGCCCCCCTAATGTGCTGCATACCTTGGCCTTGATCAGTGTAATTAGCTCATAAACTTGTGCCAAAGAGATTTGCACTGTACTTGCTTGGATTGCTAATTGACATAAAGTTCTACTTTTGCAAAAATGGGCATTATGCTTTTTCTATTTTGGGACTAAACCTTTATGTAATGCTTGAACACATAAAATATGGTCTTGGCACAATGAGTTTGCATTAAATTTATGAGTGCAAAATGGATATAGGACCTGTAATCAAGTTGTGCAAGCCGATTTCAAAATGGCCTAGATGTATGAACATGTAACTTGGCCAAATCAAAAGTGAGTTTTTCCCATCTTGCCAAATTCGATTCTCCCTAACCATGAGGTTGTTTGATGAGTTCTTGGACATTTTGGAAATCTTGGAATGTGTACTACAATCCATCTTTAAAATGCAAATTGAAATTCCAAGTGGAAGTATGTGAAAAATGGTCTTGAAGTTAGGTAAAAACCTTGCCTAAAATAGGTCAAATTTTCTCTAAGTTAAGAATGGTTTGGTACCCTTGTTCCAAAAATTGTAACTTGAGCTACAAGCTTCTTTAGGGAAAACTTTGTGAATAAAAGTTGTAGATTTTGCAATAGGCTACAACTTTAATGTTTTGACTTTTCCTTGAATCCAAATGCATCTTGGTGAGAAAGTGGGACAAAGTTAGGAAAAAATTAAGGTTTTTCATAACTTAGAAAAATTCTAAGTTATGAAAAATCTTCATTTCAAAACTCTAATTTGCAATTCTTGATTTCTTGATGAACAAGTTTCATGATTTGGCATGTTTTGATGAAAAATGAATCTTGACACTTGATTTTGACCAAAAAGTCAAAGTTTGACTTTTCAGTATACGGTCAAAATTGATCAATTGACTGGGAAATTCAACTGTCAATCTTGTGTATTTGGGATCTTTTGAACTTGTTGAGCATGTCAAGATAATTCCATGGGGTCCTTGAATCCATATGTGAGCTTGATTTTCCATTGGCTAGGTCAAACAGTCAAAAATTGCCTTTGTGCAGTCAAAACCCTAAAAATGACCATTTTGCCCTTTTGGTGATCTGATCAAATTTCTTGTGGAATTGTGATCCAAACTTGATCAAATGGTCCATGTGAGTTCATAATGTTGATGTGGGTCAATTTTCATGAGATTTGACTGTCAATTAGCCACAGTTGACTTTTTCCCCAATACAGCTGATTTCTAGGTCAACTGTCCAATTGACTGGGCAAAATTTGGGATCAAGACTTGAAACTTGGTATGGATAAACTTGGGAGTCCAACATGAAGCATGAAAGTCATATTTGGCATTTTAGGTCAAAACATCTTTGTTCAAACACAAATCCTAATTTGGGTCCACAGTGCAAGGAGAAGTCTTGAGCAGAGGAAACCCTAACTGGATCTTGAGCTCCAAGGGTTTTGTGATGAGAAATTGTTGAGGAAATGGGAGGGCAAATTTTGGGGTACAAAACTGTCCTATAAATAGTAACCGGGTTCTAAGGAGCTCAATATCATTGAATTGTTTTCTATGTTCATTGTTTTGGTTTAGCCACTTAACTAGCGACCAAAATATTCCAAGAAAACAACCCTCAATGAGTGTAGTATCGAGTATCTACCAACTTTGGACTGCACCAAATCCGGTCATCTCACTACCCCTAATAAAAGGCCAAGATGGTCAAGTAAGGTTCTAGGTCATTAGTGCTTAGTGACATCACTCAGCGGCCCCGTACTCTCCTTGATTGAACTCAAGGGTTACCGATACTCACAAATATGTCGCACTAATATAGCTATTGCTTCAACCGTGTCGGTATACCCCGCACAGTTTCCACAATGTATTGCTATCTATGAATGTTTCCCCAAATCCGGGTGTAGGATTTCAAGCCCAAACAAGAGAACCAAAATGTAAAGCAATCAAAGCAAACAATTAATCATGCAAAAGGGTGATCTAGGCCCTAAGGTTACTCCACTTTTAAAATATTCCCCAGCAGAGTCGCCAGTTCTGTGATACGGTGGGAGAACTGACTTGAGGTTTTGCGTTTGTGTTTGCAAATGTTTCGGTTGAGCAAGAGTCACCACCGACTTTTTATTTTATCCTAAGGAATGGTTAAAAAACACAGGAAAAACCTTTGAGATGTTTTCTTGGGTTCGGGGAGTAGATTATAGAAAGGGAAGGTATTAGCACCCTTTCTATCCATGGTTATCCATGGGCTCTTAGTTACTTGCTTAGATCAATTGCCTTGTATTTTCAATTGTTTGAAATGGTGCTTTCAATTGTTTGAAATGGTGCTTTGTGTGTGTGGTTTTGAAAATGTTTTGAAAAAGATGCCTTGTCTAGGCAATCCTTGTAACAATTCTTTACTCGAATGTTTTACAAAAGGTGTTTGTCTTTTTGAAAAGATGTTTCAAGGTTTTGAAAGTTGTTTTGAATTTTTGTTGTGGAGTGTGTTTTGAAAAATGGCAGGTGTGTTTTGCAAGTTTGATCAAGTAACTAAGAGTTGTTTATCCCTAAATTTACTCAAAGATTTTTTCTATGTTTTAACCCTTTTAACAGTATTGTTCCACCATTGTATTTGGTGGACAATCTTGTGTTAGGATGTTAACAGGACGGGCGCGGGTCATCGTTTAGACCATGAATGCAATAGTGCCAAGTGTCTTTGGCAATTTTTCCTTCAAGGGACTTGATCATTTTTTAGGCAACTTGAGAAAGCGTCATCGAGGGACTATGATCATTTGATTTGTTTTTGTTTTGCCTAAGACACTCAACATGCAACATGACCCATTTTGGAAGGCAACAAGTGGAGTAACCCTAAGGGTGCAAGTGTGATTGGTGTTGTCCATTTTCATGCTTTTTTTGTCTTTGTATTAGTCAAGCTATTTGTTGGTTGATTTGCATACAAACCCTAAGTCTATCATGGCATAATTTGAAAGCTTTTAAATGCGGAAATTTAAAGTCCTAAATTATTACAACATGATTATGGGGATGGGGGTACAAATGTTTGAATGGGGGGATATTTAGCAAGAAATTAAATCTAAAACTATTACATCCATATTGAATATACAAATATCAAATTGCACAATATTTAAACAAATATAATAAAAAATGCCAAAATGTATTATGCACAAAAATGATTTTTTATGTATGAGAAAGTATTTTTTCATGTGAAATATAAACAAAAATAAAAAAGTCAAATTTTGAATATTTTTATGGTTTAGGGCAAAACCCTAGTTTTCTAAGTAAATAATATTTATTTATTAATTATATACAATATTTGTTAATTATATACAAAAATAAAAAAAGAAGTATATTGTAAAAAAAAGTATTTTTTAATGTCATATATTAATAAAAATAAAAATATATTATTTCTATATTTTTATCCTAAATACTTAATAAAATATGTATAAGTATATTTATATATATTTAATAAGCTAAATATGTACAAAAAATAAAATATTAATTATTTACAAAAAAATGTATTTTTTTAGAAAATGTTTTCAAAATGTAAAAATAAAAAATAATAACTGAAAATAAATATATTTTTGTATTATTTTTTAGTGTTTTAAATAAAAGTATATATATTTATTTACATGTATATATTTAAATAAAACAAATAAATGCCAAATAAATGCAAAAAAAATGAGGAAAAATATTTTTAGTGTTTTTTTCATATTTGAATAAAAATATAAAATCAGAATCAAAAAGAAAAAATCAAAAATGACAAATGAAGAAGTGAAAAACCAAAGAAGGGGGGGGGGGTTGAATTGTAAAACTGAAAATCAATGCAATGAACAAGATATTTTTATCCTGGTTCGTTTGATCTCAAACTACTCCAGTCCATCCGTCAAGGTGATTTCGCCTCTCTCCAACGAGGTCTTAATCCACTATATTCAACTGAATATTACAAACTGCTTTAACAACTGCTAAAGCCTTCTTGATGCAAACCACAACCCGGTTTGTCAAGGAAACACTTTCTTACAAAGAAGATAAATCTAGGTGTGTGAATGTTTTCTACAAAACTGTATCACAACTGTGATGTATACACAACTTAAGCTTATGAAACTAGATTGCTAAACAATAATTGAATAAGGAGATATGTAGCGTTTAGCAAACTGAGAGAAGGAAGATTATGATTAGCTTTTAGGCGTGTAAAATGTTGGAGAGCATTAGCCAATTCAATCTTCATAGTCTTGTTTATATAGCACTGAGATTGTTGAACGTTGGAGCAATATTCTTGATTCAATGCTAATAACAAACTTTCCTTATTGAGCAGACCTTGTCTGGAATGAGGCCGTTGGTAATAATTTGCTTTCAATGCACAATGCCGTTGCTTACTTAATGCATGTTCTGGCTTGGCTCATTCTGACTCTGCTTAACTGCTGATGAACTGTTGTTTTCTTTATCAGAGTGTTGAGCGCAGTTCTGTTCATCAAGCTTCAACATACACGTGAGTTAATCTTCTGATTCTGGTATTCTGATATAGCAACTTCTGATGCTGATGTCAAGAACCAATATTCTGATGCTGATTAAGTGTGCTCTTGCTGATACCTATCAGAGTTTCTGCAAAGCAGAACGTAATATTTTTAGGTAGCAAATAGTTCATACATGAATCATATAAATAATATATCTTTTCATTTTGTTATCATCAAAACTCAAACATAGGGTAGTAGATTCAAACTTTGTTCTAACAATCTCCCCCTTTTTGATGATGACAAAAACTAGATATTTTTAATTGAGAATAACGTGAAAAAGTATCAGAGGTAACTAAATGATAAGATGTATCAGAGTAAGAGGTTATCAAAGATAAGGGATAAGAGTTGAGAGATACTCCCCCTGAGTTTATTGCTTCCCTTTTTGATTCCAAGAGTTCTTCAGGATCAGATTTTTTATTGCCTTTCTTTGAACATCAGATTCTCAGAGCTTTAACTATCAGAAGCTTTAGATCAGCATATCAGAGCAGAGCTTCAGATCAGCGTATCAGAGCTTTTCTTGTCAGAGCTTTGCTTTGGGTCAGAGTATCAGAGCTTTAGTCTTCAGAGTATCATGGAGCTTCCTTGTACCTGTAGACTTAAGCAAAACAGAAAACATATTCAAGTATATCAGAGTTAGAATGTTCGAGAGTTTCTGTCTTAGTAATCCGTTATTATTTAAAATATCATTCTTGTTCTCCCCCTTTTTGTCAGCAATCAAAAAGTGTAAGTGATGTGCTAAAACATTTAAGGCAGAAAAACTTGTCATATTAAAAGGTTCAGAATATTTTGAAAGAGTAAACATTTTCAATAAAGAGGAATAAAATCATGATTACGTTTTAAAAACATGATTACTTTCATTTAATGCTTGCTGATTTTGGGGGATTTGAGAAAGATACTTAAAACGGTTACCAGACATGTGTCTCAATGCACCCAATCAGCGTTTTGCCTTCTCAGAAGCGTGCACGCGTTCTGCTTCAGAGATTTGCTGATGATTGGATGACACTTGTTTGATGTAGTGATCAACACGTCTGTCTTTGAGCTTAGACTCTCAGATCTTTAGACTTGCATCTGATACAATATGCATGTTCTATCTTTCTGAAAAGAGATTGATCAGAAGTTCACAGTAAAACAAATACATTCTGAAGATAAATATATGGAATTAAAACATTTTCACTCTGGGCAGATTTTCATGCTGAGATGTTTCAGAATGAAATTGAACCTATCTTCAGAAAGGGGTTTAGTGAAGATATCAGCCCATTGATGGTCTGTATCTATAAATTTTAAATTCAAAATTCCTTTATGAATATAGTCCCTAATGAAATGATGTTTTATTTCTATATGCTTAGCTCTAGAATGTAAAATAGTATTCTTACTTAAGCAAATAGCAAAAGTATTATCACAGAGTATAGGAATGTTACTCTCAAAAATCTGGAAGTCTTCAAGCTGACTTTTCATCCAGAGCATTTGTGTGCTACATCCTGCTGCTGCTATGTACTCAGCTTCTGCTGTTGATAGCGCAATTGTTGATTGCCTTTTGCTGGACCAAGAGATCAGATTTTCTCCCAGAAACTGGCAGCTTCCAGAAGTACTTTTACGCTCCACTCTGTCTCCAGCAAAGTCAGCATCGCAGTAGCCTACTAAACTGTAATCACTAGATTTTCTATAAAACAAACCCAGATTAGTAGTACCTTTCAGATACTTGAAAATTCGCTTAACAGCTGTTAAGTGAGATTCTCTAGGATCTAATTGGAATCTAGCACAAATACAAACGCTGAATAATATATCAGGTCTTGAAGCAGTCAGATAAAGGAGAGAACCAATCATACCTCTGTAGACTTTCTGTTCTACATTTTTGCTTACCTCTTCTCTTTCCAGAATGCACGTGGGATGCATTGGAATCTTTGATGGCTTACATTCTGAGAGGTCAAATTTCTTCAGAAGATCTCTGATGTATTTGCTCTGATGAATGTAAGTTCCCTCTGGAGTTTGATTGATCTGAATTCCTAGAAAGAATTTCAGTTCCCCCATGAGGCTCATCTCAAATTCTGCCTGCATACACTTAGCAAATTTTCTTCCTAGAGAAGGATTAGTAGAACCAAAAATAATATCATCAACGTAAATTTGACAGACTAATATGTCATTCTTAACTGATTTACAGAATAAGGTAGTGTCCACCTTCCCTCTGGTGAATTCATTTTCTAATAGAAAGTTACTTAGCCTTTCATACCAAGCTCTGGGAGCTTGTTTCAGACCATATAGTGACTTCTTTAGTTTTAAAACATGTTCTGGATGTTTTGTATTTTCAAACCCATGGGGTTGGTGCACATAAACCTCTTCTTCTATATAACCGTTTAAGAATGCACTCTTGACATCCATCTGATACAGAGTGATGCCTCTATTAACAGCAAATGAAATTAAAAGTCTGATAGATTCTAACCTGGCGACTGGGGCAAAGGTTTCTGTATAGTCTATCCCCTCTTGCTGACTATAACCTTGTGCAACCAGTCGTGCCTTGTTTCTGATGACTTCACCTTGTTCATTTAGCTTGTTTCTGAACACCCATATTGTTCCAATGACGTTGAATCCTTTTGGTCTGGGAACAAGATCCCATACGTCATTTCTGGTGAATTGATTTAGCTCTTCTTGCATTGCCAGAATCCAGTCATTGTCCAGAAGTGCTTCATCAATAAAAGAAGGTTCAATCAGAGACACAAGTCCCATGAGAGTTTCTTCAGAGTTTCTGAAGCTTGCTCTTGTTCTGATTGGATCTTCCTTTCTTCCTAAGATAGTCTCTTCTGGGTGATCCAAGCTGCTTCTGGGTAATCTCTTCTGAGGTTGATCAGCAGCTGTTGTAGGATTTCTAGCAGTGCTCCTTTCAGATGTTGAAGGAGTGTCTGTGTTGAGAGCTTCTGATGACTTATCTTCAGAACCTGTAAATTCAATTTCCATACCTGCAAAAACTTCATTCTGCTTTGACTTTTCAGAGTCAAGCTTATCATCAAAACGAACACTGATTGATTCTTCCACAATCTGTGTTTCTGTATTGTATACTCTGTACTCTCTTGAGCGTTCAGAGTATCCTAACATAATACACTTCTGTGCTTTAGAGTCAAACTTGTTCAAATAATTCTTTGTGTTTAACATAAAACAGGTACATCCAAATGGATGAAAATATGAAATGTTGGGCTTTCTGTTCTTCCACAATTCATATGGAGTCTTTTCCAGAATAGGTCTTATTGAGATTCTATTCTGAATGTAGCACGCTGTGTTTATTGCCTCTGCCCAGAAGATCTTAGCAACGTTTGTCTCATTGATCATGGTTCTGGCCATTTCTTGCAATGTTCTGTTCTTTCGTTCTACAACTCCATTTTGTTGGGGAGTTCTAGGACAAGAGAAATCATGCAGAATACCTCTGTCATTAAAGAATGACTCAAAATCTTTGTTTTCAAATTCTCCACCATGATCACTTCTGACTTTAACGATTCTAAGATCCTTTTCATTCTGAACTTGGTTACAGAAGGTAACAAACACAGAGTGTGACTCGTCTTTGTGTCTTAAGAACTTTACCCATGTCCATCTGCTATAGTCATCTACGATTACTAACCCATACTTCTTGCCACTGACTGAAGCAGTTTTAACTGGTCCAAATAAGTCAATGTGCAGAAGTTCTAATGGCTTAGAGGTAGAAACAACATTTTTAGATTTAAAAGAAGGTTTTGCAAACTTGCCTTTCTGACATGCTTCACACAGAGCATCTGAATTGAACTTCAAATTAGGAAGTCCTCTGACCAGATTGAGTTTGTTAATCTGAGATATTCTTCTCATACTAACATGCCCCAATCTTCTGTGCCAGATCCACTGCTCATTGTTAACAGACAGAAGGCACTTTACATTCTGACTTTTTAGTTCAGAAAGTTTGATTTTGTAAATGTTGTTTTTCCTCTTACCATTAAACAGGATAGTCCCATCTTTCTGACTAACAGCTTTACATGATTTTTGATTAAAGATTATATCATAACCGTTATCACTTAATTGGCTTATGGATAACAGATTATGCATTAATCCATCTACTAGCAGAACATTATTAATAGAGGGGAGATTTCCATTTCCTACAGTTCCAGAGCCAATTATCTTTCCCCTCTGATTGCCTCCAAAGCCAACGTGGCCTCCAGGCTTAAGTTCCAGGCTTTGGAACATATGCCTTCTTCCCGTCATGTGTCGCGAGCAGCCAGAGTCCAGGTACCATGACTGGTGTTTCTGACTTGCTGCTAAAGATATCTGCAACATGTATTATTTTATCCTTAGGTACCCAGATTTTCTTGGGTCCTGATTTGTTAGTTTTACCAAAACTTTGGTTGAATTTTGGTTTCACAGAGTACTTACTGCTAGTGTATTTAATATCATGTGTGTGACCATACACAAAATGTGAATTCAGAGGAGTGTGTTTAATGGTTAAGTCCATGACATTCTTTGGTGTAGGAACCTTACCTTGGTATCCTATTCCTTTCCTGCCGTTTCTGCTAACTCCATAGATCATTGAGGCCATTTTGCTTCTATCTATGCTTTTAGCAAGGAACTTCTGGAAACTGTGATCATACTCCTTGATGATCTCATCAGCATTGCTGGGAGTTTCAGAAATTGGTTCCTTCTGAGAGTTTTGTAAAGTGTTTTCTAATTTTGAAATCTTATTCCTCAGCTCAGAATTCTCCAATTTGAGACTCTCAGTCTTATTAGAGTCAGATTCAAGATTCCTTTTCAAGTCTCTGAATTTAACTCTAATTTGCTGATACCTTTCCAGGATTTCATTAAGGCTTTCAACAAGTTCAGCCTTGGTAAAATTAACAGCAAAGTTAGGAAATACCTCTTCAGTGTCTGATTCAGAGTCTGATTCAGAAGCTTCACTATCTTCTAAAATGTTATCCATGAGAGCTATGTTTTCCCTCTCATCATCTGATTCTGAGTCAGCTTCAGACGAGTCAGAGTCATCCCATGTAGCCATGAGACTTTTCTTCTTTTCTCTTCCAAACTTCTTTTTGGGCTTTTCCCTCTGAAGCTTTGGGCAGTCACTCTTGTAGTGTCCTTGCTCATTGCACTCATAGCAGATGATGTCCTTGGTGTTTGCCTTTTTGCTACTTGAGGAGCCTTCAGATCTTCTGTATCCAGAGGAAGACTCTGTCCTTCTGTATCTGGAAGAGGACTCGTTCTGATCAGATCTTCTGGGATTCCTGAACTTCCTTTGTCTTTGCTTCCACAGTTGATTTACTCTTCTGGAGAGGAGGGAGAGTTCGTCTTCTTCTGATGAGGATCCATCAGATGTTTCTTCAACTGCCTGCAAAACTTTAGACTCAGATTTTTTGTTAGATTTTAATGCTAAAGGCTTACCTTGCTTCTGAGGCTCGTCAGCTTCTAGCTCTATCTCATGACTTCTGAGGGAGCTGATAAGTTCCTCCAGAGTGATTTTGTTGAGATCTTTTGCTAGCTTCAGAGCTGTAACCATTGGTCTCCACTGCTTGGGTAAACTTCTGATGATTTTCTTGACATGGTCAGCAGTAGAGTATCCTTTGTCCAGAACCTTGAGACCAGCTACCAGAATCTGGAATCTTGAGAACATTGTTTCAATGGATTCAGATTCTTCCATTTTTAACGCCTCATACTTCTGAATGAGCGCCAGAGCTTTAGTTTCTTTGACCTGAACGTTGCCCTCATGCGTCATTCTGAGTGAGTCAAAAATGTTCTTTGCTGTGTCTCTGTTGGAGATCTTTTCATATTCAGTATAGGAGATGGCGCTGAGAAGGATGGTTCTGGCCTTGTGGTGATTCTTGAAGTCACGCTTTTATTGATCAGTCATTGTTTTTCTATCAATCTTCTGACCGCTTGCATTCACAGGGTGCGTGTATCCATCTGTCACCATATCCCACAGATCAGCATCATGTGCCAGAAAGAAGCTTTCAATTCTGTCTTTCCAGTAATCAAAGTTTTCTCCATCAAAGACTGGAGGTTTGCCGCTGAATCTGTCTCTGTCCTCATGGTTGTCATTGCTGGTGTGAGAATAAGTTCCTGCCATTGTGTTTTTCTGACGCTGGATCTTGTACTGACACGGTTAAGTGTTTTAGCTCAGAACCAGGCGCTCTGATACCAATTGAAGAAGTGAAAAACACAAGAAGGGGGGGTTGAATTGTAAAACTGAAAATCAATGCAATGAACAAGATATTTTTATCCTGGTTTGTTTGATCTCAAACTACTCCAGTCCACCCGTCAAGGTGATTTCACCTCTCTCCAACGAGGTCTTAATCCACTATATTCAACTGAATATTACAAACTGCTTTAACAACTGCTAAAGCCTTCTTGATGCAAACCACAACCCGGTTTGTCAAGGAAACACTTTCTTACAAAGAAGATAAATCTAGGTGTGTGAATGTTTTCTACAAAACTGTATCACAACTGTGATGTATACACAACTTAAGATTATGAAACTAGATTGCTAAACAATAATTGAATAAGGAGATATGTAGCGTTTAGCAAACTGAGAGAAGGAAGATTATGATTAGCTTTTAGGCGTGTAAAATGTTGGAGAGCATTAGCCAATTCAATCTTCATAGTCTTGTTTATATAGCACTGAGATTGTTGAACGTTGGAGCAATATTCTTGATTCAATGCTAATAACAAACTTTCCTTATTGAGCAGATCTTGTCTGGAATGAGGCCGTTGGTAATAATTTGCTTTCAATGCACAGTGCCGTTGCTTACTTAATGCATGTTCTGGCTTGGCTCATTCTGACTCTGCTTAACTGCTGATGAACTGTTGTTTTCTTTATCAGAGTGTTGAGCGCAGTTCTGTTCATCAAGCTTCAACATACACGTGAGTTAATCTTCTGATTCTGGTATTCTGATATAGCAACTTCTGATGCTGATGTCAAGAACCAATATTCTGATGCTGATTAAGTGTGCTCTTACTGATACCTATCAGAGTTTCTGCAAAGCAGAACGTAATATTTTTAGGTAGCAAATAGTTCATACATGAATCATATAAATAATATATCTTTTCATTTTGTTATCATCAAAACTCAAACATAGGGTAGTAGATTCAAACTTTGTTCTAACAACAAATGTATCACACAATGGGCCAGGGGGGTGTAAGTTGGAAAAGGGGGTGCAAAAAGCAGGACTGATTCAGGCCCAGCCCAAGCCATCATCTTCTTCCTCCAGCTTCTGTCAAACGCGCGCTTCTTTGTTCAAAATACAAACTCCTGATTCTTTGATTTTTAGCAAAAACTCATAACACAAACAATGTAGAGTGTAACACCACTTCTAAATAACCCACGAATATATTAATTAAATCAGAGTAACATGAAAAACAGGGATGTCACAATTCAAGATAAATATAAAAACCTCAAATCTACAGTTGTCATGCTTTACTGAAGGAATTATTAAGATAAATATTCAAATCAATATCATGTTCTACACAGCGGAAATGTCTCAAAACCGGAATAACTTCACTTCATAAGTATTCCCAACATCAATTACACAATAGAGTATAAAATAAAACTGATCATTCAAACGTTTCCCCCAGTGTTACAACCTATCAGAGCATGACACTGACACGCGGACTTAAAGTAACATAGCTCTAGAGCCATCCTCACCAACTCCTGAGCTGCTAACTTTAATCTGAAATCATTAAAGTAAGGGTGATATTTCTCATAATTAACATGCATTATAAGCTTCTCAATCAACATTATATCACAAGCATATTATTTCACCCATTTTAGCATAAATTCAGGTTCAACACACAGTTCCAATCATACAAGTCATTATGCACCGATCAATAATCAACCAAAGAATTGTAACACTGGAAGATATCCTAACATGTTACAATTCCATGCAAACACAAATGCAGACACAATGCATGTGGTACCAACACGTGACCAAGTCACCCAACACTGATCCATCATCGACCGGATACAGCAACCATAGATTCGTCCATAAACACCGGACACGAATCCAGCTGATCCATCATCAATCAGATACAGCAATCCATCGATTCGTCCATAAACACCGGACACGAATCCAGCCTAACCACCCATCATCACCCGGGTATCGGTTAACAGCAATACAAGTCAAATTCCACACAATGGGAATTAACTTCACCAAAACAATGCATATGCATGCACATCACCAGCATGCAACATCAAATCAGTCTATGAAATTGATCAGTGATCTTTTGTCGTACTTTCCAAACAGGTTTTAGTGTCGTTTCTTGTGTTTTCATGAGTTTTCTTTTAATATTTTAATTATGTTTCAACAGTATTCTCTGATTTGGATAAGCAAGTCAGGTGTCCATGTTTTCATCATTTTTACCGTTGGTGCGTGTAATGTGGTTGTTGTTTCAAGGTGTTTCAGGTTTCTGTCTAGTTGGCTACCCGGCACCAATGCGAAAATGATCCAAATACAGAAGAAACGCACAGAAGCGAAGATTTCAGAAGCGTGACCTGGGTGCCCGTGTCGTGGCATCTGCAGCTGACAAAGATACAACAACCAGCAACACAACACGGCCACCCGTGTTGTACAACACAGACCGTGTTGTGCCCTCTGAAGGCGTGGATTACATTTATGTGAAGCAGCGACCTGACACGGTCACCCGTGTCCCACAACACGGCCCGTGTCAGGCATCCTGAGGCAAAATTTCTATTTTTTTGACACGCAGACTGGGACAAGTTGGAGGGCAGTTTGGACATTTCTTGGAATATTTGAGAATACTGTTATATTGGAGACTAGGGTGAGGAACCAGGGGAGAATTCTTTTGGGAGAAAGAACATATTGGAGAAAAGCTTAGAGTGGTGATTCAAGGAGAAGAAGGATCGATCAAGAGCGGAAGCAATCGACGATCCAACCTATCCAAATCCTATTGTAATGAATTTTCTTCTTGATCCTGTTTTCATGAGTATTATGAACATGAGTAGCTAAACCTCCCAATGTCAGGGAGGTGTCCCTGAATTGCTTTGTAATGACTAATTGATGTTTTGTAATGTGAGTTTTATGTTTAAACCTTATTCTTTATTGTGTGCAACGTTTTTAATGCTTAATCTGCTTGGAAGAAATGATTATTGATCGTAATTAGGGTTGGCCTGATCAGCAATCCTGATCCTGTTGCATCACTTTTATCATAGTCGATATTCCTAAGGAATTAGAATACCCTGTGAATACCCTTTTTTATGTCTGAACTAGAGCTTGATATTCTCTCTTGGCAGCTGAGGAATTAGGGCAAAGAGAGAATACCAAAGGTTTTTCTTAAAAGGAATTTCGGAAAAATAACTTTAGGCATAGGGAAAGAAAAGGTGAAACATAGATTTCTATAATAACGAAACAAGTTGGTCATTGTATTGCGATTCATACACCGTCCTGGCATTATTCTCATCGTAACATATAATCTTCTCGTAAATTTAGTTTTCGTAGTATTGCAGTTCAAAACAAACAATCAACCATTGCTTTTGTTCAATTGATATTCATTCAAACAAGCTTAATTTTACTGTGCAGTCCTCAAGAGATCGACTTTGGGGTTTTTCCCATTATTACTACATCGATAAAATAGTACACTTGCTATTTTACCGATCAAGTTTTTGGCGCCGTTGCCGGGGACTGCCAAATAATTAAGTTTAGTTGAACTATTTCAATTGAAATTTTGTTGCTCCGCGACTAAAATTTTATTCTTCTGCTATTTTATTTTATTTTATCGAATTTGTGCTATCTGTTCTAACTTTTGTCTGACTTTTTATGCGAGGTCAGACCTCAGCTAAATTTTCCTTTGACACAGAACCAGAAAGAGCATTGCACGAGAGACGCCGTCAATTAAGAGTTGAAAGACTGACAGCACCAAGTGCAGAACCCAGTACTATAAATCAAGAAACGGAAGACGAAGTGTCTGTGCAATCTGAGCACAACGACTCAGATTTTGACAGAGAGATGGATCCGAATCATGGTGGCGTAGCAGGAGGTCAACCCCCAGCAGAGAGATTGCTAGGGGACTACGGAGGAGCAAACGCTCAACCAAACCGGATGACCATTGTCAATCAACCGGTGAATGTAGCACACTTTCAGCTACATCCGTCTACCATCCGCCAGTTGGAAAGAAAACCTTTCGCCGGAAGAATCAACGAGGATGCAAATAAGCATCTTCAGAGATTTCTTACTACCACCACGTCGTTGAAAATCGAGGGTCATTCCGAGGAGGCAAAGAGACTTGTTATGTTTCCTTTTACACTTACTGATGATGCGGAAGAGTGGTTCTACTCACTTCCAGCTGGGAGCATCACAACATGGCAAGAGATGGAAACAACATTCCTCAACGAGTATTTTCCTGCTTCAGTGTTCATCCGAAAAAGATACGATATTGTCAATTTCAAACCAAAAGAAGGGGAATCACTTGGGGATGCATACAAGAGGTTCAAGAGATGTCTAACTGCCTGTCCTACTCACAACATGGACGCAATTGAGCAGATGCAAAACTTCGTGAATGGCTTACGTTTAAAGACAAAACAACTTATAGATACTGCTGCAGGTGGATCTACAAATTTCTCAACAGCTACTGGTATCAGAAGAATTATAGAGGCTATCGCTGCCAACGAGCATCTTGAGTTGTATGACCGTACTGTGAACCAACCGAATGGCAAGATAGATTTGAAGCTGACGGAGCAGGTTGTGAAAATGGAAGATCAAATCGCTGCAGAAGTAGAGAGAAGGTTGAAAAAAATGAATATTGGAACTCAGACAGTGGCAAAGGTGGAACCAGTTCAAGCTGTCCTTTGTGAAATATGTGGTGGACCACACTTTGCTATGCATTGTGTAGCAACTCAAGAACAGGTTGAGCAGATTCAAATGCTAAGGCAGAATAATCCGTATGCCAACACATATAATCCGGGTTGGAAAAATCACCCAAATTTCTCATGGAGGGACCAACAGGGAAACGTTCAAAAACCGGTCCAAGGCCAGCAACCTTATCAACAGCAACAACCTTACCAACCTCAACAACAACAATACCGCCCGTAACAACAACCTTACCAACAGTCTCAACAGCAAGACCAACCACAGGGTCCAAGAAAGGCGGATTGGGAAATCGCCATTGAGAAGATGGCCGCTCACAGCTCTCAATTCCAAGAAGAAACAAGGAGCAATTTCAAAAATACCGGAGCCTCAATAAAGAATCTTGAAGTGCAAATGAGTCAAATCGCCCAACATCTTGCAATTCCTAAAATACCGGGAGCGCTCCCAAGCGCAACTGTGCCTAATCCTAAGGACAATCACAAAGTCAATGCTGTCACTACACGGAGAGGGAAACCAGTTGAAGAAGTGGAAAAGACATCGGTAAATGAAGATAAACTGTTGGAAGTGGAGTTAGACATAAAAGAGAATGAGAGAGTTGAGGAGGAATTGGTAATACCAGCCCCGGTTACTAAAGAAAAAGTGGGAGAACCAAAACCAATGATCAAACTCCCTTACCCCCAAAGAAATAAGAAAAAGGGGCAGCAAGAGAAGAATTTTGAGAAGTTTCTTGAGTTGTTCAAAAAGCTGGAGCTGAATATTCCGTTATTGGAGGCACTTGAGCAGATGCCTACATATGCTAAATTCATGAAGGACATCATTGCTAAGAAACGAACCAGTACAGATGAACCTATTATTCTAACCGAAACTTGTAGTGCTATTTTGCAAGGCCTAAAGATTCCAGTGAAGAAGAAAGACAGAGGAGCAGTTACCATACCTTGCACTATTGGAGATAGATCGTTCAAGAGATCATTAATCGATATGGGTGCTAGTATCAGTCTCATGCCTCTATCCATCTACAAAAAGTTAGGTATTGGTGCTGTCCAAGACACTCGGATGACTCTCCAATTTGCGGATTATTCTGTTAAGCGGCCTTATGGAATTGTTCAAGACGTTCTTGTGAAAGTGGATAAGTTTGTTTTTCCAGTGGATTTCGTGATCCTTGAAATGCCGGAAGATGAAGAGATTCTGCTAATTTTAGGCCGCCCATTTTTGGAAACCGGGAGAGTTATGATCGATGTGGAAGGGGGTACACTTACTTTGAAGGTTTATGATGAAGAGTTGAAAATAGATGTTCGTAATACCATGAGACATAAAGAGGACTTTGGCACAAGTAGCAACATTCAAGTGTTTGAGCAAGTAGAAGAAAGGGATCATGTGGAGAGTGTATCCAAATTACCTCTCGAAAGAGTTTTGAGTATGTCAATTTTTGAGGAAAATGAAGCAGTTGATAGTAGTGAAGTGGAAGTAGTGGCAATGTTGAATATTCAACCTGTTCTAAAAAGATCCCGGACACATAGGTGGGAAGACCTAAGGCAACCTATAGAGTTGAATGGTAATGAAGACAAGCCAAAAAGTTCAGAGTTGAAACAGCTTCCTGAGAATCTGAAGTACATTTTCCTTGACACTGATGAAAAATGTCCCGCGATCATTAGCTCTAATTTGCAAAGTGTGCAGGAAGACAAGTTAATTGAAGTTCTTAAAAACTTCAAAGGTGCCATTGGTTGGAAAATCGAAGACCTCAAAGGTATTAGTCCGACGGTTTGCATGCATAAAATTCTCATGGAAGAAGATCACAAACCTGTGGTGCAGCCCCAGAGGAGATTGAACCCGGTTATGAAGGAGGTGGTGAGAAAAGAAGTTGTAAAGCTGTTAGATGCAGGACTTATCTATCCTATCTCCGACAGTTCATGGGTGAGTCCCGTTCATGTGGTGCCCAAGAAAGGAGGTACTACGGTAGTCGTGAATGAAAAGAATGATTTGATCCCAACTAGAACGGTCACTGGGTGGCGGGTGTGCATTGACTACCGGAGACTAAACCAAGCCACAAGAAAATATCATTTTCCGCTGCCATTCATTGACCAGATGTTGGAAAGGTTAGCTGGGCATGACTATTATTGTTTTCTGGATGGATACTCCACGTACAACCAAATTGCGGTTACACCAGAGGATCAAGAGAAGACGGCCTTCACTTGCCCTTACGGTGTCTTTGCTTATCGAAGGATGCCATTCGGGTTGTGCAACGCCCCAGCAACATTTCAAAGATGCATGACTTCTATTTTTGCTGATATGCTTGAGAAGCATATGGAAGTCTTCATGGACGACTTCTCTGTTTTTGGATCCTCATTTGATAATTGTCTAGCTAACCTTTCACTTGTTTTGCAGCGATGTCAAGAAAGCAGTCTGGTCCTAAACTGGGAAAAGTGCCATTTTATGGTACGAGAAGGCATTGTTCTTGGTCACAAGATTTCTCACAAGGGGATCGAAGTCGATCAAGCTAAAGTGGAGGTTATCTCGAAATTACCACCGCCTGTGAATGAGAAAGGTATTCAGAGTTTCTTAGGCCATGCGGGGTTCTACCGTAGGTTCATCAGAGATTTTTCGAAAATAGCCAAGCCATTGACGACATTGTTAGTTAAGGACCAGCCTTTTGTATTCAACAAAGAGTGTGCCGATGCTTTTGAGACACTAAAAAATAAACTGGTGTCGGCACCCATTGTGATCGCACCGGATTGGTCTTTCCCCTTTGAGATCATGTGTGACGCGAGCGACATTGCGGTAGGGGCTGTTCTTGGACAGCGGAGAGAAAGGCTGCTTCATGTTATTTATTATGCCAGTCACGTGTTGAACCCTGCACAGATGAATTATGCAACTACCGAGAAGGAGTTGTTAGCGGTTGTTTATGCCTTTGATAAGTTCAGGCAATATCTATTGGGTTCCAAAGTAATTGTGTACACTGACCACGCTGCTTTGAAATATCTTTTTGCTAAGCAGGAATCGAAGCCGAGACTCCTGAGGTGGATTTTACTCCTCCAAGAGTTCGATGTAGAAATTCGTGACAAGAAAGGGTGTGAGAACACCGTAGCTGATCACCTCTCTCGAATGTCACCTATTGAGGAGACTGAAGATCGGCGTCCAATAAAGGATGAGTTTGCTGATGAACACATCCTAGCTGTTATTGGAGTGCCTTGGTTTGCGGATTATGCAAACTACCTTGTTGGCGGTATAATACCAGATGATTATGATTCTAACCGTAAGAAAAAGTTTGTTCATGATTGCAGGTTCTATCTATGGGACGACCCTTACCTGTACAAGAGAGGAGTGGACGGGTTGATACGACGATGCGTGCCTGAGGAAGAACAGAGGGATGTGTTAAGAGCATGTCATGATTCCGAATATGGTGGACATTTTAGCGGTGACTGCACTGCATCTAAAGTTTTGCAATCCGGATTGTACTGGCCGACATTGTTCAAGGATGCCCAGGAGATGGTGAAGGAGTGTGATAAGTGTCAGCGGACCGGGAACATATCAAAGAGAAATCAAATGCCCCAGAATTTCATGCTAGAGGTCGAGTTATTCGATGTTTGGGGGATTGACTTCATGGGTCCCTTTCCACCGTCATTCGGGAAGAATTACATCCTTGTTGATGTGGATTATGTATCGAAATGGGTGGAAGCGGTAGCCTTACCAACCAATGATGCTAAGGTAGTAGTCAAGTTCTTGCGAGAGAACATCTTTTCCAGGTTCGGAGTACCGCGAGCATTGATAAGTGATGGAGGAACTCACTTCCTAAATCACCTCATGGAGAAACTCCTTCAAAAGTACAATGTGAAGCACCAAGTAGCCATTCCTTACCACCCTCAAACGAGTGGTCAGGTCGAAGTGTCTAATAGACAGCTCAAGCAAATTCTGGAAAAGATGGTGAGTTCGTCGTGAAAAGATTGGGCGACAAAGTTAGATGATGCATTATAGGCTTACCGAACTGCTTTCAAAACACCTATCGGCATGTCACCGTACCAACTTGTCTATGGCAAAGCCTGTCATCTGCCTCTAGAGTTGGAACACAAGGCCTTTTGGGCAACCAAATTCTTGAACATGGACGTATCTCTAGCAGGAAATTCTAGGATTCTGCAACTGCATGAATTAGAAGAGTTTCGGAATTATGCGTATGAAAATGCCAAGGTTTACAAGGAGCAGACCAAGAAGTGGCACGATGGGAGAATCCAGAAAAAAGAGTTTTGGGAAGGACAACTGGTCCTTCTATACAATTCCCGCTTGAAGCTATTCCCAGGAAAATTGCGGTCCAAATGGTCCGGACCCTTTGTGGTTCATAAGGTGTTTCCGTATGGAGCGGTCGAGATTAAGAATCAAGCCAACGGAGACATCTTCAAAGTTAATGGGCAGAGACTTAAACCTTATTTTCAAGGTCAAAAGGTTGGACAGGTTGAGATCATTCGTCTTACTCAGTAGGACAACGGACCGTCGAGCCACGCGACGATAAACGCAGCGCTACGTGGGAGGCAACCCACGATTTTTTCTAATTTTTTGTTTGTTCATTTTGTAGGTCTGTAGTTGATGTGTCTCACTGATCAAGCCGGAAAGAGAGGTGTCGAATAAACGAGGTCGAAAAAGCAGCATGATTCTTGAATTGGTGTGATTTCAGAGCCCTGACACGGCCAACCGTGTTGCTTGACACGACCCGTGTTAGGAATTGGGTTTACAAGATAAGTGCGTGGTAGAACAGGGATACAACACGGGCGCCCGTGTCGTACAACACGGCCCGTGTTGTGGCTACTGAAGGCCGTGATTGAAAATTCCTTTTGGAGGGAAGCAGGGATACAACACGGGTGGCCGTGTCGTGTGACACGGTCCGTGTCGTGGCTACTGAAGGACAAGGCTAAAAAAATTAATTTTGGGGTGAAGCAGGGCTGCAACACGGGTACCCGTGTCGTGTGACACGGCCCGTGTCGCGCAGACCAGGGGGCGAAACTTATACTTTTTAGTGGGGCCCACGAGTTTTAATCCTTTTCCCTCTTTTAACTCTCTTATTATTTTGTTATTAACCCTTCTTCTTCTACCTCTCTCTCACTCTCCAAGCCCTAGCCTCCATTGTTACTCTTCCTTTAAGCTTCATTTTTGGCATTACCCACTCACTAAAACTCCTCATCCCTGTTGAGAAAGTTGATCATCTCACCTCCATTGTTATTTCTACGGTCTCCGTTGCGTCTAATCTCTCTGTCGAATTTTTGTTGATTTATGTTATTACAGGTTCTTACCATGCCTCCGCGCAGAGATACTGGAAAGGCTGTCGCTGAATCCTCCCGCCCGAAGAAACGAGCTCATCGCATGGCGAATGCTCATGGTATTCTATTTGAGGATCCAGACCATCAACGCAAGTATGTTCGATTGGTGAAACGTAAGTTGATTCCGGCCAGGTACATTTGTAATGAAACTTTAGATAACTTAGGGCTGCGAATGGAGGTACATAGGATGTTTCATACTTTAGGCATGCTTGAATTTATGCAGTTTGAAGCGCCGACATTTGAGCGCATAACCTTCGAATTTTTGAGTTCTTTGGATTTTCAGCTTCGTCATAGGTGGACAGGCTCGGATGAGGAGTATTTTGGCACTCTTAAGTTTCGATTGTTTGATAATGACCATTCTCTATCGGTCGAGGAGTTAGGGCGTGTTCTTAAGCTCCCGAGCTTTGGCCCTGGGGCACCCCCCACCACTTTTGTTGCAGGCGACTTTTGAAAAGCAATTACAGGAAATTCTGAATATGTCGCTAAGGGGGCCAAGGCTTCTTGCATTCACAACCCTTGTTTCCGATATGCCCAAAAGGGATTGGCCTACTCCCTTTTCTGCCGAGGGGATAGTACCGGGGTGGCCACACAAAGAGAGCTATACTTGCTCTATGGCATGGCTAACAAGGAACTCATCAATATCGCTGCTTTTGCTGCCGATCACCTGAAGCGGGTAGCCAATGGCGCTACTGGTGACATTTCTGTTGGAGGGATGATCACCCAGATAGCTGACTACTTCGGCTACGGTCCGCAACTGATGGAGGAACCCACAGTGGGAGGTAAGACTAAGATTGACTTAGCTACACTCACCACCCAAGGTATGATCAAAGTTTTTAATGATTATTATTCCCTGGTTTCCCGTAATCACCATTTGTTAGCTTTACCTGCTCCTGATTTTATTTCTATTGACAAACAAGCTAACTGGTTGTACGCAAGTCCCATGCAAGACGATGGAGAAAATTTTGATGTTTGGGCAGGTTCGGAAGGTGAAGCGGATAATCAACCTGGTGAGGACCCTATCCCAGAAGAGACTCCTATGCCGAATCCTGGTGACTCGTCGACCGGTTCGTGGAGCATGACCAAAAACGATTGGGATTGGATGCACGATCAGATATGCTACATCCTTAGTGAACAGACAAGGCAAGGCGATGAGCAGAAAAGAGACAGGGAGGAGCAGCTCCGCCAAGGGAAGCTCATTGGGGAAATGCATGAGTGGATGCAACAGATGCGGCTGCACGGCCAACAACCACCTCAGTGATCTCAGTGAGTCCACTCCTGCACTCGTTCTTCAACCGTGAGGACACTGTTGAGTTCAGGTGTGGGGGTATTTATTTGTGTATTTATGTGTTTTGTTGTAGTATTCTAGTTTTCTTTCCTCTGTGTCAGTTTTCTTTTGAGTCAATAGTTTTTTTTTTGAAGTTGCTTGTTTGGAAATATGTTGAAAGTCCGTTGTGAAAACACCCCGACTTGGACGAAAAAATTGATGAGTGCTGCGTATTACATTTGTTTTTTTTTGTTGCGAGTGAAGTGAGGAGAAAGTATGTAGAGTTGAGTGATAAAAAACCGGTTGGGGAAATTAGAAAAATCTTGATGTTGAGGTATAGCACGAACACACTGAGTCTTCTGAGTAAGGAACGAGTCTAACGTGTAGATTTGTGCCATGGTACTTTGATCTGAGAAGTATGCCCCGAATAGTTTCTACTGACAGTCAGGCTTAATCTATACTAAGTGTGTGTGCAAGGTTGATCGAAGAAAAAAAAGAGCACCGAAAAAATGAATAAAGACAATGAGACAATCGATCCTTCTAAGTTGGGTAACCCTCACCCGGTTATTCAACCTAACGGCGATTGAACCTAAAGGTCGCCTCTAAAGGGGCAAGAAAAAAAAGAAGAAGAAAGGGGGTGTAAAGAAAAAATACATTTGATCAATCTTGTGCATGCAACGAAAAATCATAAAAAGCCTTAAAATTGATTGTTCGAATGAAAAGGGTAGAAAATCGAAAAATAAGACCTAAGCCCAAAGCATAGTTAGAGAGGTTACCACAAGGGAGATTGAGATCCGTGGTACACTGCGGTTTAGTGTTCGTGCGATACCTTGATTGAGAGAGAAGTACTAGGAAGTACTCATCCGGTGACTTAGAACGAAAACTCACGTACGAGTATCATCGTTTCATCCGCAGAATTTAAGCTATTGATTGGGTTATTAGGTGCTATGCAAGCCTATTGCTTGAGGTCAAGCAAAAGTTCAAGTTCGGGGGAGTTTGATCAGTGATCTTTTGTCGTACTTTCCAAACAGGTTTTAGTGTCGTTTCTTGTGTTTTCATGAGTTTTCTTTTAATATTTTAATTATGTTTCAACAGTATTCTCTGATTTGGATAAGCAAGTCAGGTGTCCATGTTTTCATCATTTTTACCGTTGGTGCGTGTAATGTGGTTGTTGTTTCAAGGTGTTTCAGGTTTCTGTCTAGTTGGCTACCCGGCACCAATGCGAAAATGATCCAAATACAGAAGAAACGCACGAAAGCGAAGATTTCAGAAGCGTGACACGGGTGCCCGTGTCGTGGCATCTGCAGCTGACAAAGATACAACAACCAGCAACACAACACGGCCACTCGTGTTGTACAACACGGACCGTGTTGTTCCCTCTGAAGGCGTGGATTACATTTATGTGAAGCAGCGACCTGACACGGTCACCCGTGTCCCACAACACGGCCCGTGTCAGGCATCCTGAGGCAAAATTTCTATTTTTTTGACACGCAGACTGGGACAAGTTGGAGGGCAGTTTGGACATTTCTTGGAATATTTGAGAATACTGTTATATTGGAGACTAGGGTGAGGAACCAGGGGAGAATTCTTTTGGGAGAAAGAACATATTGGAGAAAATCTTAGAGTGGTGATTCAAGGAGAAGAAGGATCGATCAAGAGCGGAAGCAATCGACGATCCAACCTATCCAAATCCTATTGTAATGAATTTTCTTCTTGATCCTGTTTTCATGAGTATTATGAACATGAGTAGCTAAACCTCCCAATGTCAGGGAGGTGTCCCTGAATTGCTTTGTAATGACTAATTGATGTTTTGTAATGTGAGTTTTATGTTTAAACCTTATTCTTTATTGTGTGCAACGTTTTTAATGCTTAATCTGCTTGGAAGAAATGATTATTGATCGTAATTAGGGTTGGCCTGATCAGCAATCCTGATCCTGTTGCATCACTTTTATCATAGTCGATATTCCTAAGGAATTAGAATACCCTGTGAATACCCTTTTTTATGTCTGAACTAGAGCTTGATATTCTCTCTTGGCAGCTGAGGAATTAGGGCAAAGAGAGAATACCAAAGGTTTTTCTTAAAAGGAATTTCGGAAAAATAACTTTAGGCATAGGGAAAGAAAAGGTGAAACATAGATTTCTATAATAACGAAACAAGTTGGTCATTGTATTGCGATTCATACACCGTCCTGGCATTATTCTCATCGTAACATATAATCTTCTCGTAAATTTAGTTTTCGTAGTATTGCAGTTCAAAACAAACAATCAACCATTGCTTTTGTTCAATTGATATTCATTCGAACAAGCTTAATTTCACTGTGCAGTCCTCAAGAGATCGACTTTGGGGTTTTTCCCATTATTACTACATCGATAAAATAGTACACTTGCTATTTTACCGATCAGAAATACATCAATTTATCATAACTGAACCAAAACCAAAAGAAACATGATATCATTATCTATCATACACACATCAAATAGCATAAACTTGCACTTCATCCACAAGGACCTGATACAATCAATTATCATGGATACACCATTGCATATACACCAAATATGCACATAATAACAAACCGCATAATCGGAAAGTCAACATCAAATCAACGGAATATGATCACAACATAATTCCAAATAATGCCAAAACCAATATATCACATGATCACATCTCAATCATAATGGATAGCAGGCACAACACATCAGTATCAGTTCTCATTCACCAAATCAGAACAACTTACATACAATTCTACATCATTCTCAAAATACCAAAGTTTACAAAAATCGGGAATTCGACTCTTTTTAAAATAATTTTCATAAAATAATATTTTTATTATTTTATAAGATAGAATTTTAAATTTAAGAAATACTGCCGAAAATGGCACTCAAATCGGACTTACGGTTTGAAAGTTATGAATTTTCAAAGTTTAATATTTTTCAAAAAGTTACGTTTCTGGAAAATATACTGGAACCCGGTTCCTACCTATACAGGAACCGGTTCCTGAGTGCGTTTTTGCAAGTTTTTGTAAGTTTACACAGTGGAACCCGGTTCCTCCCTACTGGGAACCGGTTCCTGCGACCTGCAAAGCCAAAAACTGCTATTTTGACAGCATTATGTATCTCAATCCCATCCAATTCATACCCATACGAATTATAACATTAGGAACACCAAAATGCAACCAATACACATCAATACAACATCATAAATCATGTTTCCATCATTCCTATTAATTATTCATCACATTAATGGTTCCAATTTTTATACTCTGACACAATTAGGGATAATCCTACAAACCTAGAATTCCAAAATTGAGATTCCTAACATGCTTAATCAATTCTATTGATCTCAAAATCTATAAGGCATATTAAATAATTGAAATCACCCCTTACCTCGCGAAGATCCTTCGAATTTACGGCGTTTGACTTTTTTCTCTCTTCTCTTCTCTTCTCCAATTTCACGTATAATGGCTTTTTCAAATAACTTCCTTTTCCTTTTCCTTTTTATCCTTCTTTTTATATTCCTTTTATTGTTTGCCAAATAATAGAAATAAATTAGTCATTATTTAGTAGAGCTTTTTACTTCACACACCTCTAATTCAACCTTACACCCCCCGATCTTCCTTTTTAATTTCATAATTAATTCATCCATTTAATCCAAAATATTATTAATTAAGCCTTTAATTAATTTAATAATTAAATTCCTAATTATTTAACACTTGAATAAATTTGGGGTGTCACAACTCTCCCCAACTAAAAGAGTTTTCGTCCTCGAAAACATATCTTAGACGAACAGTTCGGGATACGAGTCCTTCATCTGGCTCTCCAGCTCCCAAGTGACATTTCCATCTGCTGGTCCTCCCCAAGCCACTCTTACCAACGCGATCTCCTTGCCTCGCAACTGTTTTAACTTTCGATCCTCAATTCTCGCAGGTACCGCTTCCGCAGTCAAATTCTCTCGTACCTGTATATCGTCTACCCGAATCTCATGAGACGGATCAACAATGTACTTCCTTAGCTGAGATACATGAAAAACATCATGCAAATTTGCAAGTGACAGCGGCAAAGCAATCTGATAAGCAACTTTCCCAACTCTCTTGGTAATCTGAAATGGACCAATAAAACGTGGAGTCAACTTCTTTGACTTCAAAGCTCGACCAATACCAGTCATTGGAGTAACTCGCATAAAAACATGTTCTCCTTCGCTAAACTCAAGATCTTTCCTCCTCTTATCGTGATAACGTTTCTGACGACTCTGAGAAGTCCTTATCTTCTCCTGAATCATCTTAATCTTTTCCGAAGTCTGTTGGACAATTTCCGGTCCAATCACAGCACTCTCTCCAGATTCATACCAACACAACGGTGTCCGACACCTCCTACCATACAATGCCTCAAACGGAGCCATACCAATGCTCGAATGAAAACTATTGTTGTAGGTAAACTCAATCAATGGTAGATAACTATCCCACGCTCCACCTTTCTCCAACACACAAGCTCTTAACAAATCTTCCAACGACTGAATCGTTCTCTCCGTCTGACCATCTGTCTGTGGATGATAAGCGAAACTCAAACGCAACTTAGTACCCAAAGCTTCTTGCAATCCCGTCCAGAATTTAGATGTAAACCTCAGATCTTGATCCGACACAATACTAGAAGGAATACCGTGCAAACTCACAATCTTCTCAACATACAATTCTGCCAACCTTTCCATCGGATAATCCATTCTTATCGGAATAAAGTGAGCAGATTTCATCAATCGATCAACAATAACCCAGATAGAATCACAATTCTTCGATGTCCTTGGCAAACCAGACACAAAATCCATAGAGATTCCATCCCATTTCCATTCCGGAACAAATAACGGTTCCATCAATCCTGACGGTTTCTGATGCTCAATCTTCGACTTCTGACAAACCAAACAAGCGTACACAAACTCAGCAATTTCCTTTTTCATTCCCGACCACCAAAACAACTTCTTCAAATCAAGGTACATTTTAGTAGCACCAGGATGAATACTCAATCCACTACGATGTCCTTCTTCCAAAATACTCTTCCTAATCTCTGCAACATCCGGAACACACACCCTATTACCAAATCTCATAACACCATTCTCATCAATCCGGAACTCGCCTCCTTGACCTTGGTTGATCAATGTCAATTTATCAACTAACCCAACATCGGACTTCTGTCCATTCCGAATTTCTTCCAGAATACCACTAGTCAGTTTCAACATACCCAATTTCACACTATTCAGAGTAGTTTCACATACCAAACTTAAATCTCTGAACTGCTCAACCAAATCTAACTCACGGACCATTAGCATCGACATATGCAAGGACTTCCTACTCAAGGCATCTGCAACAACGTTTGCCTTACCAGGATGGTAATTCAAACCGAAATCATAATCCTTTAGAATTTCTAACCATCTCCTCTGCCTCATATTCAACTCTTTCTGATCAAAGAGATACCTCAGACTTTTGTGACCACTGATCACCTCAAACCGAGAACCATATAAATAATGCCTCCACAACTTCAAAACAAACACAATAGCTGCCAACTCCAAATCATGAGTCGGATAATTCCTTTCATGTACTTTCAATTGTCTCGAAGCATAAGCCACCACCTGCTTATCTTGCATCAACACACCACCTAATCCCATTAATGATGCGTCACAATACACAACAAAAGACTTAGTCGGATTTGGCAAAATCAAGATCGGAGCACTTGTCAACCTCCTCTTCAGCTCTTGAAATCCTTTCTCACATTCAACATCCCAAACAAACATCTGACCCTTCCTGGTCAACTTAGTCAACGGTAACGCTAATTTGGAAAATCCTTCTATAAACTTCCTGTAATAACCTGCAAGACCCAGAAAACTACGGATCTCAGAAGCATCCTTCGGCGCTTCCCACTGAGATACTGCTTCTACCTTCGTAGGATCCACATCAATTCCATTCTTGGAAATTACATGGCCAAGGAAACTTACTTCACTTAACCAGAATTCACACTTGGACAACTTCGCATAAAGCTTCTTCTCTTTCAACAATTCCAACACAACTCTGAGATGTTCTGCATGCTCTTCATCGCTCTTCGAATAAATTAGAATATCATCAATGAACACCACCACAAACTTATCAAGATACGGATGAAATATCCTGTTCATATACTCCATGAAAACACCAGGTGCATTAGTAACTCCAAACGGCATAACAAAATACTCGTAATGTCCATACCTCGTTCTAGATGCAGTTTTCTGAATATCTTCCGACTTCACACGAATCTGATGATATCCAGATCTCAGATCAATCTTACTAAATACACAAGTTCCAACTAGTTGATCCATCAAATCATCGATCCTCGGTAAAGGATACCGATTCTTGATTGTAACTTTATTCAGCTGTCTGTAATCAACACATAATCTCATTGAACCTTCTTTCTTCTTAACCAACAACACCGGAGCACCCCACGGCGAAACACTCGGACGAATAAACTTCTTCTCAAACAAATCCTCAAGTTGACTCTTCAACTTTCTCAATCTAGAAGCAGACCTCTTATAGGCATCCTCGAATTCGAACTAGTTCTAGTAACAAAACCCATCAAGACTTCACCTTGCACTCTCACACTGTTCCACTTAGTTCATCACGGAACACTTCATAAAAAATTACATCCAATAGGTCACATGCCTTTTTCTTGCTCTCGCCGAGATCTAAATCTCTCGTTATGCAAACCATAACGCTTCTCTTCTTGCCGACTCAACTAATTTCACACACTGTAAAGCTGGCACAATAAGTACATCCCATCCAACGCAATCCCGACTACCATCAACAAGAGATTAAGGGTGATCAGTTCCTCAATTTATCAATAGATAGTCAACAATCATGAGGTGGCATCAACCATTGTTACCAAACCACAACAGCATCTTCAATCTTACCCTTCAAGCTACTTAAACATAACCATGCTTGAAGCATTAACTGCTCGGTAATACTTACATCTTACAATCGGCGGTATACTGAACCAACCTCTTGCACAAAACTTCAGAGAAGAAACTTCTCCCCCACTTATTTCACACGTACCTCTGCAGACAACGAAAAGGAAACAATCAAGTACCGACAGTGTTTCACACACATGTCGCATACCAAAAGGGAGTAAACACATAAACAACCTGGCCGATAGACCGACCTGCTCTGATACCACTATTGTAACACCCCTTCTAAATAACCCGCAAATATATTAATTAAATCAGAGTAACATGAAAAACAGGGATGTCACAATTCAAGATAAATATAAAAACCTCAAATCTACAGTTGTCATGCTTTACTGAAGGAATTATTAAGATAAATATTCAAATCAATATCATGTCCTACACAGCGGAAATGTCTCAAAACCGGAATAACTTCACTTCATAAGTATTCCCAACATCAATTACACAATAGAGTATAAAATAAAACTCATCATTCAAACGTTTCCCCCAGTGTTACAACCTATCAGAGCATGACACTGACACGCGAACTTAAAGTAACATAGCTCTAGAGTCATCCTCACCAACTCCTGAGCTGCTAACTTTAATCTGAAATCATTAAAGTAAGGGTGATATTTCTCATAATTAACATGCATTATAAGCTTCTTAATCAACATTATATCACAAGCATATTATTTCACCCATTTTAGCATAAATTCAGGTTCAAAACACAGTTCCAATCATACAAGTCATTATGCACCGATCAATAATCAACCAAAGAATTGTAACACTGGAAGACATTGTGATCGGTGGATCTGGAACTGACTGTTTAACGCTGGTTCGCGAAATGTCGCGGAAGCAAGAGTCGCCACCGTCTTTTATTTTCTCCAAATGGAAAGGACAAAAGCACAGAAAAATTCCTTAAAGAGATTGCTCTCGGTTCGGGAGGTAGATTATAGAAAGGGAAGGTGTTAGCACCCTTTCTATCCATGGTTATCCATGGGCTCTTAGATACTTGCTCAATGTGTTTTCAAAAATGTTTTGTTTGCTTTTCAACTGTGGGTTTTAAAAAAAGTTTCTTTGAAAATTCCAGTTCGACTCTTGTATCGGTCCTCAAGAGTGTTTGAAAAATTGCTTTCGAAAGCTTTTTGAAAAGGTGTCGGTGTGAAAAGTATTTTTGATTTGTTTTGAAATTTAGAGCAAGTATCTACGAGAACCTACCTACCCTAAGGAATTCATCTGTGTAAATGTCCTTTAAAGTAGTGTCATCCCACCATTGAGAGGTAGGTAGCACCACCGTTGGAGGTGTTAGGGTCAATTCGAGGTCCGGGACATGGTGATCACCAGAGCAATGGGAAGACACCTTAGAAGCTACCCTCATGCCAGGTTCCCGGATCATGAGGACTTACTAAGACATCCTCTACTCGACGATCACCTTTCGAGGCAAGGCAACAGTGAGGCGTACCCTAGGGGTGGTGTGTGATTTGTGTGTCAGATTCAGATATTTTTTGTCTTGTCATGTTAAAGGTGATCTACGCGTTTATTTTAACATTCATTCTTGCATGCCTTGATTAATAGTTTAAAAATGCGAGAAAAGTAAAGTTCTAAAGCTATTACAAAAGGCGCGGGTCCACATCGCCAAAATTTCTTGAACCCGATTTGATAGAAAAATAAAGAATTAAAAATGCGAAAGATTAAAATGTTACATGGCCTTGGGAGAGGTACATAAATATTATACGAGAAAGAAATAAACACGCGAATTAAATAAGAATTAAAACGAGGGCGTTGGACCCTTTTTGAAAAATTAAATTAAATTACTATTAAATTAATTAATTAGAAAAGAAAAGAAATTGTTTTTTTGGTATTTTTTTTGGGATTTTATGATTTTAATGCAATTAAACCTAATTCTACAATTTTTATTTTATTATGAAAACATATTAAAGTTTAACCTAAAATTAACCCTAATTATTTTACATGCAATTTAATTACAAAAATAAATAATAGGAAATATTTAATTATTATGAAAGAAAAATAAAAAGAGATAAAAAATTAATTAAACCCTAATTCTACCAATTTTAGATTTTTATTATGAAAATATTACAGTTAAACCTAATTTAATAACTAAGTTTAATTAATGCAATTTATTTACAAAAATACTAAAATAAAATATTTATTATTTTTTTTTATCTTTTCTGATTTTTATGTGTTTTTATATATTATGAAAATATTAAATCAATTAAAACAATAATTAAAAGAAAATAGAAATAATGCAAAAGAAAGAATGTAAAAAAATGGCAAACCTAGGGGGTCTGCCCCTAATTGTGAGGGTTTTCTTTTAGCAATCTGGGCCCAATAACTTTGGCCTCTTTGACTTTTGCCACTAGTGTGTGAGGTGGTTGGCTGCAGTCCATGGTGCGCTTCAGATTGTGGCCATGGATTGAATCTCCATAGGCACGTGGATGGCCAGATGTGGTGAACATAGTGAACCTTCAGCGTTGAACCTGCATAGGAACATTAAATAGAAAATAATATGAAAGGGGGTGAGGACCTGGGGCTCGAACCCAGGTCCTGAACATTACCAACCAACGCGCTTGCCAACCATGCTGCCTTGTTTTCTTTGTATACTATATAATAAATAAATATAATAAAACAAAATAATGCGTTAGTGCTTTCTGCGCGCGAAATTTCAAACGCTCCAATCGTGGATGGCCACCTAAGCGTCTTCCTCGTTGGCTTGTTTTTTTTCCTGAAATACAACAAACATAGGCAACGGTTTTGAACCGTTCTAACAGGCATCATTAGAGAAAATAGCGAATAGCACATGGGCATATATAAATTGTTCGGACTAGGGCCATTAGAATCGTCTCTCTCTCACGATTCCAACGACGTATCTCTCATGGCCTAATTGTTCCAGGTTTGAAAACCCCTAAATCAATTTCCACGGAACCCTAATATGCTCACATGGTGGATTCTTCGTTTTGGCATGAAACTCCAATCAAATTATGCAGTTAGCTTGCAAACATCATTCTAAACACAAAAACAACAATGAAACATGTTAAAAACGCATGAATGATGGAAAACGATTTTGGAATTTTCCTTACCAACTTCAATGGTGATTTTGTGTTTTCTTGAGTATGGGACTTAGGGAATGATTGGAACACGTTCTATGATCCTCAAGGAAGCTAATGGAACAACTACTTGGCCTTGAATCGTCCTAGAACTAGGTTTTCAGAATTGAGTTTTCTTGATAAATTTCAAGTTTTCAAATGGTGTTTTCTGCGCAGCTTTTTGGTTAGGAGGATTAGGTCTTGCTTGTGTATGTATAGGAGAGTGATTAGGGTTAAAAAACTTGATCAAAATCCTTTGCATTCATGGTTTGTGAGATTTGATTTTTCAAGATCTTTTTCAATCTTTTTTCATGCTATTTTGTACAAATCATGGCCAATTCTCTTCAATTCTTTCCAAATCTAGCTATGCACGAAATATTGAGTATATAATATGCATAAAAAGATTTAAAACCTAGGTTTAGTATTTTTCATGTATTTATTTTAATTTAAATGAATTATTAATAATAAAAATCCAAATAAATAAATAAAAAATGATAAAAACTTCCCTTTGGGCCAAATGGTCGTGCACATGTCTTGGATGATGAATTGTCGAAGAAAAAGAGGCCCATTAGGAATTTTAGGTCATTTGAATCAATGTTGACTTTTCAAAATATCCAAAAATTTCCCAACTTCCACAAGGCATAACTTGCTCAATTTTTAAGCTTTGCTCATGTTATTGGACATTTTGGAAATGTATTTGAGTCCTCTAACCAATGCCTTTGGTCCCATGTCATTTTGATTTACCAATCTCAAGTTATGGCCTTTGACTTAAAGTCCCTTTTTGTTGACTTTTGAAAATGACCTATAATGTTGAAATTGATAACTATTTGTGAGAGCATTTCTTGGACTTGAAGTATGAAGATGAGTTGTAGGAAATGTCTTTATCTTCAAAATGAGATTTGGATGGAATTTTTCTGATAATCCATGTGAAAGTTATGCCCTGGTCAATTTACAGTTGACTTTTTCAACTATCCAAATAAGGAAACTTTTGCATCTTGATGATTTTTGAGCCAAGCTTTGAGAATAATGATCAAGCATTGATCAAATGATGTTTGTGGCTTCAAAATGAGATGTTGACCAAAAATTTGAACTTTTGACTGCCAAATGACCATTTTGCCCCTACAGTTGACTGTAGTGCAATTAGGGTTTTGACTGTGCAATTTTGTGCTGAAAGTCTTGAAACTTGGTATGAGGATGCTTGACCATATTTATAGGCATGTGGGACTTGATTGGACCTTTGGAAACTTCATTTTCTTGATCAGAACCAAAACCCTAATTTTGTCTGCTTAGGAGGCCTTTGAACTGTGCAACCTTTGGGGAGATTTTGAAGCTTGACTTTGCAATTCTTGAAGAATATGGGAGGGCAAATTTTGGGGTACAACAGTTGCCCCTGTTCAATCTTCTTAGACCTGAGGATGCAGATTGGCTGACGTGCCTTTCGTAATCCGAAGGTGGAAGATGATTGAACACTAGAGTGCCCAGAAATTTGCGCTCACATAGTAGTAGTGTGATGGAAATGGGCTTATAGATGCCATTTAGAGATTGATGAATAGGATGATGGGCTTATAGATGCCATCTGGATGTTGATCGCGTAAGAGATTCCTTAGCGAGAACCTGCGTACCTGCAAAAGAAAAAATGAGTACCTGACAGGTTGCAGGAGCTGGTTTTCAGATGCTTGGTATAGATGTGTCCTGACTGGTTACAGGAGCTGAGTCTGGATCTTCAAGCGGTGATGAATGAACCAGGGATGGTTACTACCTCAACAGGAACGGTGAGAGAACCTTGGGCGACTTCAACTTCAACAGCAATTGTTGAGAGACTCTTGGTGGGAATTACCATCTCCGCAGTATTGGGGAGAGAACCATAGGCAATTACAATCTCGAATGGCAATCATTGGGAAAAACCTGGAATGGAATTATCATCTCCGTAGCATCGGGGAGAGAACCATAGGAAATCACAATCTCAATAGCAATCATTGAGAAAAACCTGGAATGGAATTATCATCTCCGCAGCATCGGGGAGAGAACCATAGGAAATTATAATCTCAAAAGCAAACATTGAGAAAAACCTGGAATGGAATTATTGTCTCCGCAGGATCGGGGAGAGAACCATAGGCAATTATAATCTCAATAGCAAACATTGAGAAAAACCTGGAATGGAATTATCATCTCCGCAGCATTGGGGAGAGAACCATAGGCGATTACAACTCAATAGCAAACATTGAGAAAACCTGGGATGGAATTATCATCTCCGCAACATTGGGGAGAGAACCATAGGCGATTACAACTCAATAGCAAACATTGAGAAAACCTGGGATAGAATTATCATCTCCGCAGCATTGGGGAGAAAACCATAGGCGATTACAACTCAATAGCAATCATTGAGAAAACCTTAGATAACTTCTACTGAGTCTTCATCAGAAAAATCTGTTTGGGGTCGATTTAGCTGGACTAGAGAAGGCCTTGGACTGGATAAGAAATCTTTGGAGTCGATTAACTGAACCGGTCTAGGTCTTGAAATATGATTGAGAATTTAACTGAATCTTTCCTGAAAGGTAAAGGTCAGTCATATGCAATGCATGATATGGACCAAGCAATGACGTTCTCAACATAAATGAGATTTGTAAGATATGATGCGTCTATGCATGCTATGATGATGTATGGAAGTGCGATGTTTATGAATGTATTTTTCGTCTAGGAAAGTAAATCCTTGACGGGTGCCGGGAAGTCACTCCTGGGCTGATGTTGGAGAATAGATTTTTGCTTCCGCTGGGGATGATAATTGCAAGAATACCGGTAGGGGAAAATGACTCTGTCGGGGAATGGACTTGGCGAATGGATTACTCTGCGGGAGAAAAGTACTCTAGTAATCTTGCTGGGGAGCAATACTCTGTGGGGAGAGAGATACTTTGCTGAGTGTTGATAATAACTTGCTGGGAATACCCTTGTTGTATTGGAAGTGTTAATAGACTTCGTTGGGGGTAAGAAGACTCCGTCGAGGATGCTCTTTCCGTGGCTTTTGGCTGAGGGTAACCCAGTTATATCCTGGTAAGGAAATAACTCTTTGAATAAAGCCGGGAGACGCGTTCGTGTTCTGCGAGGGATAAGCTTCCAGAATCTACTGAGGATAAGCTTACTGCTTGGGGAGATGAATTCCAACTTTCCTGGGGAAACTGGATTGGACTCTCTTGGGGAAGTTTTGAATTGCGGGGGAAGTGATTCCTTTGAATATTGGTACGCCGCCGGGGAACAATCTTTAGACCAAGACTGCCGAGGATGCTTGTTATGAATATGTATGCTGCTAGGGAGATGTTGAGATCCACTGGAGGATACCCAACTTCCTTAAGGCCTGATAATATAACTTGGAGAGAGTGTACTGACTGCTTACTCTCTGGGGAATTAGGATATCTGGTTATGTTCTTTAGCTGAACCTACTTTGATACCTTGGAGGACAGAACAATTAGATTGCTTAGACAACTCTTTATTGCCCCTGTTCTTAATGTTACCTGTAATTAATCCTTTGTTTCGTATGCAAATATTCATGAGTTAGCAAATTATTGTCAATGCATATATCACAAATTGAACCTTGGACGTTCTTCGCAAAACGAAGCAGAAAAAGAAAAACAATTGGCACTTTTAACTGAAAAGTATATCTGTATTGATTTTTGAATGGCCTGAAAATAGGCGTTTTGTGTACAAGAGGCTGACGTCCTAGTAAGAGAACGCCGCCGAACAAAAGAGTTTATACAAATTTTATACAAAAGAAAATAAAACAGCTGTGTGAAATGAATGATCCCACTGGGTTTCAACTCTGCTATTGCCTTTATAACTCCGAGCGTCTCATCACTTGATGACCTAAACGAAAATGAAGCTGATTGATCGATGCCGTCTGAATTTGATGTAGATACCGGATTCTGGATGCAAAGTGATCCAATGAGACATAGTATTACGCTTTTATCCCTAATTTTTTCCTGGACCGCCCTTTCGGGTTTTCAGTCCACCGGGATACCCATTTTTGCCCAAGCCGCCTTTTCAGGTTTTCGACTTGCCGGGTGTACAAATTTTTTTCATTTCATCCCTTCATTTTGCCCGAACCCTTTTGGTTCGCCGGGAAGCCCTAATTTTTTCCTAGGCATGTCAGCCTAGCGGGTCTTTTTTCATGCGTAGTATCTTTTTACTATGTCTGCATTGGCGGGGTGAGGAAGGTCGTCACCATCCATGTTGGTTAGAATCATGGCTCCTCCTGAGAACACATGTTTAACCACAAATGGCCCTTCGTATGTAGGAGTCCATTTGCCCCTTGGATCACTCTGAGGAAGGATGATTCGCTTGATTACCAGATCCCCAACTTGATACTCCTGTGGTCTGACCTTTTTGTTAAATGCCTGATCATCCGTTTCTGATACGTCTGACCGTGACAGATAGCAGCAAGTCTTTTTTCATCAATAAGGTTTAACTGATCAAGTCGTGTCTGGATCCAATCATCCTCGTTCAGATTTGCATCCTTCATTATCCGGAGAGAGGGTATTTGCACTTCGATCGGCAAGACTGCCTCCATACCATAAACCAAAGAGAAAGGAGTTGCCCCGTTTGACGTCCTAGCTGAGGTACGGTACCCATGTAGAGCGAACGGTAACATCTCGTTCCAATCTTTATAAGTCACTGTCATCTTCTGCACGATTTTCTTGATGTTCTTATTTGCTGCTTCGACAACCCCATTCATCTTCGGTCTGTAAGGAGAAGAATTATGGTGCTGTATCTTGAACTGCTCGCAGAGCTCAATGATCATCTTGTTATTCAGGTTGGTACCGTTGTCCGTAATGATCCTCTCTGGGACGCCGTACCGACAGATCAGATTATGCCGAATGAACCGTGCCACAACAGTCTTGGTTACCGTAGCATAGGATGCTGCTTCAACCCACTTTGTAAAATAATCAATCGCCACTAGGATGAAGCGATGCCCATTAGATGCCGTAGGTTTAATCTCGCCGATCATGTCTATACCCCACATTGCAAACGGCCAAGGCGCAGTCAGAACATTCAGGGGAACTGGAGGAACATGCACCTTGTCTGCATAAATCTGGAACTTATGGCATGTCCTAGAATGTTGGTAGCAGTCAGCTTCCATTGTGGACCAGTAATATCCTGCCCGAAGGATCTTTTTAGCCATAGTGTGTCCACTGGAATGTGTACCAAAGGTCCCTTCATGTAGCTCTTCCATGATCCTTTCTACTTCAGTTTTATCCACACAACGCAGTAGGGTTGAATCATGGTTTCGCTTGTACAAGATGTCGTTGCTAAGGAAGAACTTTGACACGAATCTTCTCAGGAACTTCTTATCATTGACAGATGCACCTTCAGGGTATTCCTGAGCTTCCAAATATCTCTTCACCTCATGGTACCAAGGCTTCTCAGTCACCAATTCAGTCTCGAGATCGTAACAGTATGCCGGTTCATCCAGTTTCCAGATGATGATCCGGGGAGCCTCATTATCCCATTTGACCTCAAACATAGAAGACATTGTGGCTAACGCGTCCGCTAACTGATTCTCTTCTCTCGGAAAGTGTTCAAAGGTTATCTTCGTGAAGTGGGGGATCAAGGTCAACACACATTCTCTGTAAGGAATAAGATTCGGATGTTTTGTATCCCACTCTCCTTTGATCTGATTGATCACAAGAGCGGAATCTCCGAAGACACTCAGAAACTTGATCCTTAGATCGATCGCAGCTTGAAGACCCATGATGCACGCCTCATACTCTGCCATGTTGTTGGTACAGTTGAAACATAGTCGGGCAGTGAGTGGAGTATGAGTGCCTTGAGGTGATATGATTATGGCGCCGATACCGTTTCCCAAAGCGTTGGAGGCTCCGTCAAAGTGCATAGACCATCGGGATCCTTCCTCAGGTCCTTCATCCGGTCCAGGTACTTCACAATCAGTTACTATCATGATGCTTTCATCCAGAAACTCGAAGTTCATTGACTGATAGTCGTCTACGGCCTGATGTGCCAAGTGGTCTGCCAATACACTTCCCTTGATGGCTTTCTGGGTCGTGTACTGAATGTCGTATTCCGTCAAGATCATTTGCCATCTTGCAATTCTCCCAGACAGAGCAGGCTTTTCAAATATGTACTTTATAAGATCCATCTTTGAGATCAACAAGGTAGTGTGAGTCAGCATATACTGTCTCAGCCGGCGAGCAGCCCATACCAAAGCGCAGCAAGTTTTCTCAAGAAGTGAGTATCGGGTCTCACAGTCGGTAAACGTTTTGCTAATGTAATAAATGGCATGCTCTTTTCGGCCAGACTCGTCATGCTGCCCCAGCACACACCCCATTGAATTGTCAAGTACTGTCAGATATAGTATCAGAGGTCTCCCTTCAACCGGTGGCATAAGGATAGGTGGTTCTTGGAGATACTCTTTGATTCTGTCGAAAGCAGCCTGACATTCATCGTTCCAATGTACTACCTGATCTTTCTTCAGCAGCTTGAAGATTGGCTCACAGGTAGCGGTTAGATGCGAGATGAACCGAGCAATGTAATTCAGGCGTCCTAAAAAGCCTCTGACTTCCTTCTCTGTCCTAGGAACTGGCATTTCTTGAATAGCTTTAACTTTAGCAGGGTCCACTTGGATACCCTTATCACTTACAACGAAGCCTAACAACTTTCTAGACCTTACCCCGAAGGTGCACTTGTTCGGGTTCAACCTCAGCTTGTATAGTTTCAACCGGTCAAACAACTTCTGTAGATGATCTAGGTGCTCTTCCTCAGTCTGGGACCTTGCGATCATGTCGTCAACATACACTTCTATCTCATGATGGATCATGTCATGAAATAAAGCAACCATGGCACGTTGGTAGGTTGCCCCCGCGTTCTTCAATCCGAACGGCATGACCTTGTAGCAGAAGGTGCCCCACTGAGTAACAAATGTAGTCTTTTCCATGTCTTCGGGTGCCATCTTGATCTGATTGTAACCTGAAAAGCCATCCATGAAAGAGAACACCTTATGCTGAGCTGTATTATCAACAAGGACATCAATGTGAGGTAGAGGGAAGTCATCCTTGGGGCTGGCCCTGTTCAGATCCCTGTAGTCGACAGACATTCTGACCTTACCGTCCTTCTTTGGTACCGGCACCACATTAGCAACCCACTGAGGGTAAGAAGTCACTGCAAGGAACCCAGCATCAAACTGCTTCATAACCTCGGCCTTGATCTTCTCAGACATCTCTGGACGCATACGGCAGACCTTTTGCTTAACCGGAGGGCAATCTTCCTTAGTAGGCAAGTGATGTACCACAATATCGGTATCCAACCCGAGCATGTCTTTGTAGGACCAGGCAAAGATCTCCATATAATCATGTAGCATCTGAGTCAACCGTTGCTTCACGCTGAGCTCTAGGTTGGCACCAATCTTTACCTCTTTCCTGTCTTCTTCAGTACCCAGGTTTATTATTTCCACTGGCTCTTCGTGTGGTTGAATTGCCCTCTCTTCCTGAAGCAACAGTCTTGCAAGCTCGCCAGGCACTTCGCAATCATCTTCACCTTCGTCTTCGGCTAAGTTGATCGGATTTTCGAAGTCATAACGGGCGGTAGCAGAGTCGTTATCAGTGAGATCCAGAGTGGATTGAAACCTGTATGAGTGAGTGTGTGTGTAAATACAGCTATTTTGAAAAATATGTAAAGGAAAGAAAGACAGAAAAGGAGCACAAGATTTGAAATGTGAGAAAACGTCCAAGATTTTCATTTATGATATATGAAATGACAATTTATATGCCCTCACAAATGAAACCACGGTGCCTCGGGTAAGACACCGGGCCATAGAGTTTATTTATTGTTTATTACAAATAGCAAAACAAAGAAGTTTATTACTGCGTAACAAAGGTAACAGGAGTATAGTCTTTGGCAATCCAATTGTTCAATTCGCCTTCGGTTGTCGGGTAGATCCAGCTATTGAATTCTGCTTCATCCACTTCATTGTCTTCACCAACAGCATTCACTCCTGGATTTGTGATGAACACAGGAGGTCTTCTGGTCTTCGCCTTCCGCATAGCTTTCTGACCCTCTGCAGTAAAACCCAGCCCAAACTTGTCAGTTTTCTGTGTAAAGTCGGGAAGCCTGCCCCAGTTAGCACAGTCACCTTTTTGAACCACAGCCCGGGCATCCCTCAGGGAAGCCATCTTCAACGGAACATTCTCCTCGACCGCTGTTTCTGCTGCTGCTGAAATTGGAAGCACTTCCTCGAAATGCTGAAAGGGGGTTTCAATAAACTCCCCATCCATCTCAATGTATCTGAAGGAATTCAGATGGCTTACCATGTACTCCTCCTCTCCTTGCACAGTGACGATCTTCCCTCTGACAGGGTACTTCAGCTTCTAGTGCAAGGTAGAGGTCACTGCCCCAGCTTTATGGATCCAAGGTCGACCCAGTAGACAAGAGTACGATGGACGGATATCCATCACATAAAATGTAGAGTCAAACACCTGAGAACCCACACGAATAGGAATGTCAACCTCTCCATGAACCATCCTTTTTGAACCGTCAAAGGCCCTAACGATGATATTGCTGGGTTTCAGTTCCAGGCCTTCACAATCTAAACGGTCTAAAGCCTTCTTGGGTAGCACGTTCAAGGACGAACCAGTATCCACCAATACATGTGCCAGAGTAGTGCCCCTGCATTCAATAGAGACATGCAAGGCATCATTGTGGTCTCTTCCCTTCGCAGTCAGGTCAGCATCTGAGAAACCCAAGCCATTGTCTGCTGTCAGATTTGCTACGCAATCAGTGAACTGGACTGCAGATGTTTCCTGTGGCACATGGGCCGTCTTGAGAAATGAGATTAAGGCCTTAGCATGGGCCTATGAACACAGCAATAAGGAGAGCATGGAGATTTTGGAGGGTGTGTGCCCCAGCTGTTCCACAACATTGAAGTCACTCTTCTTTATAATTTTCAAGATTTCCTCCATCTCTTGTTGGGAGGCCTCAGTGGTTATAGGTATAGGTGCCTCCATCTGGGCAGGCTCAACTTCAATTCCTTTACCCCGAGCATTGGATGACTCGGCAGCAGGGGAAACAACTTGGTCAACAACAGGAACATGTACGCTTGTAGGTGTTATAAGGAGTGGTCTTCGAGCAGCAGGCGGTGCAATGTCAGGCGAGAAGAGCCTGCCACTGTGGGTAACCTTGGTTGGGCCAGTGATATCACAGATGCTGGCGCCAGTGTTGAATTCTTGTTTGATCCCATTCACATATACGTCTGCCCCATAGTGCCAGGGGACAGCTTTATCAGATACGTAGGGAAGAGGCCCCAGAACAGTGATAACAACAGGTGCGACAGTCATGATTTGAACAGGCTTCTTCGGGAGAGCCTTGATTGGATTATTGAAGATGGTAACCACATAAACTTCTTCTACCGGGACCAACTGAACAGCAGACTTCTTAAACATAATTTCCTTGCTATCCATTAGGCTTTGGATGCCTAACTTCAGCAAGGGACAACCAGATAGGGAAACAACACAGAACAGGCAACCCTCACTACAACCCGGAAATAAACCGACCAGCAACAGGTTCTTCTTGATAGTCATTAAGGGAGTGGCCAGATCCTCCACAGAAACAGCATAAACATCTTCATCAACAGCATTTACCCCATGCTGAGGCATAGGAGCAGTAACCACATTCGACCTCTCAGGCGCTTCGAACTGTATCTCCTTCGCGTCGATAAGGTCTTGCACCTTATTCCTTAATGCCCAACAGTCATCAGTGGAATGCCCCGGGCTATCAGAATGATAAGCACAACGAGCATTTGGGTTGTATTTCGGAGAGGCAGTGTTTACACCTTTGGGGGCCTCTCTGACAGTCACTAGATTGGTGGACAGTAACTGCGGCAAGATCTGCGATAAAGTCATACTTAACCGGGTGAACTCTCTCCGGGGTCTTTCAGCCCTTTGAGGATTGGTTGGCCGAGGAGCGGCAGCAGGCTTGGCAATCATTACCGCACTGACAGATTGGTGGCGCTCAAATTTCTCTGGTCTCCTAGAGCCATATACAGCACTAGCCTCCTTCTTGAAGGGTTTCTTCTCTGAACTAGACGATGCACCCTTCGGAATCTTTCCAGACTTCAACCCAGCCTCAATTCTCTCTCCAGTCAGAATCAGATCAGTGAACCCTGCAGACGAATTCCCGATAAGATGGTTGAAAAATGGCCCAGATAGGGTCCCCAAGAACATGTCTACCAACTCCCGATCAGTCAACGGAGGCTGCACCCTGCCAGCCAGATCCCTCCACTTCTGAGCGTACTCTTTAAAACCTTCACTTGAACCTAATGACATACCCTGGAGTTGGGTACGTGTAGGGGCAAGGTCGGCATTATATTGATACTGCTTGTAGAAAGCAGTACCAACTCCTCCCAGTTACGAACCTTGGTCCCATCCAGCTGATAGAACCATTCGAGATGAGTCCCTGAAAGGCTCTCCTGGAAGAAGTGGATCCACAAATTCTTATCCGCTGAGTACGGTTGGATTTTCCGAACATAGGACCTGAGATGTAGCTTGGGACAAGACGCCCCGTCATATTTAGTGAAAGATGGTGCTTTGAACTTCCGAGGAATGATCACACCAGTAGACAAACCCAAATATCCAAAATCCAGCCCAGGTACCTGTTGTATCTCCATAGCATTCAGCCTATCCTCCAGCTGCTTGTAACGGTCTTCTGCAGGAGGATATTGCTCTTCATCAAAATCAGTCTCGTTGTCGGAGACTACCAGACTAGGACCTTTTTCTGCCTGAGGAGTACTCTTGCCAATGGAAGAACCATCCTCTTCATTCTGCAAAGTGTTGCCAAACCTTCGGCCCGAGCTAAACAGAACAGTTCTTCTCTTCTTCTTCTTCTCCTTCTTCAGGAGCAGAGCTTTCAACTCTTCTTGGCCTTGAGCCAAACCCTTGATTAATTCCTGAAATTGCGCATTCTGCGCCTGAAGAGCTTTGATGGATGTCTCAGTTGATGATGAGTCAGGATTTATGATGCTGAAATAAACAGCGAAGAACGGTAAGCAACCTGAAAAGAAGAAAACCTGCTATGCACATGATGAATGAAATGCGTATGATTTATGTTTTCAAAGACAATCGGGAGTCAACTTTGTAAACAAAAAGGAACACACTTCATTAGATTCAACTTTGAAACTGAAATTATTCAACAGGTTGCCCTTAGGCGTTACATGAAAGGAAATACTGAAAAGGGAAATAAAACTGTAAAAGAACATCCGGAGCTCCTTATTGATCCCGTGGTCTCCTCTTCTCAGTACGAATGTAGGCATTCAGAGCTCGCTCATTCTCCAACTGCTTTGTCAGCTTCTGGATCTTTAATTCCTGTTCGTTGAACTTTTCCCGGTAAGAATCCCGCTCTTCGCACAGTTGCGACCAAGATCTCTTTAATGTCTCATAATCAGTAAGTATCGGAGGAGGAAGGACAGTTGGAGGAACACCATCCTTGTCAGGACACTCAAGAATGATAGGTCTGACAGCTTCATATGGCATACCTAACTTCTGAGCACGGATGCGAACCCATTTGTAGTAGGCTTCCATAGGTAAAGAAGTCTTTGGCCCTAACTCTTGTGGGTCAGCTTTATGAACTTTGTCCCAAGCCTTGATGAACCTACGACGCAGCTCGTCACTATCCACCTGAAACTCAAAACTGATGTGAGGCACCAACATCTCATGGGGGCCTGCTCTTCTTGCTCTTCCAAACTGACGGAGTGCTAGACATGGATTGTAAGAGATCCCTCCTTGGGTACCAATCAGAGGAACATTAGGGTATTCCCCGCATCGATCAATAATAGCTATCTCATCCAAACCTCTGCAAGTCCAAATGATGTCTTTGTCGGTGAGAGACATTAACCTATGAGCCCAACCTCTTCCTTCTTGGTTCTTCAGTACGAACTTAGGGAGGTGCGAAATAAACCACATCATCAACAAAGGGATACAACACCATAGGGTTCCTCGTCTTCGGGTAGTACGAGCATGAAGTTGTTGCAAGATGTCGCCCAAGAGAGTGGGCACAGGATTCTGAGACATAAAGATCCTTATGGCAGTGACATTGATGAAGTTGTCAGGATTAGGAAACGGGACTAACCCATAGATTAGGAGAGCCAAGATGTCTTCATATGCCCTAAAGTCCAGGTCATTCCAGAAACTGTTAGCTTTACCAATCAGAAACTTGGCCAAGAAACCCTTAACTCCGCTTCTAGTCACCCAGTTGTCTGTTACCTCTTGATGGGTCAAAGGAAGAGCTGCAGCAACATCCTCAAGTCTGAGGGTCTTTTCCCAACCAGTAAAGGGAGTCTGATTCAAGATGGGGATACCAAGCAAATCAGAGAACTCTTCCAGGGTAGGGACCAGCTGGAAGTCTTGAAAGGTGAAGCACTGGTATAGAGGGTCATAGAACTGGGTCAGAACACTCATCAAATGTTGATCCCGCTTTGCAGTGACTAAACTGAGAAGAGAACCATGCTTCTGAATGAAGGAAGTGGTATTTGGAATTCTGCTAACCAACTCGTCAAGCAACTCAGGTGAGTGAACAAAGTTGAACCAGATAGTATTCCTTCGCACAGGCATCATAATGTCCTACAAAACAGAGCAAAGGTGAACCCTCTTGTCTTTGAAATAGTCAGTCCTTATGCAGGATGCATGCAATGCTCATGATGTTATGATGTTATGATAAAGCACACCACAAATAGATACAAAGGCAAACATGGTAAGGCACACAAGTCACACAAGGCAAGCCCCTAAAGTTTAGGCCAGCATGGGGTCTAGGTACTACCCTCTTTCAGTTTGTTGGTTCATACCTGTCCTATCAAAGTAACCGGGTTCTTAGAGGATCCCAATATCATTGACCACCCTCAATCGGTCATAACTCCAGCATCACAATCTTTTCTTGCGGCCAGAACCATCACGAGAGTTTAGCCTCAATGGGCGTAGCATACTACTACAATTCTAAAGGCCAAGTTGTGTCAATTAAGGTTCTAAGGTTGTTGGTGCTTAATGACTCCTTAGAAGACCCATATTCTCCTCGTTGCGACACAAGGGATATCGGTACAGACCAAGGTGCCACACCAACGTAGCCACTGTTTCACCCGTGTCGGTCTACGCCGGACAGGTCCCTCACAGCTTATGCTACCTAAACAGGGTATCCCCAGATCCGGGTTAGGATCTATGTAACTCCCGTGCAACCCACAATAGTAAAACAAACTAATCAATACAATTGAAAACACAGTTATGAACTAGCCCTAAGGTACACCTCACTTTAAGTTTAAGTCCCTAACAGAGTCGCCAGTTCTGTGATCGGTGGATCTGGAACTGACTGTTTAACGCTGGTTCGCGAAATGTCGCGGAAGCAAGAGTCGCCACCGTCTTTTATTTTCTCCAAATGGAAAGGACAAAAGCACAGAAAAATTCCTTAAAGAGATTGCTCTCGGTTCGGGAGGTAGATTATAGAAAGGGAAGGTGTTAGCACCCTTTCTATCCATGGTTATCCATGGGCTCTTAGATACTTGCTCAATGTGTTTTCAAAAATGTTTTGTTTGCTTTTCAACTGTGGGTTTTAAAAAAAAGTTTCTTTGAAAATTCCAGTTCGACTCTTGTATCGGTCCTCAAGAGTGTTTGAAAAATTGCTTTCGAAAGCTTTTTGAAAAGGTGTCGGTGTGAAAAGTATTTTTGATTTGTTTTGAAATTTAGAGCAAGTATCTACGAGAACCTACCTACCCTAAGGAATTCGTCTGTGTAAATGTCCTTTAAAGTAGTGCCATCCCACCATTGAGAGGTAGGTAGCACCACCGTTGGAGGTGTTAGGGTCAATTCGAGGTTCGGGACATGGTGATCACCAGAGCAATGGGAAGACACCTTAGAAGCTACCCTCATGCCAGGTTCCCGGATCATGAGGACTTACTAAGACATCCTCTACTCGACGATCACCTTTCGAGGCAAGGCAACAGTGAGGCGTACCCTAGGGGTGGTGTGTGATTTGTGTGTCAGATTCAGATATTTTTGTCTTGTCATGTTAAAGGTGATCTACGCGTTTATTTTAACATTCATTCTTGCATGCCTTGATTAATAGTTTAAAAATGCGAGAAAAGTAAAGTTCTAAAGCTATTACAAAAGGCGCGGGTCCACATCGCCAAAATTTCTTGAACCCGATTTGACAGAAAAATAAAGAATTAAAAATGCGAAAGATTAAAATGTTACATGGCCTTGGGAGAGGTACATAAATATTATACGAGAAAGAAATAAACACGCGAATTAAATAAGAATTAAAACGAGGGCGTTGGACCCTTTTTGTAAAATTAAATTAAATTACTATTAAATTAATTAATTAGAAAAGAAAAGAAATTGTTTTTTTGGTATTTTTTTTTGGGATTTTATGATTTTAATGCAATTAAACCTAATTCTACAATTTTTATTTTATTATGAAAACATATTAAAGTTTAACCTAAAATTAACCCTAATTATTTTACATGCAATTTAATTACAAAAATAAATAATAGGAAATATTTAATTATTATGAAAGAAAAATAAAAAGAGATAAAAAATTAATTAAACCCTAATTCTACCAATTTTAGATTTTTATTATGAAAATATTACAGTTAAACCTAATTTAATAACTAAGTTTAATTAATGCAATTTATTTACAAAAATACCAAAATAAAATATTTATTATTTTTTTTTATCTTTTCTGATTTTTATGTGTTTTTTATATATTATGAAAATATTAAATCAATTAAAACAATAATTAAAAGAAAATAGAAATAATGCAAAAGAAAGAATGTAAAAAAAATGACAAACCTAGGGGGTCTGCCCCTAATTGTGAGGGTTTTCTTTTAGCAATCTGGGCCCAATAACTTTGGCCTCTTTGACTTTTGCCACTAGTGTGTGAGGTGGTTGGCTGCAGTCCATGGTGCGCTTCAGATTGTGGCCATGGATTGAATCTCCATAGGCACGTGGATGGCCAGATGTGGTGAACATAGTGAACCTTCAGCGTTGAACCTGCATAGGAACATTAAATAGAAAATAATATGAAAGGGGGTGAGGACCTGGGGCTCGAACCCAGGTCCTGAACATTACCAACCAACGCGCTTGCCAACCATGCTGCCTTGTTTTCTTTGTATACTATATAACAAATAAATATAATAAAACAAAATAATGCGTTAGTGCTTTCTGCGCGCGAAATTTCAAACGCTCCAATCGTGGATGGCCACCTAAGCGTCTTCCTCGTTGGCTTGTTTTTTTTCCTGAAATACAACAAACATAGGCAACGGTTTTGAACCGTTCTAACAGGCATCATTAGAGAAAATAGCGAATAGCACATGGGCATATATAAATTGTTCGGACTAGGGCCATTAGAATCGTCTCTCTCTCACGATTCCAACGACGTATCTCTCATGGCCTAATTGTTCCAGGTTTGAAAACCCCTAAATCAATTTCCACGGAACCCTAATATGCTCACATGGTGGATTCTTCGTTTTGGCATGAAACTCCAATCAAATTATGCAGTTAGCTTGCAAACATCATTCTAAACACAAAAACAACAATGAAACATGTTAAAAACGCATGAATGATGGAAAACGATTTTGGAATTTTCCTTACCAACTTCAATGGTGATTTCGTGTTTTCTTGAGTATGGGACTTAGGGAATGATTGGAACACGTTCTATGATCCTCAAGGAAGCTAATGGAACAACTACTTGGCCTTGAATCGTCCTAGAACTAGGTTTTCAGAATTGAGTTTTCTTGATAAATTTCAAGTTTTCAAATGGTGTTTTCTGCGCAGCTTTTTGGTTAGGAGGATTAGGTCTTGCTTGTGTATGTATAGGAGAGTGATTAGGGTTAAAAAACTTGATCAAAATCCTTTGCATTCATGGTTTGTAAGATTTGATTTTTCAAGATCTTTTTCAATCTTTTTTCATGCTATTTTGTACAAATCATGGCCAATTCTCTTCAATTCTTTCCAAATCTAGCTATGCACGAAATATTGAGTATATAATATGCATAAAAAGATTTAAAACCTAGGTTTAGTATTTTTCATGTATTTATTTTAATTTAAATGAATTATTAATAATAAAAATCCAAATAAATAAATAAAAAATGATAAAAACTTCCCTTTGGGCCAAATGGTCGTGCACATGTCTTGGATGATGAATTGTGGAAGAAAAAGAGGCCCATTAGCAATTTTAGGTCATTTGAATCAATGTTGACTTTTCAAAATATCCAAAAATTTCCCAACTTCCACAAGGCATAACTTGCTCAATTTTTAAGCTTTGCTCATGTTCTTGGACATTTTGGAAAGGTCTTTGAGTCCTCTAACCAATGCCTTTGGTCCCATGTCATTTTCATTTACCAATCTCAAGTTATGGCCTTTGACTTAAAGTCCCTTTTTGTTGACTTTTGAAAATAACCTATAATGTTGAAATTGATAACTTTTTGTGAGAGCATTTCTTGGACTTGAAGTATGAATATGAGTTGTAGGAAATGTCTTTATATTCAAAATGAGCTTTGGATGGAATTTTTCTGATAATCCATGTGAAAGTTATGCCCTGGTCAATTTACAGTTGACTTTTTCAACTGTCCAAATAAGGAAACTTTTGCATCTTGATGATTTTTGAGCCAAGCTTTGAGAATAATGATCAAGCATTGATCAAATGATGTTTGTGGCTTCAAAATGAGATGTTGACCAAAAATTTGAACTTTTGACTGCCAAATGACCATTTTGCCCCTACAGTTGACTGTAGTGCAATTAGGGTTTTGACTGTGCAATTTTGTGCTGAAAGTCTTGAAACTTGGTATGAGGATGCTTGACCATATTTATAGGCATGTGGGACTTGATTGGACCTTTGGAAACTTCATTTTCTTGATCAGAACCAAAACCCTAATTTTGTCTGCTTAGGAGGCCTTTGAACTGTGCAACCTTTGGGGAGATTTTGAAGCTTGACTTTGCAATTCTTGAAGAATATGGGAGGGAAAATTTTGGGGTACAACAGACATCCTAACATGTTACAATTCTATGCAAACACAAATGCAGACACAATGCATGTGGTACCAACACGTGACCAAGTCACCCAACACTGATCCATCATCAACCGGATACAGCAACCATCGATTCATCCATAAACACCGGACACGAATCTAGCTGATCCATCATCAATTGGATACAGCAATCCATCGATTCGTCCATAAACACCGGACACGAATCCAGCCTAACCACCCATCATCACCCGGGTATCGGTTAACGGCAATACAAGTCAAATTCCACACAATGGGAATTAACTTCACCAAAACAATGCATATGCATGCACATTACCAGCATGCAACATCAAATCAGTCTATGAAATACATCAATTTATCATAACTGAACCAAAACCAAAATAAACATGATATCATTATCTATCATACACACATCAAATAGCATAAACATGCACTTCATCCACAAGGACCTGATACAATCAATTATCATGGATACACCATTGCATATACACCAAATATGCACATAATAACAAACCGCATAATCGGAAAGTCAACATCAAATCAACGGAATATGATCACAACATAATTCCAAATAATGCCAAAACCAATATATCACATGATCACATCTCAATCATAATGGATAGCAGGCACAACACATAAGTATCAGTTCTCATTCACCAAATCAGAACAACTTACAAACAATTCTACATCATTCTCAAAATACCAAAGTTTACAAAAATCGGGAATTCGACTCTTTTTAAAATAATTTTCATAAAATAATATTTTTATTATTTTATAAGATAGAATTTTAAATTTAAGAAATACTGCCAAAAACGGCACTCAAATCGGACTTACGGTTTGAAAGTTATGAATTTTCAAAGTTTAATATTTTTCAAAAAGTTACGTTTCTGGAAAATGTATTGGAACCCGGTTCCTACCTATACAGGAACCGGTTCATGAGTGCGTTTTTGCAAGTTTTTGTAAGTTTACACAGTGGAACCCGGTTCCTCCCTACTGGGAACCGGTTCCTGCAACTTGCAGAGCCAAAAACTGCTATTTTGACAGCATTATGTATCTCAATCCCATCCAATTCATACCCATACGAATTATAACATTAGGAACACCAAAATGCAACCAATATACATCAATACAACATCATAAATCATGTTTCCATCATTCCTATTAATTATTCATCACATTAATGGTTCCAATTTCTATACTCTGACACAATTAGGGATAATCCTACAAACCTAGAATTCCAAAATCGAGATTCCTAACACGCTTAATCAATTCTATTGATCTCAAAATCTATAAGGCATATTAAATAATTGAAATCACCCCTTACCTCGCGAAGATCCTTCGAATTCACAGCGTTTGGCTTTTTCCTCTCTTCTATTCTCTTCTCCAATTTCACGTATAATGGCTTTTCCAAATAACTTCCTTTTCCTTTTCCTTTTTATCCTTCTTTTTATATTCCTTTTATTATTTGCCAAATAATAGAAATAAATTAGTCATTATTTAGTAGAGCTTTTTACTTCACACACCTCTAATTCAACCTTACACCCCCGGTCTTCCTTTTTAATTTCATAATTAATTCATCCATTTAATCCAAAATATTATTAATTAAGCTTTTAATTAATTTAATAATTAAATTCCTAATTATTTAACACTTGAATAAATTTGGGGTGTCACATAGAGCATCAAATCACGAATTCATACATATAAAAAACTTGACCTAACTCTAAGAAACGAGGGAGAATTTCTTCATCCCAAATTTCTGACTTAAATTTTCTCCAATGTTCATGGCCAAAATTCTCACAGCATACTCAATATAAATGAAAAGTAAGTATATGGATGGTTTCAGGGCTATGAGGAGAACATGTTTCATTCACAAACCTAAGCCTAAATCTTCCTATATTGAGAGATAGAAGTTCATGTTTTTACCTGTTTCAGCTTGAGTCGTGTACAACAATGGAGGTATCTTCAATGGAGTTTGAGCTTTGGTACAGCTTGCCTGAAGTCCAAGGATGCTTCTCCAACACCTAGCTGGCTTTGAATCACTATGAATTGTGCTATGGAAGTTCACCTGCACAATTGAAAAATGAAAATGGCAACATGGGTTAGGGATGTTACAGTTTGTATCTAGGGCTTGGGGTAGCTTCAATGGATGGTAGGGAGTGTGTTTGAACAAGCTTTGGCCAAAACGCACGAGCAAACTGAGTTGTGCAACTCAATCTGCAGGGATGCCCTATTTCTTGCAGAAAAATGGTGTTTTGGTGAATGAGAAGGTTTGGGAGGTGGTTCAGTCGTGCCTTAGGTCTGTTAGGGAGTGTGAAAGATGTTCACAAAGTTTTCTTAGGTTGGTGTTTACAGGAATGAGAGATTGGAGTTGTTTTGCAATCTTGCTTGTTTTTGAAGTAAGTAAGCTCAAGTCTTCATGCAGGCCTGTATATCCTCTCTATCTATGCTGCACCTCTTGTTCTTGATCAGAGTGATTTGTGTACAAATGCTAGCCTCAAAGATCTGGCCCATGCCTCTTGGATTTGTATTTGACATAAAGTGCATCTTTATCAAAATGGCATATTTGCTTTTTCTATTTAAGGATTGATTTTATGTGCAATGCCCAAAGGGAAGAAATAATGCATTAATACAATGGTTAGGCATTTAATTATGGTGTGTGAGACTGGTTTTGAGGCCTGTAAGCTAGCTTGTACAAGCTGATTTGAAAAATGCCAATGTATGAACATGTATTTGGTTATGAACAAAAGTGACTTTTGCCCATCTTTGCAAATTCAATTCTCCCTAACCACAAGGGTGTTTGAGAAGTTCTTGGACAATTTGTAAAGCTTGGAATGTGTAATACAATCCATATTTGTAATGCAAATTGAAATTCCAAGTGGAAGCATGTAAAAAATGGCCAAGAAGTTGGACAAAAATCCTGCCTATAATAGGTCATAATTTCTCTAAGTTAAAAATGTTTTGCACCCTTATTCCAAAAATCATAACTTGAGCTACAAGCTTCTTTTGAGAAAACTTTGTGAATCAAAGTTGTAGATTTTGCAATTTACTACAACTTTCATGTTTTGAGTTTTGTTTGAATCCATTTGCATCTTGGTGAAAAAAATGGGACAAAGTTAGGAAAAAATAAGGAAATTTTATAACTTAGAAAATTTCTAAGTTATGAAATTTCTTCATTTTAAACCCTAATTTGCAATTTTGGGTTTCTTGATGAACAAGTTTCATAATTTGACATGTTTTGATGAAAAATGAATCCTGGCACTTGATTTTGACCAAAAAGTCAAAGTTTGACTTTTCAGTATACAGTCAAACTTTGATCAGTTGACTGGAAAATTCATCTGTCAATCCTGTGCATTTGAGATCTTTTGAACTTGTTGAATATATCAAGACAATGCCATTGACTTCTTGAGTCCATATGTGAGCTTGGTTTGCCATTGGTTAGGTCAAACAGTAAAAAATTGCCTTTGTGCAGTCAAAACCCTAAAAATGACCATTTTGCCCTTTTGGTGATTTGATCAAATTTCTTGTGGAATTGTGATCCAAACTTGACCAAATGGTTCATATAAGTTCATTATGTTGATGTGGGTCAAAAATCATGAGGTTTGACTGTCAATTGGCCACAATTGACTTTTTCCCCAATACAGCTGATTTTTAGGTCAACTGTCCAATTGACTGGGCCAAGATTGGAATCAAGGCTTGAAACTTGGTATGGATAAACTTGTAAGTCCAACATAAAGCATGGAAGTCACTTTGGGAATTTTAGGTCAAAACATCTTTGTGCAAACTCAAACCCTAATTTGGGTCAACAGTGCCAGGAGGGGTCTTGAGCAGAGCAAATCCTAACTTGATCTTGAGCTCCAAGGTTCTTGTGGTGAGAAAATATTGATGAAATGAGAGGGCAAATTTTGGGGTACAACACAAGTTAAAATAGGCTTTTACCCATTTGCTGTCCAAGACCACTTGCCCTTAATAGTATAATACTACTTTTTAGAAAAAGTTTTTCTTGAGCCTTGCGCATGTTTTCCTTCTGAAGGAAGCAATCCATCTGAACTATTCATCTCGCTATCATGACACAAGTGGATGCTTACTTTCCAGCTGAGTATTTATTTTATTATTTTTACTCCCAAACATTTCAAATTTTTCTTCTATAAATAGAGAGTTCATTTACACATCAGAAAAAAAAGAGAATGATAGGGGAACGTATCTTCAAAATTCTTACACACCACAAAATTCTCAAACACTTAAACACTTTTGCAAATCCAAACCCAGAACCCAAATACGTGTCCCTTTCAAATATGAAAAATCCTTACATCTTACTATCCTTCGAATCCAGCAAAGATGGACATTTCACTTGGTTGGCTCTTTCAAATCCAGTGTCAAAGGCCCACCCGTGGTTTTTTCCTTCGAATCCAGAGGAATTTAAGGCAACCACTTCAAGGTCCATCACACGCTCCAACCTCCAGCAAGGTAAGTCATACTTATCCATTGACCCTTCATTTCCAGCATAGCATGTAAATAAGCTTTATTTTCGTTTCTAACATGTACATACTTTTTTTTCTTTTCCTTTCCACTCTTTTAATGTGTGTCATGGTTAACAATCTTCTTGGATTTTGCTCTTTGTATATTTAAACATGCCTCAAGAACTAATCTAGTCTTAAGGTAATGTTGGCATGGCCTTGGGCCATGTTGCTATTCAAACTCAAACGAAAGAGACAAGAGACAGAAAGTTTGAAATGAAGCCTCTGGCTTCCATACTAACCTTCAGGCCAAACGAAAGAGGCAGCCAGAAGGCACAACATGCTTGCCTCCAGGCCCCAAACGAAAGGCACAACATGATGGTCTTTAGGCCCCAATCAAAAGACACAACATGCTGGCCTCCAGGCCCCAATCGAAAGTCATGCCTTCACCCCTTTTCAGGCCAGATCGAAGAGAGCCATAAAGTGAAGAATTGAAGAGTTTGCTGCCCTAAATTGAAAGATCAATTTTTCTTGATTTTACCTTATTTTTGCCTTTATATTTTCATGCAATTCAATATGGTTGTAATAGTGTAGGATCTTATCTTTCTGCACTTTTGACTTTATACAAAATGTTAGTGATTAGGGTGTATGGCAAGATAAAATCAACAAGTAGACCACCCTGATCAAAAGACAAAAATGCATGCAATCAATCACACTTTGCACACATGCATATCTAGGGTTAACTCCACTTGTTGCCTTATGAAAAATAGTCATGTTATGCATGTGACACGTCTTAGAAAAACAATCAAAAATACAAGATCACAGTCCCTCGATGACGCTTCGAATGTTGCCTTACAAATTATCTTAGTCCCTCAAAAGAAATGCTAAGATATCTCACAACATTGCTATCATGATTATACGATGACCCACGCCAGTCCCTTTTACATCCAAAGATAAGGCTTCTTACCAATCAATGGTAAGATAGAAATATCAAAGGAAGTGAGGAATGAACAAAATACTTTTGAGTAAGGTAGAATGTTCCTATTTGCTTGCTCATCTTTAAAATACAAACTCCTTTTCAAACGCACCAACACTTTCCATGAAATATTTTTAAAAGTCCAAAACTTTGTATACATTCTTATAGAGACGAGAATCATTACAAAGTTTGCCTAAACGAAGGCGCTTTTCAAAAATACTTTCAAAACCCACCACAAAGCATACTTTCAAACAAAAGCAATGATCTAGCAAGCAACTAAGAGACCATAGATAACTATGGATGAGAAGGGTGCTAGCACCTTCCCTTTTCATAATCTACCCCCCGAACTCAAGAAAATAATATCAAAGGTCTTTCATGTTCTTTTCACCCTTTCCTTTATTTGGATAAAAGAAAAGCCGGTGGCGACTCTTGCTATCCGCAAAAATTGCAATCAAACGCAAAACATCCCAAGTCAGTTCTCTCGCCGTGTTACAGAACTGGCGACTCTGCTGGGGAATTTCTTAAAAATAGGGTTACCTTAGGGCTAGATCACCTTTACTTGCTTTCCTTGTTTGACTTGCTTGCTTTACATTATAGTTCCTTGTTTAGGCTTTGTATTGATTTTCCACCCGGATCTGGGGCACCTTTTTAGGTAAGTAGCAATATATTGTGGAAACTATACGGTGTAGACATATATGGTTGAAGCAATGGCTACGTTAGTGTGATGCATTTGTTGGTACCGGTATCCCTTGTGTTGAATCGAGGAGAATTTGGGGCCGCTGAGGAGCGTCATGAAGCACTAACTGACCTTAGAACCTTAATTGAACAACTTGGCCATTAGGATGTAGTGAGATAGATGGTTTCGGTGGAAAGCTTAAAATTGGTTGATACTCGATACTACACTCATTGAGATTGGACTTTTGGGATATCTCGGCCACAAGAAAAGATTGATTGTGCTGAGACAATGCCTAAAAGAAAGGTCAGTGATATTGATATCCCTTAGAACCCGGTTACTTTCTAGGACAGGTTAAGATAACTAAACTTCAAGAGGGTATTTACTTATCAGACTCCCTGCAAGCCTAAACCTAAGGACTTATCTGCTTTGTGTGTACATAACAACTTGCTTATTTGTACATAACATCATAAACATCATAACATCCTAAGCATTCTCACTAACCATTTCAAGGATTGGGGAATTTATCTTTTATTTTGTTTTGTAGGCCATGAATCCTGTCCGAAGGAATACCATCAGAATCAGCTCCGTGAAAGCACACCCTTAACTCCAAGAATTAGCATCAAGGCTGCCTGAAGACTCTCCTTTCACCGAGAAATATGGTCGACTACTCAGTTTGGCTACCTCCAATTTCCAAGAAGAGATGATGTGCATGCTCTTCCAATTCTTTGATCCCGTGCATCATTGCTTCACCTTCTCTGACTACCAGTTGGTGCCAACACTAGAAGAATTCTCTCTACTATCAGGAGTGCTCGTGCTTGATCAAGAACCGTTCACCGATTTAGAAGGGATTCCAAAACCTGAAGTCATTGTCGAAGCCTTGCATCTGAAGAGAGCCGAAATTATAGCAAATTGGGAGACAAGAAGCGGAGTTAAAGGGTTCCTAGCCAAGTTCTTATTGGAGAAGGCTCGTTCATTCTGGGAAGATATGGATTTTCAAGCCTTTAAAGATATCTTGGCCCTTCTCATCTATGGTTTGGTTCTATTTCCTAACTCGGACCAATTCATAGATGTGAATGCCATCAAAGTCTTTATCTCTCGTAATCCTATACCTACCTTGCTGGGAGACATCTTACATTGTTTCCATACCCGCACCATGAAGAAAAGATGTACTCTCTTGTGTTGCATTCCCCTGCTTGCCAAGTGGTTTACTTCGCACCTACCTCGATCAACATTGAATAATGAGAAAGGATTGACATGGTCTCAAAGGATGATGTCCCTCACCCACTATGATATTCATCGGTGTTCTTGGTCCTTGGAAGATACTTCTATCATTGACTGTTGTGGGGAATTCCCTAATATCCCTCTGCTTGGAATTAAGGGAGGTATCAGTTATAACCCTTGCTTAGCTTTATGACAGTTTGGGTATGCCCGATGAGATGGTCCTCATGATATACTCATCCAATGAGTGGTGTTCGATTATGAAAGCGACGATCAAGGCTACCATCAGAGGTTTGTACGAGCTTGGAGGATGGTAAACAGAATGGATAGTAAGACACTGGGACACGAGAATTCTATTCCCCTTGAGCCTTACCTTAGGTGGGTACGAGCTCGTGCTCAGAAGCTCGTAATGCCTTACCCCTCCATCCTACCTGTTATCGTGGAGCCTGTTGCTGAAGGAGATATCCCGTATACTGTTCTCTATCCCAACATGCATACTTCTCTTGAAGACTTGCAAAAGGGTTGGATTCAGCTAAAGGAAGAGCGAGACACCTTCGAAGCTTAGTTCTACACGAGCGAGAAAATGGTTTTGGAGCTTACAAAGAAGCTTTATGAAGAACAGATATCGAACGCCTACCTAGCACCAAAGAGGATGCGTTCAACCTTTTTATCTTAGATTGTATTTTGTAAGCCCAAGAGGCACATTGTAACCATTTTGAACTGATTAATACAATTTTACGTTTGTTCATTCTTTGTCTAGACAAATTTAAATTTCATAAATCCTTGAAATTATTTGCATGAGCATTTTTCATGCATCATAACATAATAGGTTTTCCACAACATGTCTCTTTATCTTTCTGCTGTTTATTTCAGTAAGATGGATATCGAGAAAATAGTGAAAGACCTACAAGCACAAAATTCCCAGTTTCAAGAGACTCTGTTGACCCTAGCCAAGGGGAAACAAGAGTTGATGATGTTGCTGGAATCCAAAAAGAAACCAAAAAGGAAAGCCCTAGTCAACATGGGTAAAAGATTTAGAGAGTCGATTCGCCAGATACCAATAGTTGAAGACGCATCTGAGGAAGACGAAAATCAAGTTGGAGAAGTAAGGAGTACCCAGGCTGGGTGTGTCAATGATCGAGTGTCTGATGATGAAGACTATTTTAACGAGAAATATCCCCCTGTCAATGACAAGTACAAATAGCTTGAGGATATATTGAAGGTTGTTGAGATTCAAGCCATTCCTGGTTTGGATTTTAATGATTTGGGTTTAATATCTGGGGTTGTCATTCCCCATAAATTCAAGATACCAGTCTTTGTTAAATATGATGGGGTTTCCTACCCAAAGCTTCATCTTAAGTCTTATGTGCACAAAATACAACCTCACACCACCGACAAGAGACTCTGGGTCCACTTCTTTCAAGAAAGCTTGGTTGGGACTCAACTAGAGTGGTTTTACCAATTGGAGGGTTCCCGTATCCATACCTGGGAAGACTTGGCCACTGCTTTCTATCACCAATACCAATACAATGTTGACCTGGCGCCGACTAGAGTTCAACTGCAAGACATGACAATGGGTAAATACGAGGGGTTCAAAGAGTACGCCCAAAAGTGGAGGGATCTTGCCAGTAGGGTCCAACCACCGTTAACTGATAGGGAACATATTGATATGTTTATGGGCATATTATCTGGTCCATTTTTCAACTTATTGGTTAGGTGTTCTTCGTCCGGTTCCACCGAGCTGATACTGACCGATGAAAGGGTCGAAAGTGGTATCAAGAGCGGGAAAATCCCTATGGCGTCTGCTTCCACCTCCAACCCCGTGAAGAAACCCTTTACTGGGAAGAAAGAAACTAATGTTGTGTATGGGGAAAAGGCTCGTACCAAGAAGGATAATCGTCCTTCCGTTAATGTTGTTCTGATTTCCAACCCTACTCCTGTTCAAAGACAATCTTCTAATCATCAACGATTTGAGGCTCCACGAAGACAATTCACAAGGATATGCATGTCACTATCCCAAGCCTTACCAACACCTGCTAAAGGCTAACTTGGTGACGTTGCACGATCCTCCGTCCAATCCAAACACTTCCTCGCCTAAATACAATCCATACACCAAGTGTGCATATCATTCAAATAGTCTGAGGCATGAGACCGATCAATGTTGGGTGCTGAAGAACAAAATTCAAGATCTAATCGACAACAAGACAATCGAATTTGATCCTTCTACAGTTCCCAATATGAACGGAACCAATGCCAAACCATGGCGAATGTGTCAATGCAATTGAAGATACTATTTTGGTTCCCTCCGTCGAAGATCTAACTACTCCATTAAATGTTGTCAAAAAGAATTTCCTGAGAGCAGGGGTTTTCGCTGGTTGTTTGAAAGATTGTGATTGTTGCGCCAAACAAGTTAATGGATGCAAATGGATGAAAGAAGGCATTCAACGCTTGATGAATAGTCATGGGATCCTATTTGAGAGAATTTTGTTCGTCAAAAGTTTGACCGATAAGATTGAAGACCTCTCCATCATAACAATTTTAAATAAGCCTCTTAGGATCTCCTCAAAGGGTCCTATTAGGATATAGAATGAACCAAATGTTGCTCCTTTGATAATCACTGCCCCTGGGCTGATTCCATATTCTTCAAACAAAGCAGTACCATGGAACTACGGTACTGAAGTGTATTACCATGGAATAAAGCAAGATGCTTGGATTGAAGAAAACAAGGCTGATGACATTGGGAATTGTGATATGGTGGGAGAACTGACTTGAGGTTTTGCGTTTGTATTCACAAATGTTTCGGTTGAGCAAGAGTCGCCACCGACTTTTTATTTTATCCTAAGGAAAGGTTAAAAAGCACAGCAAAAACCTTTGAGATGTTTTCTTGGGTTCGGGGAGTAGATTATAGAAAAGGAAGGTATTAGCACCCTTTCTATCCATGGTTATCCATGGGCTCTTAGTTACTTGCTTAGATCACTTGCCTTGCATTTTCAATTGTTTGAAATGGTGCTTTCAATTGTTTGAAATGGTGCTTTGTGTGTGTGGTTTTTGAAAATGTTTTAAAAAAGATGCCTTGTCTAGGAAACCCTTGTAACAATTCTTTACTCGAATGTTTTACAAAAGGTGTTTGTCTTTTTGAAAAGATGTTTCAAGGTTTTGAAAGTTGTTTTTGAAAGTTGTGTTGTGAAGTGTGTTTTGAAAAATGGCAAGGATTTGTTTTGCAAGTTTGATCAAGTAACTAAGAGTTGTCTACCCCTAAATTTACTCAAAGATTTTCCCTATATTTTAACCCTTTTAACAGTATTGTTCCACCATTGTATTTGGTGGACAATCTTGTGTTAGGATGTTAACGGGACGGGCGCGAGTCATCGTTTGGACCATGAATGCAATAGTGTCAAGTATCTTTGGAAATTTTTCCTTTAAGGGACTTGATCATTTTTAGGAAACTTCGAAAGCGTCATCGAGGGACTATGATTATTTGATTTGTTTTTGTTTTGCCAAAGAAACTCAACATGCAACATGGCCCATTTTGGAAGGCAACAAGCGGGATTACCTTAGGGGTGCAAGTGTGATTGGTGTATTGATTTTCATGCATTTATCTTGTGTTAGGTTATCTAGCGGTTGATTTTATTGGCATACAAACCCTAAGTCTAAGCATGGTATAATTGAAAGCGATAAATTGCGGGAATTTAAAGTCTAAGCTATTACAAATAAGTATCCGGGAATGGGGGTACAAATATTTATAAATGGGGATGAGTCTTATCAGGATAGTAGTGTCCTAATAATATTTACAACCAAATTGAATCGTCATATTCTCAATGTAAAATATAGCAAAGTATAAGAATCAAAGAGAAATAAAAGTATTTGTGAAAGTGTATGTGATTATTTACAAGTGATGCAAATATTAACCTAATATATTTATTAAGTATTTTATTCTTTTTGTATTTTTTGTTAATGTTATATATAAATAAAAGTTTTAAAGAAAAGAAAAGAAAAATGTTTTAAGTTTAAGAAAATTAATGTTTATGCATTTTAATTAATATTTTTATGTACAAAATTAAAAAGAACTTTAAGACAAAAATCTATTAACCTAATTAAATCTAAAATTTACGTATTTTTAAGTGCAATAATAAAAAAAATATTGTTAATAAAACTTAATGTGAACAATTAGTATATTAATTTATTTAACAAAATAAGTTATGTAAAAAAGATATAATGTGATAAAAAAAAGTGGGTATTAGTTTAAAAAAGGAATTAAATGGGCTTTAGGGGGCTTTTGTGAGGGCAGGCCCAAAAGACAAATGCTGATTGAAACAGAAAAAAGGGGGTGCGTTCCAGATTTTGCTTGGGCTTAGGCGTTTGGATGTGGAGCAGGCCCAAGCGCTTGAGATTATGTTTAGGGTTGGAATATGTTTGTTCAGAAACAAGGGTTTACAGAGGCTAGAGCGGCGCTCTCATCTCTCCACCTTTCTTCGTCTTCTTCCTCGCTCGAACCATGCTTTCTGAACAAAATTCTCCGCCTGTGGCCACCAGGCGCCACCGTCAACTCCTCCTCCCTCCGTGGCCAAGCAAGGCAGCGACACGAAAAGGTTTGATTTCTTAGTTCTGTACGTCTTACGCTTTAGGGTTTCAAGCTTTACATGTTTTTAATCTTTGACAAATTCTGATCTTCATATTATCATTGTTTGTGTGAGGTGTGAAAGAAAAGGGAAGAAGAAATTAACCTTTGGAGAGGAGACGGAGGAGGGGACTGGAGGTGTGTCTCAGGTGGCCAGGCGGAAGGAGTATGAAGCTGTGAGCTTTGCTGGAAATCTGGTACTTGTATCTTGTTTTAGCTTTTGTGGTTTTATGATGAACACTGAAAACCCTAGTTTTTCACTTCTGCATCTTCTTTTCCTCCTTCTGATTGCTGGCTTTTGCTTCTGTATGTTGAAATGTTGCTTTTGAAAACGCTTGTATGCTAATGAGTTTGATGATTGGCAACTCTGAGATTGCTTTGATTTTTGTTTAGCCTATGATGAACCTTTGTTCTGAGGCATTTGATTGGTTATTTGGATACTTGTAACAGGTATTATGCAGGTTTTGAAAATGAACAAGATTTGATTTGTTGTTCAAGCCGGCATGTTCATATGCTGTTTTTTTGGTATGAGCTTGAAAACAGGCTTCAGGCTTATGTTGACAGGCTGGCTTATGTTTTATGCTTAGTAAGGCTTGAGGGTTTGTTTTGAAACAGGCAGGTTCAAGCTTGGAGTTTTTTGCTTCTGGTTTGAGGCTTGTGTTACAGTTTGTGGTGAGCCTGCTTGAATGTTTGTCAGCTTGGCACAAGTTTTAGGTGGTTTTGGTTTATGCTGGCCTTTGGGCTTTGAACACAGGTTGGCTTTGAATACAGGTTAGCAGGCTTCTGTTGTTCGAAGTCAGGTTAGCAAGGCCTGAAGTTTTTTGACACAGTTTTGGAGGATTTTGGCTTTGTGTTATTTCTGTTATGTGGTTCTGCCCCCCTTTTGTTCTGTTCTGAACTGTTTGTTTTATATCCTTGTCCTTAAGCCTGCTTTACTGTAAGCCTCTTCTCTCTCTCTTTTCTCTCTCCACAGAAAAGAATTTTTTATTGCTTACACTGTACTTCTCTGAAAAAGTGTGGCCTGGAAAATGATGTAAATTTTAATATTACTTGCATTGTGGTTTTGCTCTGCATATCTCTTATCTTCTTTTCCAGATTTTCTGCCTTTTGTGTACTTGTTGACAGCTTTTTGCGTTTGATATCTTTCTATATCTTCTTTGGACAGCTTTTGGACAGTTTAGTTGACATTGGACTTGGTTAGGCATTTTTCAGTTTGCAATTTGTGACTTAGTTTGGAAATTTGAACTATGCAGCTTTGTATTTGGCATATTCAATGGCTTTGTGCATTTTGACATTTTTGTTGACACTTTGCAATTTGAAACAATGCAGCCTTGTACATTTAATTAATTTCAATGCTTGCAAGATAATTTTCTATCCCTCTTTGTGAACCAAGAGTTCTCTTGTGATTTGCAGAGAGGGTGAACAAACTGATTCCGGCCAATCACTTTTAATGATGAGCTTTAAATATCTGTCTGCTTTTTTTTAATTCATTTGCATTTGACTTCTTCCTTTTCTTTTTGCAGGTAAAAATCAGTTGAGCAAAGGATGTAATTAGAAGATGAAGATTTCAAGACATTTATGATATAGCTTTATTTCATTTTAATTATTTGTAATAATATTAATGTAAATAACTGTAAATGAATTTACAGTATTCAAATAATATCTGTAACAAACAATTCAAAATGAATAAACAAATCTTTTTTGTCAGATTTCTCTTTTAATTCCTCTTCAATTGTTTATTTAATTATTTATATTTCTTGAATTATAATAACTGGAAAATATCCAATAATTTTAACTTAGAAATGATAAATTATCAATAAACATTCGGCGTTCCGAATAATCAAAAGCATTGCACAGTTAATCAAACAACCATCCACATGTCCTTTCTTTTACTGATTAAGCCAAACACTGCAAATTCTCAATTCAAATGCCTCAGCTTTTATCCCAGATGTTTAGACAGAAATCTTGAACAAACGTCACAACCATGTGACAGTCAATTAAAACACCGTAGATTCAAATTCTTCTGAAAATGCACGTGAAAACCCTGATTCTTGATTTATTGTCAAAGAAACGTTCGCCTGATCAAACCCTGAGCCAAACTCAAACAAACCCTAATAATCTGCTTGAACTGTTCCAGAGTCCATGAAAACCCTAATTTGGATAGACTGATAAGAAAAAGTCTGCTTGACCGATTCTTGAGCCAATCTAAAAAGTCAGGAAAAGCCCGAAGCTGTGATTTCTTGTGAAAAAGAGAAGGGCAAATTTTGGGGTACAACAGTTGCCCCTGTTCAATCTTCTTGAACCTGAAGAGTTAGATTGGCAAGTTTACCGTTCGCGACTCGAAGGTAAAAGGAGATTGGACACTAGAGTGCCCGTAAATTTGCACTCGTCAAAGCGTAGTTTGAGGGAATGGGCTTAAAGATGCCATTTGGTGATGGGCTTAAAGATGCCATTTGGTGATGTGACAGAGGGATGGGCTTAGAGATGCCATCTGGAAGTTGTTGGTAGGAGGATGGGCTTAGAGATGCCATCTGGAAATGTCTGGTAGGAGGATGGGCTTAGAGATGCCATCTGGAAATGTCTGTTGAACTGTATGTCATTGGTGAGTGGGTGAGTATCAGAAAGGTATCCGTGTTTTGGAACATCTCTGAACTGGGGGTCTGAATAAGCAATAGATTGACATCCGTATCTGGAAGCATCCGTAAACTGTTTTCAAAAGTTACATCTGAACAAGCGATAGATTAACATCCGTGTTTGGAGAATCCGTAAACTGTTTTCAGAAGTCTTGAATCTGAACAAGCGATAGGTTAACATCCATGTCTGGAGAACCCGTAAACTATTTTTCAGAGGTCTTGAAGTTGAATAAGCAATAGAGCAGCATCCATGTTGGGAAGCGTCCGTAAACTGTTTTCAAAAGTTGAGTCTGAACAAGCGATAGATTAACATCCGTGTTTGGAGAATCCGTAAACTGTTTTCAGAGGTTGAAGAATCTGAACAAGCGATAGGTTAACATCCGTGTTTGGAGAATCCGTAAACTGTTTTCAGAAGTTGAAGAATCTGAACAAGCGATAGATTAACCTCCGTGTTTGGAGAATCCGTAAACTGTTTTCAGCAGTTGAAGAATCTGAACAAGCGATAGGTTAACATCCGTGTCTGGAGAACCCGTAAACTATTTTCAGAAGTCTTGAAGTTGAATAAGCAATAGAGCAGCATCCATGTTGGGAAGCGTCCGTAAACTATTTTCAAAAGTTGAGAAGGAACCGGTGTAGGGTTTCCTGATGATGAGTCCGTGTAAAACTGCATCTGAATTTGAGAAGGAACTGGTGTAGGGTTTCCTGATGATGAGTCCGTGTAAAACTGCATCTGGATGAATCTGGATTAAGTATCAGAATGTCGCCATGTCTGGGTCACATCTGAACTATCTCTGGGTGAATCTGGAATAAGTATCAGAATGTCGCCATGTCTGAGTCACATCTGAACTATTTCTAGAAAGAATATCGGAAGATGATGATCTTTGTCTGTTGACTGATCTTTCCTGAAAAGGTGAAGAGTTAGTTGTATGCAATGTCATGATGCATGATGCAATGTATGTTATATCAATGTTTATGATATGAATGTGATGAATGCGCATGTAAGCTGATGAGTTGTCTTGCTGAGGATAGATGAATCCTGGATGGCTGGAGATAAAAGAATCTTGACTGCTGCCGGGGAAAGTAATTCCTTGACTGCTGCAGGGGATTGAAAATCCTTTGATCGTTGAAAATGAGAAGTCCCGGGACCGCTGTTGGGGGATCAGGAGCTTGGGTTGTATGCCAATCTACTGGGGATTCCTGTCTTGAGGAGATCTTCACTGGGGAATATCTGAATATCCTGTGAGGAACTGAGAATGAGAGTCTTCACTCTGCTTGGGGATTAATAGTTGGAAGTTTTAGCTCCGCTGGGGATTTTGAAACTTGACTCTGAGGGGAATTAGGTTCTGGAAGGCTCTCTGGATGGGGAAATCAGCCTTGAGAAAGCTCTTGTTCTGCTAAGGATCCTGAAGTTTAACTCTGTTCGGGGAATTAGGAACTCATGTTATATGCCACTTTGAGAATGAGAATCTTCATTCTGTTGGGAATGTCAGGAGCTTGGGTGTATGCCAATCTACTGGGGGTTCAAGGATGAGAGTCTTCATTCTTGAGAGAAACAGATTTTCAGTTGTCTGTTACCTTGTTGGTGGTTGTAACTTCCAGCAGGCGATGAAGGAAATTTTGACGATTACTACTCCAAAAGATGAAGGAATCTTCGATTACTACTTCAAAAGATGAAGGAACCTTGATGATTACTACTCCAAAAGATGAAGGAACCTTGACGATTACTACTCCAAAAGATGAAGGAACCTTGACGATTACTACTCCAAAAGATGAAGGAACCTTGATGATTACTACTTCAAAAGATGAAGGAACCTTGATGATTACTACTTCAAAAGATGAAGGAACCTTGATGATTACTACTTCAAAAGATGAAGGAACCTTGATGATTACTACTTCAAAAGATGAAGGAACCTTGATGATTACTACTTCAAAAGATGAAGGAACCTTGACGATTACTACTCCAAAAGATGAAGGAACCTTGATGATTACTACTTCAAAAGATGAAGGAACCTTGATGATTACTACTTCAAAAGATGAAGGAACCTTGATGATTACTACTTCAAAAGATGAAGGAACCTTGATGATTACTACTTCAAAAGATGAAGGAACCTTGATGATTACTACTTCAAAAGATGAAGGAACCTTGATGATTACTACTTCAAAAGATGAAGGAACCTTATCTGTCGATCAGTCTGCATATGTTAAGAATGCTGTTGAAATGTAATTTGTTCTGGAGAATAAATCCTTGACAAATGTTGGGGAAATAAACCCATGACTGCAGGTCTGCTAGAGAGGTTTCATCACTGCCCCCAGTATCAGATGCGTGTGATATTTCCAGGAAACTTGGACTGTTCGTAACCCTTGAGATTGACATTCGAATGCCCCAAGCGATGGTGACAGAGACTTGCCCCAGGTTAATCTGCAATTGAGAGATTTTGTTGAAATCTTGACTGGACTGCCCCAGGTTAATTGAACTTTGAAAGATTTTGTTGAAACCTTGACTGGACTGCCCCAGGTTAACTGGATAGTGACATGTCATGCCCCTTGTTGATAGGAAATTTTTGTAATGGAAGTGTCATTCCTTTTGAAATGATTTTGCTTACTGAGAGGGCTTTCGTTCATCGGATATTCATTGTGATTGACATTCGAATGCCCCAAGCAATGGTGACGGAGACTTGCCCCATGTTAATCTGCAATTGAGAGATTTTGTTGAAATCTTGACTGGACTGCCCCAGGTTAATTGAACTTTGAAAGATTTTGTTGAAACCTTGACTGGACTGCCCTAGGTTAACTGGATAGTGACATGTCATGCCCCTTGTTGATAGGAAATTTTTGTAATGGAAGTGTCGTTCCTTTTGAAATGATTTTGCTCACTGAGAGGGCTTTCGTTCATCGGATATTCATTGTGTGAATTTCTTCGCTGTCAAACAAATAACCATGTGCAAACAACGATATTCAAATAATACAAAGTTTATGCTTGTCTCGAAGTTTTGAAAAATGCGTTTTTTAGCAGAAAACTTTTTATAAGACAAATTCAACACAAGATTTAGAGCAAAGCCTTACAGGAGTCAGGATACCTTTTGAAACAGTATGCTTTCGAACTAACCCATGCTTCAATTAGGACTTTTGAAGGGTTGTAACGTGGCTTGGTTCACGGTTTAAGAAACAAAGGATAAAGGCTCAAAGTATATTTGTACCCACCCGCTCTTCGTGATGTCCTTCAGTCCTAAACTCAGTTAATTGTGCGTCGAACTCTGTTCGAGTTTGGAACGACTTTTGGGTGATGGTTCACCAATCGAATTTGGAGGGCAGTCATCCTCTCCTTTTTTTCTTTTGCAACATTTTTTCATGTTGTTGAGGATTTGTAATGACCTCTTTCTTTTGATTTGTTATCCCTAACTTTTGCCTGACTGTTCCTGTTTTCGAGATTACAGTCAGCGGGATGCCCCATGTTTCTTAAGCCTCCTTTATAGGTTTTGACTTAATGGGTTTTTCTCTTTTGAGAGATTGACTTCCTATGAGATAGGGAACCATCATTATCTTTTGATTCCAAAGGAATGTCTTTCTTTTTTGATGTCGTTCGTTGTATTACGAACTGAGAGTTTGCGACTTCAATGCGCACCTTTTTTGGATTAACTGAGAGACTACCCTGCCCCGGGTTTAATCAAAGGTTTCAATTTGTTCAGAACAGAAAACTCCTACTTCTTTGGCTCGAAGGGGTTGACTAGGGATTATCTTCCTTATAACTCCAGTGTTTGGGAATTGAAAGAAACGCCTGTACATCATCAGCAAGGTCTGTTCAAAAGCATATTGTATGAGATTATGGTATTGTTTCGTCATCCTCCCTCTAAAGGCTTGCAACTTTTTATCAAGAGTCAAATATCATAAAGAAAGTAGAAAGCATAGTTCAAGTGTAATGAAAATGAGTGGATCAAATCAAGACAAACATATGCAATGGATTAATGAAACAAAGTTTGACATTAATAGATAATTGTTTGAATAATAAAGAGATTACATCTTGAAAATTCAAATTAAATAAAGGCGCTCTCAATGATTTGGCATAGTAGCAGTGATCACATTTGGAGTCTCCGGAGGGTCAAAACTTGATCTCTTCGGAATCAATCAAGTCTTGAATTTTGTTCTTCAGGGTCCAACAGTTGTCAGTGTCATGTCCAGGACCATGGGAGTGGTATGCACACCTTTCACTTGGGTTATACTTGGAAGAGGAAGTATCAGGATTTTGAGGAGGATCCTTCAGCAAATGTTGTAATGCTTGAGACAAAGGCATGTTGATGTCAGTATACTTCCTTTCTTGATATCTTACGCTACGCCTCTTGCCCCGTTTTTGTTGAACAGTCGTGGGATCAGAGATCAGGATTGCCCCTACATGTTGATCATGACGACTCTTTTGACCAGTCACTGCATTGGACTCTTCCTTCCCATTATGTGGAATTTTATGAACATCAGAGGGAGTAGCTCCTTGGATCTTCCCACTTTTGATGCCAGCTTCGACCCTTTCACCGGTCAGTACTAGCTCAGTGAACCCGGCTGAGGAGCTTCCAATTAAGTGATTGAAGAAAGGCCCTGTCAAAGTTCCCATGAAGATGTCAATCAGATCCCCGTCAGTTAAAGGGGGTTGCACCCTACCAGCCAGATCTCTCCACCTTTGGGCATATCCTTTGAAGCTCTCGTCAGGACCCATGGTCATGTTCTGCAATTGCACACGAGTTGGTGCAAGATCAGCATTGTACTGATACTGTTTGTAAAAAGAAGTAGCCAAATCCTTCCAGGTGTGGATGCGAGAACTCTCCAATTGATAGAACCACTCAAGTTAAGTCCCTACCAGGCTTTCTTGGAAGAAATGGATCCAAAGCTTTGGATCAGTTGTGTATGGTTGAATCTTGCGGACATAAGATTTTAGATGCATATGAGGGCAAGAGACTCCATCGTACAGGGCGAAGGTAGGGACTTTGAACTTTGGCGGAATGACCAATCCAGGAACCAAACCCATGTCTCCTAAATCCAAGCCAGGTATTTGTTGAACCTCCATAGCATTGAGGCGATCCTCCAACTGCTTGTACTTGTCATCAGCGGGAGGATATTGTTCCTCGGAGTAGTCAGCTTCAACAATCTCCAAATTGTGGTCTTCTTCAAGACTGGCCCCCTTGTCTTTGAGAAGGAGAGCTTTCAGATCCTCTTGCCCTTTTCCCATAGCCAGAAGCATTTGTTGGAATTAAGCGTTTTGAGCTTGGAGATCTTTCACCGTTTGTTCCATATCCATCTTACTGAAATAAACAACAGGAAGATAAGGAGACCTGTATGAGAGAAACATGTTATGCAATGATATGTATGATATATGTATGCAATGTTTTCAAGGATCTCTTGGGGTAAACACAAGAGAATGTTAGAGGTTGAACTCTGATCTTTGATTGGAGAACTTTGCACATGTGGATGTCTTTCCATGAGAATCAAGCTCACCATGTCAAGTGGGTCATAGCCCCTGATTCAAGTTGTTGCACTTGATCTTTGATGGCATTTGTTTAGAGGGGAAAACCTCTTGCCTCTTGGTAGACGTCCGGTTCAACGTAACCCTGCATCAAAAGACCCTCGAGATCCTTGAAATGGTTATTGAAAATGCTATGGTATGATGTTATGCACATGTATGCAAAAACAAGCAAGTGTATATACAGGAAGTCATATTCACACAGAGCAAACAAGTCCTTAGGTTTAGGCTTGCATGGGGTTTGTAGGTAAGTACCCTCTTGAAGTTAGTTGGCTCATCCTGTCCTAGAATAGAAACCGGGTTCTAAGGAGCTCAATATCATTGGATTGTTTTCTGTGTTCATTATTTTGGTTTAGCCACTTAACTGGCGACCAAAATATTCCAAGAAAACAACCCTCAATGAGTGTAGTATCGAGTATCTACCAACTTCGGACTGCACCAAAGTCGGTCATCTCACTACCCCTAAAAAGGCTAAGATGGTCAAGTAAGGTTCTAAGAGTTCGTTAGTGCTTCACGACATCACTCAGCGGCCCCGTACTCTCCTTGATTGAACTCAAGGGTTACCGGTACTTACAAATATGTCACACTAACATAGCTTACTGCTTCAACCATGTCAGTATACCCCACACAGTTCCCTCACAGTTTTATAGCAATTTACCTAAGAAGGTGCCCCAAATCCGGGTGTAGGATTTACAACAAACCCAAACAAGGACCCAAAAAGTAAACCAATCAAAGCAATCAAAGCAAGTATGTATAGGTGATCTAAAACCCTAAGGTAACCCCACTTTTCTTTATCCCCAGCAGAGTCGCCAGTTCTGTGATACGGTGGGAGAACTGACTTGAGGTTTTGCGTTTATATTCGCAAATGTTTCGGTTGAGCAAGAGTCGCCACCGACTTTTTATTTTATCCTAAGGAAAGGTTAAAAAGCAAAGCAAAAACCTTTGAGATGTTTTCTTGGGTTCTGGGAGTAGATTATAGAAAGGGAAGGTATTAGCACCCTTTCTATCCATGGTTATCCATGGGCTCTTAGTTACTTGCTTAGATCACTTGCCTTGCATTTTCAATTGTTTGAAATGGTGCTTTCAATTGTTTGAAATGGTGCTTTGTGTGTGTGGTTTTTGAAAATGTTTTAAAAAAGATGCCTTGTCTAGGCAACCCTTGTAAAAATTCTTTACTCGAATGTTTTACAAAAGGTGTTTGTCTTTTTGAAAAGATGTTTCAAGGTTTTGAAAGTTGTTTTTGAAAGTTGTGTTGTGAAGTGTGTTTTGAAAAATGGCAAGGATTTGTTTTGCAAGTTTGATCAAGTAACTAAGAGTTGTCTACCCCTAAATTTACTCAAAGATTTTCCCTATGTTTTAACCCTTTTAACAGTATTGTTCCACCATTGTATTTGGTGGACAATCTTGTGTTAGGATGTTAACGGGACGGGCGCGGGTCATCGTTTGGACCATGAATGCAATAGTGTCAAGTATCTTTGGCAATTTTTCCTTTAAGGGACTTGATCATTTTTAGGCAACTTCGAAAGCGTCATCGAGGGACTATGATCATTTGATTTGTTTTTGTTTTGCCAAAGAAACTCAACATGCAACATGGCCCATTTTGGAAGGCAACAAGCGAGATTACCTTAGGGGTGCAAGTGTGATTGGTGTATTAATTTTCATGCATTTATCTTGTGTTAGGTTATCTAGTGGTTGATTTTATTGGCATACAAACCCTAAGTCTAAGCATGGTATAATTGAAAGCGATAAATTGTGGGAATTTAAAGTCTAAGCTATTACAAATAAGTATCCGGGAATGGGGGTACAAATATTTACAAATGGGGATGAGTCTTATCAGGATAGTAGTGTCCGAATAATATTTACAACCAAATTGAATCGTCATATTCTCAATGTAAAATATAGCAAAGTATAAGAATCAAAGAGAAATAAAAGTATTTGTGAAAGTGTATGTGATTATTTACAAGTGATGCAAATATTAACCTAATATATTTATTAATTATTTTATTCTTTTTGTATTTTTTGTTAATGTTATATATAAACAAAAGTTTTAAAGAAAAGAAAAGAAAAATGTTTTAAGTTTAAGAAAATTAATGTTTATGCATTTTAATTAATATTTTTATGTACAAAATTAAAAAGAATTTTAAGACAAAAATCTATTAACCTAATTAAATCTAAAATTTACGTATTTTTAAGTGCAATAATAAAAAAAAATTGTTAATAAAACTTAATGTGAACAATTAGTATATTAATTTATTTAACAAAATAAGTTATGTAAAAAAGATATAATGTGATAAAAAAAAGAGGGTATTAGTTTAAAAAAGGAATTAAATGGGCTTTAGGGGGCTTTTGTGAGGGCAGGCCCAAAAGACAAATGCTGATTGAAACAGAAAAAAGGGGGTGCGTTCCAGATTTTGCTTGGGCTTAGGCGTTTGGATGTGGAGCAAGCCCAAGTGCTTGAGATTTTGTTTAGGGTTGAAATATGTTTGTTCAGAAACAAGGGTTTACAGAGGCTAGAGCGGCGCTCTCATCTCTCCACCTTTCTTCGTCTTCTTCCTCGCTTGAACCATGCTTTCTGAATAAAATTCTCCGCCTGTGGCCACCGTAAACTCCTCCTCCCTCCATGGCCAAGCAAGGTGGCGACACGAAAAGGTTTGATTTCTTAGTTCTGTACGTCTTACGCTTTAGGGTTTCAAGCTTTACATGTTTTTAATCTTTGACAAATTCTGATCTTCATATTATCATTGTTTGTGTGAGGTGTGAAAGAAAAGGGAAGAAGAAATTAACCTTTGGAGAGGAGACGGAGGAGGGGACTGGAGGTGTGTCTCAGGCGGCAAGGCGGAGGGAGTATGAAGCTGTGAGCTTTGCTGGAAATCTGGTACTTGTATCTTGTTTTAGCTTTTGTGGTTTTATGATGAACACTGAAAACCCTAGTTTTTCACTTCTGCATCTTCTTTTCCTCCTTCTGATTGCTGGCTTTTGCTTCTGTATGTTGAAATGTTGCTTTTGAAAACGCTTGTATGCTAATGAATTTGATGATTGGCAACTCTGAGATTGCTTTGATTTTTGTTTAGCCTATGATGAACCTTTGTTCTGAGGAATTTGATTGGTTATTTGGATACTTGTAACAGGTATTATGCAGGTTTTCAAAATGAACAAGATTTGATTTGTTGTTCAAGCCAGCATGTTCATATGCTATTCTTTTTTGTATGAGCTTGAAAACAGGCTTCAGGCTTGTGTTGATAGGCTGGCTTATGTTTTATGCTTAGCAAGGCTTGAGGGTTTGTTTTGAAACAGGCAGGTTCAGGCTTGGAGTTTTTTGCTTCTGGTTTGAGGCTTGTGTTATAGTTTATGGTGAACCTGCTTGAATGTTTGTCAGCTTGGCACATGTTTTAGGTGGTTTTGGTTTATGCTGGCCTTTTGGCTTTGAACACAGGTTGGCTTTAAATACAGGTTAGCAGGCTTCTGTTGTTTGAAGTCAGGTTAGCAAGGCCTGAAGTTTTTTGACACAGTTTTGGAGGATTTTGGCTTTGTGTTATTTCTGTTATATGGTTCTGCCCCCCTTTTGTTCTATTCTGAACTGTTTGTTTTATATCCTTGTCCTTAAGCCTGCTGTACTGTAAGCCTCTTCTCTCTCTCTTTTCTCTCTCCACAGAAAAGCATTTTTTATTGCTTACACTGTACTTCTCTTAAAAAGTGTGGCCTAGAAAATGATGTAAATTTGAATATTACTTGCATTGTGGTTTTGCTCTGCATAGCTCTTATCTTCTTTTCCAGATTTTCTGCCTTTTGTGTACTTGTTGACAGCTTTTGGCTTTTGATATCTTTCTATATCTTCTTTGGACAACTTTTGGACAGTTTACTTGACATTGGACTTGGTTAGGCATTTTTCAGTTTGCAATTTGTGACTTAGTTTGGAATTTTTAACTATGCAGCTTTGTATTTGGCATATTCAGTAGCTTTGTGCATTTTGACATTTTTGTTGACACTTTGCAATTTGAAACTATGCAGCCTTGTACATTTAATTAATTCCAATGCTTGCAAGATAATTTTCTTTCCCTCTTTGTGAACCAAGAGTTCTCTTGTGATTTGCAGAGAGGGTGAACAAACTGATTCAGGCCAATCACTTTTAATGATGAGCTTTAAATATCTGTCTGCTTTTTTTTTAATTCATCTGCATTTGACTTCTTCCTTTTCTTTTTGCAGGTAAAAATCAGTTGAGCAAAGGATGTAATTAGAAGATGAAGATTTCAAGACATTTAGGATATAGCTTTATTTCATTTTAATTATTTGTAATAATATTAATGTAAATAACTGTAAATGAATTTACAGTATTCAAATAATATCTGTAACAAACAATTCAAAATGAATAAACAAATCTTTTTTGTCAGATTTCTCTTTTAATTCCTCTTCAATTGTTTATTTAATTATTTATATTTCTTGAATTATAATAACTGGAAAATATCCAATAATTTTAACTTAGAAGTGATAAATAATCAATAAATGTCCGGCGTTCCGAATAATCAAAAGCATTGCACAGTTAATCAAACAACCATCCACATGTCCTTTCTTTTACTGATTAAGCCAAACACTGCAAATTCTCAATTCAAATGCCTCAGCTTTTATCCCAGATGTTTAGACAGAAATCTTGAACAAACGTCACAACCATGTGACAGTCAATTAAAACACCGTGGATTCAAATTCTTCTGAAAATGCGCGTGCAAACCCTGATTCTTGATTTATTGTCAAAGAAACGTTCGCCTGATCAAACCCTGAGCCAAACTCAAACAAACCCTAATAATCTGCTTGAACTGTTCCAGAGTCCATGAAAACCCTAATTTGTATAGACTGATAAGAAAAAGTCTGCTTGACCGATTCTTGAGCCAATCTGAAAAGTCAGGAAAAGCCCGAAGCTGTGATTTCTTATGAAAAAGAGAAGGGCAAATTTTGGGGTACAACAGGAATATTACTGGTTCTAGTAAAGTGACTAGAACTGGGAGAATCTTTTCGCCCAATATTTCACCCCCAACTGCTACAACGGCACCTGTCTGCATCACCGCTGCTAAGCCTAGTGCTGACATTAGGGGTAAGAAGAAAGTGGTTGAGCCTCCTGAGATAGAGATGCCCGCAAAGGAAGTTGCTACTGAGGAGCCTTCCACTCAAGAAATGGATGAAATATTAAATATTATAAAGACAAGTGATTTCAAGATAGTGGAACAACTGGGGAAAACCCCTTCCAAGATCTCCATGTTATCTTTGCTACTTTATTCTGATGTTCATGCCCGAGCATTGATCAAATTGTTAAAGAAAGCTCATGTCCCTCATGAGACCACAATTGACCAATTCAAAAATTGTGTGGTAAGCTTGATGGCCGACAACGGATTGGGTTTCTCGGATGCTGATCTGACATCACTTGGAAGGAACCATAACAAAGCTCTACATGTTTCTGTTGAATGAAAGGGGACTACCCTAGCACATGTTCTGGTTGACATTGGCTCTTCTTTAAACGTGCTACCTAAGGGCGCTTTGGACCGGCTATACTGTGAAGGACTGGTGTTGAAGCCGAGTGATATTATTGTGAGGGCTTTCGATGGGTCCAAAAGGATAGTTCATGGAGAGGTGGATCTCCCGATTAAAGTGGGCTCACAGATTTTCAACTCTACTTTCTACATCATGGACATCCGTCCTGCTTACTCTTGTTTATTGGGTTTCCCTTGGATCCATGGAGCATGGGCAGTAACATCTACGCTTCACCAAAAGCTAAAATACCCAGTCAAGGGGAGGATCGTCACTATTTATGGTGAGGAGGAATTCATGGTAAGCCATCTCAATTCTTTCAAATGTGTGGAGATGGATGGCGAATTTATAGAAACCCTGTTCCAGGATTTTGAGGTTGTACCACCTTTGGTTTCTACTGCCAAAATTTCTTTCGGCACGCCCAAAGCTAATAAAGTCGTGCTAAGAATGGTTTCATTTAAGGATGCTTGTGCCGCAGTCAAAAATGGAAGTTGTGCTACCTGGAGGAAACTCCCCGAGATCCCATTCAAAGTAGATAAATGTGGGTTGGGTTTTATGATGCGGTGGGAGAACTGACTTGGTTGTTTTGCGTTTCTGTTTGCAAATGTTGCGGTTTAGCAAGAGTCGTCGCCAATTTTTCTTTTATCCAAAAGGAAAGGTGAAAAAGCACAGGAAAGACCTTTAGAGATGTTTTCTTGAGTTCGGGGGGTAGATTATGAAAAGGGAAGGCATTAGCACCCTTTTCATCCATGGTTTTCCATGGGCTCTTAGTTACTCGCTAGATCACTTGCTTTTGTTTGAATGTACTTGTGGTGTGGTTTTTGAAAATATTTTGAAAATGTAACTTTGTAATGATTCTCGTTTCTATAAGAACGTATACAAAGTGTTTGTTTCGAAAATAGTTCAAAGATGTGTTTATGGAATGTGTTTTTGAAAGTGATTTTGAAAAGGTGTATTCTTTTTAATGGTTCTCGTTTCTATAAGGACGCGTACAAAATGTTTGTCTTTTGAAAATGTTTCAAAGTGAGAGTGTTGGTGCATAAAATGTTTTTGTTGTGAGCAAGCGAGTAACTAGGAGCGAATCTACCTACTCAAAAGGTCTTAAATGTGCTTTTCCTCCTCCTTTAGATGTTGCTATCTTACCATTGATTTGGTAAGAATCCCCATCGTTGGATGTGAAGGGACAAGCATTGGGACGTTTGTATAGTCATAGAAGGCAACCCATGGAACGTTTTAGCAATGTCGTTTTAGGGACTAGATCATTTACCGAAGGAAACATCGAGTGTCATTGAGGGACTACGATCTTTTATCGAGGGTCTTTGCTAAAACGCCCATTGTTGTACCCCAAAATTTGCCCTCCCATTTCATCAATATTTTCTCACCACAAGACCCTTGGAGCTCAAGATCAAGTTAGGGTTTGCTCTGCCCAAGACTCCTCCTTGCACTGTTGACCCAAATTAGGGTTTGTGTTTGCACAAAGATGTTTTGACCTAAAAGGCCCAAAGTAACTTTCATGTTTCATGTTGGACTCACAAGTTTATCCATACCAAGTTTCAAGCCTTGATTCCAATCTTTGCCCAGTCAATTGGATAGTTGACCTAGAAATCAGCTGTATTGGGGAAAAAGTCAACTGTGGTCAATTGACAGTCAAACCTCATGATTTTTGTCCCACATCAACATTATTAACTCATATGGACCATTTGATCAAGTTTGGATCATAATTCCACAAGAAATTTGATCAGATCACCAAAAGGGCAAAATGGTCATTTTTAGGGTTTTGACTGCACAAAGGAAATTTTTGACTGTTTGACCTAGCCAATGGCAAACCAAGCTCACATATGGACTCAAGGACTCAATGGCATGGTCTTGACACATTCAACAAGTTCAAAAGATCCCAAATGCACAAGATTGACAGATGAATTTTCCAGTCAACTGATCAAGATTTGACTGTATACTGAAAAGTCAAACTTTGACTTTTTGGTCAAAATCAAGTGCCAAGATTCATTTTTCATCAAGACATGCCAATTTGTGAAACTTGTTCATCAATAAATCAAAAATTACAAATTAGGGTTTGAAATGAAGAAATTTCATAACTTAGAAATTTTCTAAGTTATGAAACTTCCTAATTTTTTCCTAACTTTGTCCCATCTTTTCATCAAGATACATTTGGATTCAAACAAAACTCAAAAAATGAAAGTTGTAGTCCATTGCAAAATATACAACTTTGATTCACAAAGTTTCCTCAAAAGAAGCTTGTAGATCAAGTTATGATTTTTGGAACAAGGGTGCAAAACATTCTTAACTTAGAAAAATTTTGACCTATTCTAGGCAGGATTTTTGCCCAACTTCATGGCCACTTTTCACATGCTTCCACTTGGAATTTCAACTTGCATTACAAAGATGTATTGTAGTACACATTCCAAGCTTACCAATTTGTCCAAGAACTCCTCAAACACCCTTGTGGTTAGGGAGAATCGAATTGGCAAAGTTGGGCAAAAGTCACTTTTGTTCTTGACCAAGGCATGTTCATAACATGGGCATTTTTGAAATCAGATTGTACAAGCTAGATTACAGGCCTCTAATCCTTCTTACACTCAATAATTAAATTCATATCCTTTGTGTTAGAGTGTTATTTTGTGCATTTGGATAATACACACAAAATCAAGCCATATTTGGAAAAAGTAACTTATCTATTCTTGTAAAGATCAACTTTATGTCAAACACAAATCTAAGAAGTACAAAGCATATCTTCTAGGCACAAGATTATGGACTAATCCCACTGATCAAGGAGAGATTATGCAGCATGCTTGAGGGACCTGCCTTGGCCTATAACCCAACTTGACAAACATTGCTTATCTAGGAAGAAACTTTGCAAAACTGATGACATCTCTCATTCCTGTAAGAAATAACCAAAACAAACTTTGTCCACACATTCCATACTCCCTGACTAACCTGAAACACGACCAAACCATCCCCAATACCTCCTCATCCATCAAAGCCCATTTTTTCTGCAAAACAGAGTCCCTGTTGCAGATTGACTTGGTCAGTTCATTTCCATCGTGCATTTTCATCCAAGCCACCTCAAACACCTTCCATAACATCCATACAAACTATCCCAAGCCTTGGAAACAGACTGTAACACCTCTAACCAAGTTTGCCATTTTCACTTTTCTCTCTTGCAGGTTGACTTCTGTAGCTTGATACAACAAGATTCAAAGCACACCAAGCATTGGAGAAGCATCCCTGAACTTCAAGCAAGCTGTACAAGTCCTCACACTGCAGTGAAAGTGCCTCCATTGCTGCACACGATTCAAGCTGAACAGGTAAAACTTTGAACTTCTATCTCTCTATCCAGGCATAGTTAGGCTTAAGTTTGTGAAGAAAGCATGTTCTAATCATAGCCCTGAAGCCATCCATATAGTTACTTTTCATTTATGTTGTGTATGCTGAGAGAATTTTGGACCTGAACATTGGAAAAAACTTAGGTCAGAAATTGGGGGAGAAGAAATTCTCTCTCATTTCTGAGAGTTAGATCAAGTTTTTTATATGTATGAACTCGTGACATGATGCTCTATAATGTTTGTGTTGTGAGTTTTTGTTAAAAGTCAAGGAATCAAGAGATTGTAGAGATGGAGGAAGGGCGCGCGTTTTTTGTTTGAATCTGTCTAGAGGTTGAAGACAGAGTTGACTTGGGCTGGGCCTGAGTCAATCTACTTTTTGCACCCCTTTTTTCAATTTGCACCCCCTTGGCCCATTGTGTGATTTTTTTAATTATTTTTGACTTTTTATTTTTGTTTCTGACTTGTTATTTTTTGTCAAAATATAAAAAATATAAAAAATATTTTTCAACCATTTTTGCATTTTATTTGTATTTTATTTGTTTTATTTGAATTTATACATATAAAATAACATACATACTTTTATTCAAAATACTAAAAATAATACAAATACATTTTTATTTTCTGATTTTATTTTATTTTATCTTTTGAAAACATTTTCTAAAAAATATACTTTTTTTATAAATAATAAATATTTTTATTTTTTTTGTACATATTTAATACATTTAATATATAATATAAATACTTATATATTTAGAATATTTAGGATAAAAATACAAAAATAATACATTTTTATTTTTATTAATATTTAACCTCAAAAATCACTTTTTTACAATATACTTCCTTTTTATTTATTTTTTGTGCATAATTAATAAATATTGTATATATTAAATAATAAATACTTTTTATTTAGCAAAATTAGGGATTTGCCCTAAACCATGAAAAAACCCAAAAATTAACCTTTTTATTTTTGTTTATTTGTCACATGAAAAAATACTTTTACATACATATAAAAATCATTTTTTTGCATCTTGCATATTTATTGTATTTTTATTCAATTATGTATAATTAATCTTTGTATATTCAATTTGGATGTAATAGCTTAAATTTTAATTTCTTGCTAAATATCCCCATTTGAACATTTGTACCCCCATCCCATAATTGTGTTGTAATAATTTAGGATTTTATTATTCCGCACTTTAAAGCTTTCTAAAAATGCCATGATAGACTTAGAGTTTTGAATGCAAAAATCAAACAACAAATAGCTTGACTAAACAAAAGACAAAAAACATGAAAATGGACAACACTAATCACACTTGCACCCCTAGGGTTACTCCACTTGTTGCCTTCAATAAATGGGCCATGTTGCATGTTGAGTGTCTTTGGCAAAACAAAACAAATTCAAATGATCATAGTCCCTCGATGACGCTTTCGAAAGTTGCCTAAACAAATGATCAAGTCCCTTAAAGAGAAAAAATTGCCAAAGACACTTGGCACCATTGCAATCATGGTCTAAACGATGACCCGCGCCCGTCCCGTTAACATCCTAACACAAGATTGTCCACCAAATACAATGGTGGAACAAAATTGTTAAAAGGGTTAAAACATAGAAAAAACCTTTGAGTAAATTTTAGGGGTAGACAAAACTCTTAGTTACTTGATCAAACTTGCAAAACAATCATTTCCACTTTTCAAAACACACATCACAACCACTTTCAAAAACACTTTCAAAACAACTTTCAAAAACATTGAAAACTTTTCAAAAGATAAGTACACCTTTGTATACATTCAAACATGGATCATTACAAAGGTTGCCACAACAAATGGCCTCTTTTCAAAACATTTTCAAACCTACATACAAAGCACCATTTCAAACAATTGAAAGCACCATTTCAAACAATTGAAAACAAAAGGCAAGTGATCTAAGCAAGTAACTAAGAGCCCATGGATAGAAAGGGTGCTAATACCTTCCCTTTCTATAATCTACTCCCAGAACCCAAGAAAACATCTCAAAGGTTTTTGCTGTGCTTTTTAACCTTTCCTTAGGATAAAATAAAAAGTCGGTGGCGACTCTTGCTCAACCGAAACATTTGCGAAAACAAACGCAAAACCCAAGTCAGTTCTCCCACCGTATCACAGAACTGGCGACTCTGCTGGGGAGTCTTTTTAAAGTGGAGTAACCTTAGGGCTTAGATCACCCTCTTGCATGACTAATTGTTTGCTTTGATTGCTTTATATCTTGGTTCTCTTGTTTGGGCTTGAAATCCTACACCCGGATTTGGGGAAACATTCATAGATAGCAATACGTTGTGGAAATTGTGCGGGGTATACCGACACGGTTGAAGCAATAGCTATATTAGTGCGACATATTTGTGAGTACCGGTAACCCTTGAGTTCAATCAAGGAGAGTACGGGGCTGCTGAGTGATGTCACCAAGCACTAATGACCTAGAACCTTACTTGACCATCTTGGCCTTTTCATTAGGGGTAGTGAGATGACCGGCTTTGGTGCAGTCCGAAGTTGGTAGATACTCGATACTACACTTATTGAGGGTTGTTTTATTGGAATATTTTGGTCGCTAGTTAAGTGGCTAAACCAAAACAATGAACATGGAAAACAATCCAATGATACTGAGCTCCTTAGAACTCGGTTACTATTTATAGGACAGGTTTTTAAGCCAACTACACTCAAGAGGGTACTTACCTATGAAACCCCATGCAAGCCTGAAACTAGGGTTTTGTGTGAATTGCTTGTACATATGTTTTGTGCATACATCATAAACATCATAAAGCATCATATGCATTCACTAACCATTTCAAGGGTTTAGATCTTTATCTTTGTTCTTGTTTTGTAGGTCATGGAAATTCTTCACAGGAAAACTATCCAAGTCAACCTTGTGAGAATCCCTCCTCAACTCAAGGAGCTCACATCCAGGATTCCGGAAAGCTCTCCCTTCAGTGAAAGACATGGTAGACTGCTCAGCCTAGTCAGCACCAACATTGAAGAGGACATGGTAAAGGTGTTGTTCCAGTTCTTTGACCCCCTTCACCACTGTTTCACTTTCCCCGACTACCAATTGGTGCCCACTTTGGAGGAATTTTCTCAACTCCTGAGAATTCCTATTCTTAATCAACTACCCTACAACGGTACGGAAAAGGAACCAAAGCCTGAAGATGTTGCTCAAGCATTACACTTGCAACCATCTGACATCAAGGGGCATTGGGAAACTAGAAGCGGTGTCAAAGGCTTCTTGGCAAAATTCTTGTTTGAGAAGGCACAAGAGTGCTGGAATTCATTGGATCTACAAGCCTTTGAAGAAATTGTGGCACTCCTCATTTATGGGTTGGTCTTGTTCCCAAATCCTGACCAGCTTATAGATGTCAACGCCGTCAAAATCTTCTTATCCATGAATCCGATACCAACATTGCTTGGGGACATCCTTCACTCATTTTACACACGAACAGTGAGAAAGAGGGGTGTTCTCATGTGCTGTATTCCTCTCCTTGCAAGGTGGTTTATTTCGCACCTTCCACAATCTGTCTTGAAGAATGACCAAGGCTTAAGGTGGTCACAACGGTTGATGACCCTCACCCACTCTGATGTACATTGGTGTTCTCGGTCCAGAGAAAATGTCATCATCGTCGATCGTTGTGGAGAGTTCCCTAATGTTCCATTGCTTGGCATTAGAGGAGGCATTACCTACAACCCTTGTCTAGCTTTGAGACAATTTGGATATGCACGGAGGGATGGCCCTCATGACATGTTGATTCCTGACCTAGTTTTTGACTTCGACAACGATGCGCAAGGACTTCGCCAAAGATTCATCAGAGCTTGGAGGATGCCTAACAAGATAGACAACAAAACACTGGGGCACAAGAACTCCATCCCTCTTGAGCCTTATCACAAGTGGGTATGAACCCGAGCCCAGAGTCTAATGATGCCTTACCCTCATGTTCTCCCTGTGATTAAAGAGCCCGTTAAGGAAGGAGAGGTTCTCTACACCATCCTATATCCTGACATGCCGACATCGTGGGAGGAGATGCAGAAGAGTTGGATCCAACTCAAGGAGGAACGAAACACCTTTGAAGCCAGCTTCTACGCCAGTGAGAAGAAGGTTTTGGAGCTTACCCGCCGACTCCATGAGGAAGAGACCCTCAACACCTACATCGCACCAAAGAGGATGCGCAACGTCTTTTTACCTTGAGAAGTTTTTTTTGTAATATTTGGCCCATGGGGCATTTATGTACTGACAAAATTTCTTCTTATTAATATGACGTGTGTTCTTTTTGTTTGCAACAATTTTGAATTTTCTAAATCCTTGAATGCATTGCATAAACAAACATATCATTCATCATGTGCATAAGCAGGTCTCCACACCAGGTTTCCTTATCTTTCTGCTGTTTATTTCAGTAAGATGGATCTCGAACAGACGGTCAAGGATTTGCAGTCTCAAAACTCACAGTTTCAACATCTCCTGATGACCCTGGCAAAGGGTCAGGAGGATCTAAAAGCCCTGCTTGGGAACAAAGAGCAATTGAAAAAGAAGAAGAAAAGAGTCGGGGTGGCTACCCTAGGAAGAGGGTTTGAGAGTGAAGCCAGAAGAGTGCTTGAATTTCCCCTACTTCTGAAGAGGGAACCAGTAAAGGGAAAGGGGCTACAGTACCTTCCGAATCTGAAGCTGAAGAAGAAGAGGCTAAAGAGGACGAAGACTACTCTGAGCAACAATACCCGCCCGCCGATGATAAGTACAAGAGCTTGGAAGACAGGTTGGCAGCTATGGAGCTGCAGAGAGTTCCCGGCTTAGATTTCAAAGATTTAGGATTAGTCGCTGGAATTGTGATCCCCCCGAAGTTCAAAGTGCCAATTTTTCCAAGATATGACGGGATGTCCTGCCCGAAGATGCATCTCAGATCATATGTAAGGAAGATCCAACCTTACACTGCAGAAAAGAACCTATGGATCCATTTCTTCCAGGATAGCCTTTCAGGGGCTCAACTCGAATGGTTCTATCAGCTGGATGGAGCCAGTGTTCGAAATGGGAAGACTTGGCTACTGCATTTTATAAACAATATCAGTACAATTCTGACCTCGCTCCTACGCGTACCTAACTCCAGGGTATGTCACTGGGGACGGGCGAAAGATTCAATGAGTATGCGCAAAAGTGGAGAGACCTGGCTGGCAGGGTGCAACCACCTTTGACTGACCGTGAACTTGTTGACATGTTCCTGGGGACCCTGTCTGGTCCGTTCTTCAACCATCTGATTGGTAATTCTTCTGTTGGGTTTACAGATTTGATCTTGACTGGTGAGAGAATAGAAGTTGGTATCAAGTCGGGGAAGATACAGAAAGGTGCCTCCGCGAATACTGAAAAGAAGCCTTTCAAGAAGGAAGCTAGTGCTGTTTATGGTCCCAGAAGACAAATCAAACCGGAACACCGCCAAGCTGTCAATGCGTTGGTAATTTCAAAGCGTGTTGCTGCTCCTCAGCAGTTTAACCAACCAAGGGGTGAGAGACCCAAAAGGCAGTACACTCGGCTCAGTATGACCCTGTCTCAGATATTGCCGCAACTACTGTCAACCAATCTGGTAACTGTCAAAGAAGCTCCGAAGGTAGTAAACACAGCTTCTCCAAAGTACAACCCCAACGCCCATTGCGCTTATCACTCTGATAGCCCGAGGCATACTACGGACGATTGTTGGGCTCTGAGGAATAAGGTTCAGGACCTTATTGATGCTAAGGAAATACAGTTCGAGGCGCCCAAAAGGCCCAATGTTGTAACTGCTCCCATGCCCCAGCATGGAGTGAATGCTGTGGAAGAAGACCGGTATGTAGCCTCCATGGAAGAGATTGTTACTCCGTTATTGACTGTCAAAAGGAACCTGTTGCTAGCCGGTTTATTTCCGGGATGTAGTAAAGGTTTCCATCTATGTGTTGTTTCACCTGCTGGTTGTCCCTTGCTGAAGTCAGGCGTCCAAAGCCTGATGGATAGCAAAGAAATCTTGTTCGAGAAGATTGCCGTCCCTGCTACCCCTACTGAAGAAGTTTCTATTGTTACTATTTTCAACAACCCTCCTAAGGCTCCCTCAAAGAAGCCTGTCAAAATCATGTCCACTCAGAAGATTGCTCCTATCATCATCACTGTTCCGGGGCTCCTCCCCTATACGTCTGACAAAGCCGTCCCGTGGCACTATAGGGCAGACGTTTATGTTCTTGGAGTAAAGCAAGAGTTTGATACTAGTACCGGCGTCAGCAACATCACCGGGCCTTCCAAAGTTACTCGCAGTGGTAGGCTGTTCTCACCAGATATTGCGCCTCTAGCTATCCAGAGACCTCTTGTCATCACACCTACAAGTGTGCCTACTCCCCTTCCTGGTCAAGTTCCTGTTTCTACCCTTGTTGCCGAGTCATCTGACGCTCGGGGCAAAGGGATTGCTACTGATTTGCCTGCCCTGACGGAGGCACCAAAGACAACCACTGTTGAAGCTTCCCAGCAAGAGATGGAAGAGATTCTCAAGATCATTAAGAAGAGTGATTTCAACGTAGTTGAGCAGCTGGGGCACACCCCCTCTAAAATTTCTATGCTATCATTGTTGTTGTGTTCAGAGGCCCATGCCAAGGCTCTGATCTCCTTCCTGAAGACGGCCCATGTGCCACAAGAAACTTCTGCTGATCAATTTACCGATTGTATGGCCAACTTGACTGCCGATAATGGATTGGGCTTCTCTTACGCCGATCTAACTGCCAAAGGAAAGAACCATAACGACGCCCTGCATGTTTCCATTGAATGCAGGGGCACTACTCTTGCCCATGTGTTGGTAGACACCGGTTCTTCATTGAACGTATTACCCAAGAAGGCCCTAGATAGGTTGGATTGTGAGGGTTTGGAGCTCAAGCCTAGTAACATTATTGTCCGAGCCTTTGACGGTTCGAAAAGGATGGTACATGGTGAAGTTGACATTCCAATCAGGGTTTGTTCTCAAGTCTTTGATTCAACTTTCTATGTGATGGACATCCGACCATCCTATTCTTGTTTGATGGGTCGTCCATGGATCCACAAGGCTGGAGCTGTGACCTCCACACTACATCAAAAGCTGAAATACCCGGTCAGAGGGAAGATTGTGATAGTTCAAGGGGAGGAAGAGTATATGGTTAGCCACCTCAACTCGTTCCGGTACATAGAAATGGATGGGGAATTCATTGAAACCCCCTTTCAACACTTTGAAGAGGTGCCTCAGACACTGGCATCAGCTGGAACTGTGACTAAAGAAGACTCTCCTTTGAAGATGGCTTCCTTAAAGGATGCCCGGGCTGTTATTGAGAAGGGTGAGTGTGCAAACTGGGGCCGACTTCCTGATTTCACTCCAAAGACTGACAAGTTTGGTCTGGGTTTCACTGCAGAGGCTCAAAAGGCTGTTCGTAAAGCAAGGATTGGAAGACCTCCTGTGTTCATCACCAACCCGAGAGTGAATGCTATTGAAGACGACGTGGAGGAATCTGAATTCGACAGCTGGATCTACCCAACAACTGACGGTGGACCAAGCAACTGGACTGCCAAAGACTTCACACCTATTACTTTTGTCACTCAGTAATGAACTCCTTTGTTTTGAATTTGTAACAGACAATATTTTGAAACTTTTATGGCTCGGTGTCGTACCCGGGGCACCGTGGCTTCATTTGTGAGGGCTTTTGTGTGTCATTTTCATATATCATCAATAAAAAAATTGGACGTTTGTTGCATTTCAAAATCTTGTGCTCCTTTTCTTTCTTTATTATATATTGCAAAACAGCTATATTTACACACACTCACCTATACAGGTTCCAATCCACTCTGGATCTCACTGGTAACGACTCTGCTACTGCCAGTTATGACTTCGAAAATTCGATCAACTTAGCCAAAGACGAAGGTGAAGATGATTGCAAAGTGCCTGGTGAACTTGCAAGACTGTTACTCCAGGAAGAGAGGGCCATTCAGCCACATGAAGAGCCAGTGGAAACGGTAAATCTGGGTACTGAGACAGACAGAAAGGAAGTCAAGATTGGTGCCAATCTAGAGCTCAGTGTGAAACAACGGTTGATTCAGATGTTGCGTGACTATGTGGAAATATTTGTCTGGTCTTACAAAGACATGCCTGGGTTGGATACCGACATTGTGGTTCATCACCTGCCTACCAAGGAAGATTGCCCTCAGGTAAAACAGAAGGTTCGCCGTATGCGTCCAGAAATGTCCGAGAAAATCAAAGCTGAGGTTATGAAACAATTCGACGCCGGTTTTCTAGCAGTGACTTCTTACCCTCAGTGGGTTGCCAACGTGGTTCCAGTGCCGAAGAAGGATGGTAAGGTCCGAATGTGTGTTGATTACAGGGATTTGAACAGGGCGAGCCCTAAGGATGATTTCCCTCTGCCTCATATCGACGTTCTGGTTGACAATACTACTCAGCATAAAGTATTCTCCTTCATGGACAGCTTCTCCGGTTATAATCAGATCAAGATGGCTCCTGAAGACATGGAGAAGACCACTTTTGTCACTCAGTGGGGCACCTTTTGCTACAAGGTCATGCCTTTTGGGTTGAAAAATGCTGGGGCAACTTACCAACGTGCCATGGTTGCTTTATTTCATGACATGATCCATCACGAGATAGAAGTATACGTCGACGATATGATTGCAAGGTCCCAAATTGAGGAGGAACACCTTGACCATCTACAGAAGATGTTTGACCGTCTGAAATTGTACAAGCTGAGGTTGAACCCAAACAAGTGCACCTTTGGGGTGAGATCTGGAAAATTGCTAGTCTTCGTCGTAAGCGACAAAGGCATTCAAGTGGACCCTGCCAAAGTGAAAGCCATACAAGAGATGCCAACTCCCAAGACAGAGAAAGAAGTCAGAGACTTTCTAGGATGGTTGAACTACATTGCCCGATTCATCTCACATCTAACTGCTACCTGTGAACCAATCTTCAAGTTGCTGAAGAAAGATCAAGTAGTACGTTGGAACGATGAATGTCAGGCCGCTTTCGAAAGAATCAAAGAGTATCTCCAATAACCACCCATTCTTTTGCCGCCGGTTGAAGGGAGACCTCTAATACTATACTTGATAGTACTTGACAACTCAATGGGGTGTGTGCTGGGGCAGCATGACGAGTCTGGCCGAAAAGAACACGCCATTTATTACCTTAGTAAAAAGTTTACCGACTGTGAGACCCGGTACTCACTGCTCGAGAAAACTTGCTGCGCTTTGGTATGGGCTGCTCGCCGGCTGAGACAGTATATGTTGACTCACACTACTCTGTTGATTTCAAAAATGGATCCAATCAAGTACATATTCGAAAAGCCTGCTCTGTCTGGAAGAATAGCAAGATGGCAAATGATCTTGACGGAATACGACATCCAGTACACGACTCAGAAAGCAATCAAGGGAAGTGTATTGGCAGACCATTTGGCACACCAGGCGGTGGACGATTACCAATCAATGAACTTTGAATTTCCAGACGAAGATATCATGGTAGTGACTGATTGTGAAGTACCTGGACCGGATGAAGGACCTGAGGAAGGATCCCGATGGTCTATGCACTTTGACGGAGCCTCGAACGCTTTAGGTAATGGCATCGGCGCTGTGATCATATCCCCTAAAGGCACTCATACTCCACTCACCGCCCGACTATGTTTCAACTGCACCAACAACATGGCGGAGTATGAAGCATGCATCACGGGTCTTCAAGCTGCAATTGACTTAAGGATCAAGTTTCTGAGTGTCTTCGGAGATTCCGCTCTCGTGATCAATCAGATCAAAAGCGAGTGGGATACGAAACACCCAAATCTTATTCCTTACAAGGAGTATGTGCTGACATTGCTTCCCCACTTCGAGGAGATAACTTTTGAACACTTCCCAAGAGAGGAGAATCAGTTGGCGGACGCGTTAGCTACGATGTCTTCCATGTTCAAAGTCAAATGGGATAACGAGGCTCCCCGGATCATTATCTGGAAATTGGATGAACCTGCACATTGCTGCGATCTCGAGACCGAAGAGGTAACTGAAAATCCCTGGTATCATGAAGTGAAGAGGTACCTTGAAGCTCAAGAATACTCTGAAGGGGCATCTGTTAATGACAAGAAGTTCCTGAGAAGGTTTGCGGCAAAGTTCTTCCCCAGCAATGGCATTCTCTACAAGCGAAACCATGATTCAACCTTACTGCGTTGTGTGGATAAGACTGAAGCAGAAAGGATCATGGTAGAGCTACATGAAGGTACCTTCGGAACACATTCCAGTGGACATACCATGGCAAAGAAAATCCTTCAGGCAGGATATTTCTGGTCCACAATGGAAGCCGACTGTTATCAACATTCTCGAACTTGTCATAAATGCCAGATCTATGCTGATAAGGTGCATATTCCTCCGGTTCCTCTGAACATCTTGACAGCACCTTGGCCTTTTGCAATGTGGGGCATTGATATGATCGGCAAGATCAAGCCTACGGCATCCAACGGGCATCGTTTCATCCTAGTAGCGATTGATTACTTCACAAAATGGGTTGAAGCAGCTTCCTATGCTACCGTAACCAAGAACGTCGTGGCACGGTTCATTCGGCACAACCTGATCTGTCGATATGGTGTACCTGAGAGGATCATTACGGATAATGGTACCAATCTTAACAACAAGATGATCACTGAGCTCTGCGAGCAATTCAAGATACAGCACCACAACTCTTCTCCCTACCGGCCAAAGATGAATGGGGCTGTAGAAGCAGCGAATAAGAACATCAAGAAGATTGTGCAGAAGATGACAGTGACTTACAAAGATTGGCACGAAATGTTACCGTTTGCTCTTCACGGGTACCGTACCTCAACACGAACGTCAACAGGGGTAACTCCCTTTTCCTTGGTCTATGGCATGGAGGCAGTCTTGCCTATTGAAGTCCAGATACCCTCTCTCCGGATAATGAAGGATGCAGACTTAAGCGAAGATGACTGGATCCAGACCCGACTTGACCAATTAAATCTAATCGACGAAAGGAGACTCACTGCTATTTGTCATGGTCAGACGTACCAAAAACGGATGATCAGGGCATTTAACAAGAAGGTCAGACGATAAGAGTATCAAGTCGGGGACCTGGTAATCAAGCGCATCATTCTTCCTCAAAGTGATCCCAGGGGCAAATGGACCCCTACGTACGAAGGGCCATTTGTGGTTAAACATATCTTCTCAGGAGGAGCCATGATTCTAACCACCATGAATGGTGACGACCTTCCTCACCCCGCCAATGCAGACATAGTAAAAAGATACTACGCATGAACTAAAGACCCGCTAGGTTGACACACCTAGGCAAAAATAAGGGCTTCCCGGCGAACCAAAAGGGTTCGGGCAAAAATAAGGGATGGAATGAAAAAATCTGTACACCCGGCAAGTCGAAAACCTGAAAAGGCGGCTTGGGCAAAAATGGGTATCCCGGTGGACTGAAAACCCGAAATAGCGGTCCAGGCAAAAGTTAGGGATAAAGCGTAATACTATGTCTCATTAGATCACCTTGCATCCAGAATTCGGCATCAACTATCGGGCTCAGATGACTCCAATCAATCAGCTTCATCTTCAACTAAGCAGCAAAGCGATGAGACGCTTGAAGACATAAAGGCGATAGCAGAGTTGGAACCCAGTGGGATTATTTTTCACATAGCTATTTTGTTTCCTTTTCAAAATTGTATAAACTCTATTTTGCTCGGCGGTGTTATCTTACTAGGACGTCAGCCTCCTGTACATAAAACGCCTATTTACAGGCAAAATTCAAAATCAATACAAATCCACTTTTTCAGACAAATTTTCCTATATCTGTTTTGTTTTGCAAAGAACGTCCAATGTTCATTTTTTGATATATGCATTTGACATTAATTGCTAATCATAAATATTTGCATGCGAAACAAAGGACTAATTACAGGTGACATCAGAAACAGGGGCAATAAAGAATTGTCTAAGCAATTTAGTTGCTCTGTCCACCAAGGTACCAAGGTAAGTTCAGCTGAAGAATTTGACCAAAATACCTTCACTCCCCACAGAGAAAGACAAGATTCATCAATACTCTCTCCAGGAAGAGTTGGTCTCCCATCAGTCCTAAGAAGGCACAATATCTCCAGCAAGTCAGCGATACTCTCCCCAAGCAAAGTTAGTCTACTGTCAGCCTTAAGGAAGTTGGGTATCCCCAGAAGACCTCAACAATTCCCCAGCGGAGCATATACATTCCTAAACAAGCATCCCCGACAGTCTTAATATAAGATTGTTCCCCGGCGGAATACAAGACACCCCAGTGGAGCCATTCCCCCAGTACAGTCTGAAAAGTTTCCCCAGGAAAGTTGAATCATCCTCCCCAGTAGATTCTGAAGCTTATCCCCAGTAGATTCTGGAAGCTTATCCCCTGCAGAGTACGAACGTCTCTCCTCGACTTTATTCAAAGGTTATTTCCCCACCAGGATATAACTGGGTTATCCTCAGCTAATTACCACGGAAAGTGCATCCTCGGAGAAGTTCTTCCTATCCCCAGCGGAGTTCATCAAATTCCCCAACATAACTTATCAGTGGAATCCCCAGCGGAGCTCCCATCAAAACCTCAGCGAAGTATCTCTTCCCACAGAGTAATTCCCCGCAGAGTAATCTCTCCAACAAGTTTATTCCCCAACGAAGTCATCTTCTCCTACCGGTTTATTCTTGCAACCATCATCCCCAGTGGAAACGAAGAACTCTACTCTTCAACACATCAGCCCAGGATTCCACAAACTCCCGGCAGTCGTCAAGGATTTATTTTCCTAGACAAAAATACATTCATAGACATTTCACATTTCATACATCCTGCTTACATACATGATAAAGTGCATACAACACTATCTCATTTTGAGCATCGTGACATCATGCATCTCATACATCATGACATTGCATACAACTAATGTTTTGCCTTTTCAGGAAAAGGTTAATCCAAAGATGATTACTATCAACTATCGCAATTCCAGATTCGATACCTGTATCTAGCCAGGGCATATCCGTGAGTGATGGATTGTAGATTCGATACCTGTATCTAGCCAGGGCATATCTGCATGAAGAGTTTGAAGATCAACCCCTGTAATAGGCCAGGAAATTATCTTTCATTCTCAGGTCAGAGGTTTACACCTGTATCCAGCCAGGAAAGCTATCTCTACCAGCCTTCTGCAATTCCAGATTCGATACATGTATCCAGCCAGGGCATATCTATAGACGACTAATTCCAGATTCGATACCTGTATCCAGCCAGGGCATATCTGTAGACGATAATTTCCAGATTCGACACCTGTATCCAGCCAGGGCATATTTGTAGACGACCAATTCCAGATTCGATTCCTGTATCTAGCCAGGGCATATCTGCGAGCGATTGATTGTAGATTCGATACCTGTATCCAGCCAGGGCACGTCTGTAAGCGACCTTTTGAAGTTCCAGATTCGATTCCTGTATCTAGCCAGGGCACATCTGTGAGCAACCAATTGTAGATTCGATACCTGTACCAATTACAAATTAGGGTTTGAAATGAAGAAATTTCATAACTTAGAAATTTTCTAAGTTATGAAACTTCCTAATTTTTTCCTAACTTTGTCCCATCTTTTCATCAAGATATATTTGGATTCAAACAAAACTCAAAAAATGAAAGTTGTAGTCCATTGCAAAATCTACAACTTTGATTCACAAAGTTTCCTCAAAAGAAGCTTGTAGCTCAAGTTATGATTTTTGGAACAAGGGTGCAAAACATTCTTAACTTGGAAAAATTTTGACCTATTCTAGGCAGGATTTTTCCCCAACTTCATGGCCACTTTTCACATGCTTCCACTTGGAATTTCAACTTGCATTACAAATATGGATTGTAGTACACATTCTAAGCTTTCCAATTTGTCCAAGAACTCCTCAAACACCCTTGTGGTTAGGGAGAATCGAATTGGCAAAGTTGGGCAAAAGTCACTTTTGTTCTTGACCAAGGCATGTTCATAACATGGGCATTTTTGAAATCAGATTGTACAAGCTAGATTACAGGCCTCTAATCCTTCTTACACTCAATAATTAAATGTATATCCTTTGTGTTAGAGTGTTATTTTATGCATTTGGACAATACACACAAAATCAAGCCATATTTGGAAAAAGTAACTTATATATTCTTGTAAAGATCAACTTTATGTCAAACACAAATCTAAGAAGTACAAAGCATATCTTCTAGGCACAAGATTATAGACTAATCCCACTGATCAAGGAGAGATTATGCAGCATGCTTGAGGGACCTGCCTTGGCCTATAACCCAACTTGACAAACTTTGCTTATCTAGGAAGAAACTTTGCAAAACTGATGACATCTCTCATTCCTGTAAGAACTAACCAAAACAAACTTTGTCCATACATTCCATACTCCCTGACTAACCTGAAACACGACCAAACCATCCCCAATACCTCCTCATCCATCAAAGCCCATTTTTTCTGCAAAACAGAGTCCCTGTTGCAGATTGACTTGGCCAGTTCATTTCCATCATGCATTTTCATCCAAGCCACCTCAAACACCTTCCATAACATCCATACAAACTATCCCAAGCCTTGGAAACAGACTGTAACACCTCTAACCAAGTTTGCCATTTTCACTTTTCTCTCTTGCAGGTTGACTTCTGTAGCTTGATACAGCAAGATTCAAAGCACACCAAGCATTGGAGAAGCATCCCTGAACTTCAAGCAAGTTGTACAAGTCCTCACACTGCAGTGAAAGTGCCTCCATTGCTGAACACGATTCAAGCTGAACAGGTAAAACTTTGAACTTCTATCTCTCTATCCAGGCATAGGTAGGCTTAAGTTTGTGAAGAAAGCATGTTCTAATCATAGCCTTGAAGCCATCCATATAGTTACTTTTCATTTATGTTGTGTATGCTGAGAGAATTTTGGACCTGAACATTGGAAAAAACTTAGGTCAGAAATTGGGGGAGAAGAAATTCTCTCTCATTTCTGAGAGTTAGATCAAGTTTTTTATATGTATGAACTCGTGACATGATGCTCTATAATGTTTGTGTTGTGAGTTTTTGTTAAAAGTCAAAGAATCAAGAGATTGCAGAGATGGAGGAAGGGCGCGCGTTTTTTGTTTGAATCTGTCTAGAGGTTGAAGACAGAGTTGACTTGGGCTGGGCCTGAGTCAATCTACTTTTTGCACCCCTTTTTTCAAATTGCACCCCCTTGTCCCATTGTGTGATTTTTTTAATCATTTTGACTTTTTATTTTTGTTTCTGACTTGTTATTTTTTGTCAAAATATAAAAAATATAAAAAATATTTTTTCAACCATTTTTGCATTTTATTTGTATTTTATTTGTTTTATTTGAATTTATACATATAAAATACCATACATACTTTTATTCAAAATACTAAAAATAATACAAATACATTTTTATTTTCTGATTTTATTTTATTTTATCTTTTGAAAACATTTTATAAAAAATATACTTTTTTTGTAAATAATAAATATTTTTATTTTTTTTGTACATATTTAATACATTTAATATATAATATAAATACTTATATATTTAGAATATTTAGGATAAAAATACAAAAATAATACATTTTTATTTTTATTAATATTTAACCTCAAAAATCACTTTTTTACAATATACTTCCTTTTTATTTATTTTTTGTGCATAATTAATAAATATTGTATATATTAAATAATAAATACTTTTTATTTAGCAAAATTAGGGTTTTGCCCTAAACCATGAAAAAATCCAAAAATTAACCTTTTTATTTTTGTTTATTTGTCACATGAAAAAATACTTTTACATACATATAAAAATCATTTTTTTGCATCTTGCATATTTATTGTATTTTTATTCAATTATGTATAATTAATCTTTGTATATTCAATTTGGATGTAATAGCTTAGATTTTAATTTCTTGCTAAATATCCCCATTTGAACATTTGTACCCCCATCCCATTATTGTGTTGTAATAATTTAGGATTTTATTATTCCGCACTTTAAAGCTTTCTAAAAATGCCATGATAGACTTAGGGTTTTGAATGCAAAAATCAAACAACAAATAGCTTGACTAAACAAAAGACAAAAAACATGAAAATGGACAACACTAATCACACTTGCACCCATAGGGTTACTCCACTTGTTGCCTTCAATAAATGGGCCATGTTGCATGTTGAGTGTCTTTGGCAAAACAAAACAAATTCAAATGATCATAGTCCCTCGATGACGCTTTCGAAAGTTGCCTAAACAAATGATCAAGTCCCTTAAAGAGAAAAAATTGCCAAAGACACTTGGCACCATTGCAATCATGGTCTAAACGATGACCCGCGCCCATCTCGTTAACATCCTAACACAAGATTGTCCACCAAATACAATGGTGGAACAAAATTGTTAAAAGGGTTAAAACATAGAAAAAACCTTTGAGTAAATTTTAGGGGTAGACAAAACTCTTAGTTACTTGATCAAACTTGCAAAACAATCATTGCCACTTTTCAAAACACACATCACAACCACTTTCAAAACAACTTTCAAAAACATTGAAAACTTTTCAAAAGATAAGTACACCTTTGTATACATTCAAACATGGATCATTACAAAGGTTGCCACAACAAATGGCCTATTTTCAAAACATTTTCAAACCTACACACAAAGCACCATTTCAAACAATTGAAAGCACCATTTCAAACAATTGAAAACACAAGGCAAGTGATCTAAGCAAGTAACTAAGAGCCCATGGATAACCATGGATAGAAAGGGTGCTAATACCTTCCCTTTCTATAATCTACTCCCCGAACCCAAGAAAACATCTCAAAGGTTTTTGCTATGCTTTTTAACCTTTCCTTAGGATAAAATAAAAAGTCGGTGGTGACTCTTGCTCAACCGAAACATTTGCGAAAACAAACGCAAAACCCAAGTCAGTTCTCCCATCGTACCACACCCATGTTCGAGGGACATGACTATTTTTCCGATAGGCAACAAGTGGGGATTACCCTAAGTGTGCATGTGTGAAAAGTGTGTTTGATTGCATGCATTTAGTCTTGCTTAGGGTGATCTATTTGTCGATTTCATGTCTTGCCATATACACCCTAATTACTAGCATTTACATTTAAAAGCGATAAATTGCAGAAATGTAAAGTCCTACGCTATTAAAATATTTTAGGGATGGGGGTACGTATTTATTAATGGGGGTTGCAAATATAATTAAATCCTAAATTACTATTACAACTATATTGAAACGTACAGTATATGAAATAAAAAGGATTTGTTTAGAAAAATGTTTTTGTCTAAAAAAAAAGAAATAAATTAATAAAAGAAAGAAAATATTTTTATCTCTTTTTATGTTAATAAGAGAAGAGTAAATATTAAAAATGATAAAAAAGAAAAATAAATGAAAGATAGGAACAACGTGCTGCTGCAAGCAAAACAACAAGGATCAGAAGTTCTGAAGTCAGGCGCGTGGTGACTCAGAAGGAAGCGTCAGTGGGTATCAGAAGTTCTGAGTTGGTGCACTCTGAGGTCCTGCAAGACATGTTAGAGGGAAAACACAGAAGTTCTGGATTGCTATGTGTTGAACTTCTGAATGTTAGAATAGTGAGAAAACCTCAGAAGCTCTGTGCGTGTCAAAACAGTAGGAAGAACTCATAAGTTCTGTATGGTGCTAAGACAGTGAACAAACAATCAGCAGTTCAGCATGTTATCAGTGCATGAAAATCAGAAGTTCAGTGTATTTGACATGTAAGGAGAACGCATAAGTTTTGTGTTGTGTTAGAACAGTGAGTGAACATCAGAAGTTTAGTGTGTGTCAACAGTGAGAAAAATCATAGAAGTTATGTATGTTAAAACAGTGAAGAGAACTCAGAAGTTCTGCGTGCTTAAATAGTGAGAAAATCCTAGAAATTCTGTGTGTGAACATGATCAGTTAAAAATAGAAGTTTTGTGTTACATTTTGACTTTTAATCAGCACACCAGCAATTTATTCAGTTCTTAATAAACAGCAAATCAGAAGGATAATAACACAACAGTTTATAGAAGTTCTAATCCTGAATCTGAGTCTAGCCCTAATCAAGAAGTTCTGATCCATAATTTTTCTACTTAAGCAATGATATGTACAACATTAATACTATGATATTTACATGTTAATGATGTTCATAATGAAAAACAAGCAAAGTCAGAAAGACTTAACTTGAACCTGGAGCGTGCTTGGAGCTTTGAGTTGCTGCCTTTGGATGTTCTAGAATCAACAAGAGTAATAGAAGAGAAAATGCCAAGTTCTTTGATTCAAAGGTAAGAGCAAAGGTTTGGTTTTCTGTTTGGGAAATCTTGATTTTTATGAAGGGTTTCACAGGTTTCTTTTTCTCTTTTGATAATTCTCTCCAAAAGTCAGCCCCTTTGCAAGTGCGATGGAGCAACTTATTTATAGATGAATTTGTTGTGGTTTTGGGGGGGGGGGGGAACATATGGGATTTGAACTTTTGGCACACTGTTCCATTGCTTTTTGATCACAGCTTTTTGTATTTGGTGCAAACACAATATCTGGGAAAATGCAGGCGTGGACTGGATTAACTGCTGGTTAGAGTACTGTATTGTAGCAGTGCAACAGGTTTTTTAAACGAGGTCTTGGGATTTGGTGACGTTATGATCACATAAGATCAGAAACGTAACCTCCAAATTCTGAATGGGCATGTTCTGACCGGAGCGTTGAACATAGCTTCCATATGCTGAAGAATCATGTTCTGACTGAAGCATTATGTTCTGACCAAAGAGCAACACTTCTGCATGTTCTGATTTATGTTCTGACCAAAGAGCAATGATTCTGCTTGTTCTGATTGAAGCGTCATGTTCTGGACCACGTTTACAACTTCTGACTGCACTTGCATAGAGGCTGGCTCAGAAGTTCTGAAGTATCATATTTCTAGACACTTATAAAATTTTCTAAATGTTTAGAAAAATTGATTTTTTCAAAGTAACTTCTGACTTCTGATTTTTGATGAACTAATTTCATGCCTTAATGAAATATGATTCTTGGAACTTGATTTTGATTTAAAAGTCAAAGTTTGACTTTTTCAGTGTGCTTTTGACCATTTTGCCCTTATGGATGATTTCCTTGAAAAGTGATGATTCAAGACTGGGAGCTTGATAGAAGCAAACCTAAGAGTCCAGGATGATCCTTTGAGAAATGAGAGGGCAAATTTTGGGGTACAACAGTTGCCCCTGTTCAATCTTCTTAAGCCTGAGGATGTAGATTGGTTGATCTGCCTTTCGTGATCTGAAGGAGGAAGATGATTAAACACTAGAGTGCCCATAAATTTGCACTCGCATGAAGTAATATTGATTGGTGATGTTGGGAATAGGCTTACAGATGCCATTTGGAAGGCGACGGGAAATCATAGGAGATGGGCTTAAAGATTCCATCCGAAAAAGATTGGTTGCATAAGAGATTCCTGGATGAGAGTTCTTGTACCTGCTGTCGAGGGGGGAACTTTGCCGGGGAATGTTGATTTATGCACTGGGAAGTAAGGTCTAGGAGCTTTTGGTTGTCCATTACTCTACTGGGGAATTAACTCTTGATTAAAGAGATGAAAGTAGACTGTATACCTGGTTAGGGTCCAGGTTGTACAACAACTCGCTGGGGAAATGTGAAATCGACCATATTTGATTGGATCCAGGCTTTATAGTGTTGTAACCTATTGTCTGGAGATAAGGGAGAAGGAACCTGGATAGTAGGGTTACTTCGAAATGAAACCCTAGATAGTAGGGCTGTGAGAAGGAACCTGGATAGTAGGGTTACTTAGGAATGAAAGCCTAGGTAGTAGGGCTGTGAGAAGGAACCTGGGTCGTAGGTTGCTTCGTAAGGAGTTTGGGTAAAACTGCATCTGAATTGAGAAGGAACCTGAGTAAGGTTGCTTTGTGAGGAGTTTGGGTAAAACTGCATCTGAACTGAGAAGGAACCTGGGTAAGGTTGCTTTGTGAGGATTTTGGGTAAAAATGCATCTGAACTGAGAAGGAACCTGGGTAAGGCTGCTTCGTGAGGAGTTTGGGTAAAACTACATCGGAACCGAGAAGGAACCTAGGTAAGGTTGCTTCGTGAGAAGTTTAGGTAAAACTGCATCAGAATCGAGAAGGAACCTAGGTAAGGTTGCTTTGTGAGGAGTTTGGGTAAAATTGCATCTGAACCGAAAAGGAACCTAGGTAAGGTTGATTCGAGATAAGTTCGTGTAAAACTTCAGGAGGAACCTGGGTAAGGTTACTTTGGGATGAGTTCATGTAAAACTTCAGGAGGAACTTGGGTAAGGTTACTTTGGGATGAGTTCGTATAAAACTTCAGAACGAACCTGGGTAAGGTTACTTTGGGATGACTTCGTGTAAAACTTCAGGAGGAACCTGGTTAAGATTACTTTGGGATGACTTTGTGTAAAACTTCATTTGGAAATGTATGAGAAGGGACCTGTGTAAGATTTTTTTTAGGATAAACCCGTGTGAAGCTACATTTAGGAGAAACCCGTGTAAGATTGCTTCGTGACGAACCCGTGTAAGGCTGCATCTGGTTGCACAGATAATTACTCTGTTTAGTTTCAGGAGCTAATCTTGGACCTGCTGGAAATTGCTGATGATAACCATCTTTCCTGAAAAGGTAGAGGGTTAATTATATGTGATGCATGAAATGCATTGTGTGATGATGTTCTCAAAATAAATGAGATTATGTTGTATGCAATATATGCGCGTATGTCATGGTGTATGAACATGAAATTCTATTGTGACATATCCGAGTCTGGGAAAATAAATCCCTGACTGCTGGAGAGTACTAGAAATTATATTCCTGACCTTCGTAGAAAAAGTGGTTTTTCTACTTCCGCTAGAGATGGTGAACTAGAGATGACTATGCCGGGGATTTGCCCCTTGTTTACGGATACTCTACCGAGGAGAGACTCTGCTTGAGAACAACTATGCGGTGGAATAATTCTGTTGGAGAGAGAAGCTTCCATAGCTGAAGGGATAAACTCTATCGGGGATTGAGCTTCTGTATTCAGAGAAATAAACTTTGTTCGTGAGAAAAATTTATGACCCGCTTGCGATTATGAAATTCTGTCGGGGAATATAAATGTCAATTCTCTAAAGGGACTTTGCTGGGGAACGTAGCTCCTGTTTGGGGAATCCGATGTCAAAGCCTTAGTTGCCTCTACTCTGTGGGGAGTGTATATGTCACTGGGTCGTATGCTGAGGATACGACAATGACTTCGCATTAGGACTTTTCTGCCCCTATACCTGCTGGAGAAAGTATCCACAAAGGCTTTATGGATGCTGATCAGGATGATAAGTCTTCTATTGATAAACAAATGATAAGATGACGGGACATAGTTGTACGCTTCATATCTCTAACTTTTTCCTAGACCTCCCTTTCAGGTTTTCAGTCCACCGGGATACTCTTTTTTGCCCAAGCTTCCTTTTCAGGTTTTAGGCTTGCCGGGTGTACATATCTTTTTTGTTTTTATCCCTAATTTTTGCTCGAACCCTTTTGGTTTGTCGGGATGCCCTTATTTTTGCCTAGGCCAGTCAACCTAGTGGGTCTTTGTTCATGCACAGTATTTTCTGACTATGTCCACGCTCTCAGGGTGTAGGGAGTTGTCACTATCGGTAGTGTTGTGTTGCCACACTACCAAAAGATGTTTGTTTGATTGTACATGATTCGTTGCTGGAATTCATGCACAATTCCCCCCCAAGTGATTCAGATAGAGATCTACCCCTAGCTATTTGGCATCTTTGAGAGATTCCTTGAATCTTGATTTGACTGCCCCAGATGATGGACAATGATCATGCCGTGCCCCTTGGTTGGAAGTGTTTTTCCACTTGAGGTGAGCCTTTTTATTGAGAAGGTTTTTGTTCACTAGATATTCGTCATGCGAATTTCTCTACTGTTGAACAAATAGTCATATGCAAACAATTTTATTTTAAGAATGCAAAGCTTACGTCTGTCTTGAATTTTTGAAAATGCAGTTTTTTTTATAGCAAAATAGAATTTTGCAAAGATGTGATATCAACTCAGGATTTGTAACGGACCTTCAGGAGTCAGGATACCTTTTGTAACAGTATGCTTTTGAACTAACCCATGCTTCAGCTAGGACTTTTAAGGGTTATAACATGGCCTGGTTCACGGTTTAAGAAACAAAGGATAAAGGCTCGAATTTTATTTGTACCCACCCGTTCTTCGTGATGTTCTTCGATCCTATGCTCAGTTAATTGTGCATTTAGATCCCGTTTGAGTCTTTGCTCTGATATTCCAGTGATGGTTCAGATACTGATAGTTTATTTTGAATAAGCAGTCATTTCTTTTTTGTTGAGGGTTTGTAGGACCTCTTTATTTTTGATTTTATTATCCCTGTCTTTTGCCTGAACTGTTTCTTTTTATGATTACAGTCAGCGGGATGCGCCAGTATTTTTTCTTAAGTCTCCTTCATAGGTTTTGACTTAATGGGCTTTTATTTCGAGAGATAATGACTGCCTGTCTTGATGATTATAGGGAACCATCACCGTCTTTTGTTTCGGAAGGACGTCTTTGATGCCATTCATTGTGTACGAAGCGACAGATTGTGACTGAATGCGCCTCTGAATTAACTGAGAAAACTACCCCGCCCCAGGTTATGATTAAGGGTTTTAATATGTGTGAAAAGAAAAACTCTTACTTCTTTGGCTCGAAGGGGTTGACTAGGGATTATCTTCCTTATAACTCCACTGTTTAGGATTTGAAACAACGCCTGTACATCATCAACAAGGTCTTGTTCAAAAGCATACTATAGAGATTATGGTATCGTTTTCGTCATCCTCCCTCTAAAGGCTTGTAACTTTTAGCAAGAGTTAAATGTCATAAGGAGAGTAAAAAACATAGTTTAAATATAGTGAAAACGAATGGATGAATTCAAGACAAACATATGCAATGCATTAATGAAACAAAGTTCGATATTAATAGATAAGTGTTTGAACAAGCAAAATAAATTACAACTGAAAATTCAAATTAACATAAAGCCTCTTTGTCTGAACTTGTAACTTTAGGTGGTGAGCCTTTGAGGGACGACAGAAGAATTCAGTCTGGCTATCTTGTGTGAACTCCAGCATTCCTCCGTCAATCAGGTTTTGAATCTGGTACTTCAGCGCCCAACAATCGTTTGTATCATGCCCAGGACTATCGGAATGATAGGCACACCTGGCATCGGGATTGTAGCTGGGAGAAGAAGTTTTGGGATTTGGATGAGGTCTTATTAGTGTAATCAGATTCATCCTCAGCATGTGTTGCAAAGCTTGAGACAGTGGTATGTTGATGTTGGTAAACTGTCTTTTGGGCTCGCTTTGCCTTTGCTGATTTTCCGGTTGATGTTGACGAAGTCGTCGCTGGGCTTGTGACGTGGAAGCAAATTGGGAAGGTCTTCTCTCCCTTAAACCGGTTCTTGTCTCATGGGAGGCTGAATGATGACTTGATCCCCAATTCTAACTGTTTTCCCCATTTGGCTACATCCGTCTTGACGAAGCTTGTTGATGAGGACTCTCAGCTCTTCTTGTCCCTGTGCCAAGTTTTGGATGAGAGCCCTCTGGCCCACTAGTTGTCCCATCATCTGGATTTTCATTATGTCTATCTCAGTTCGTAGCCGCTCCAACTGGTCATCTTTGTTGCCCTCGGGATTCCCCATGATCATGCTCCTAAGGAGGAGAGCTTTCACTTCTTCTTGCCCCTTGGATAGGTTCAAGAACATTTCTCGGAGTTGAGAGTTTTGAGCCTGGATGTCTTTGATAGTCTGATCTAGAGCCATCTCTACTAAAATAATAGTAGGAAGATAATGAGACTTGTATGGGAGAAACCTGTCATGATATGATGCATGATATGTGGATGCATGTTTTCAAGGATCTCGTGGGGTAAATGTTAGTAGTCACTTACAGTTTTGATTGGATAAATTCGTATCAGTGGATGTCCTTCCACGAGAATTAAGCTCACCGTGTCAAGTGGGTTTTAGCCCTTGACTCAAGTTTGTTGTACTTGATCTTTGACGGCGTTTGGTCAGAGGAAAATAAATCCTCTTGTCCCTTTATAGACATCTGGTTCAATGTAACCCTGCATCATAGGCCCTCGAGATCCTTGAAATGTTATGGTCCAATGTTATTGAAAATGCTATGGTATGATGTTATGATGTTATGTACAGATATGCGAGGTAAGCAAATTTATATACAAATAATCATATTCACACAAAGCAGACAAATCCTTAGTTTTAGGCTTGCATGGAGTTTGTAGGTGAGTACCCTCTTGAAGTTTAGTTGGCTCAACCTGTCCTAGTTAATAGTAATCGGGTTCTAAGGGATCTCAATATCACCGACCTTTATCTTAGGCATTGTCTCAGCACAATCAATCTTTTCTTGCAGCCAAGATATCCCAAAAGTCCAACCTCAATGAGTGCAGTATCGAGTATCAACCAATTTTTAGCTCTACACCAAAACCGGTTATCTCACTATGTCCTGATGGCTAAGTTTGTTCAAATAGGGTTCTAAAGTCAGTTAGTGCTTCATGACGCCACTCAGCGGCCCCGTATTCTCCCCAATTCAACACGAGGGATATCGGTACCCACAAATGCGTCACACTAACGTAGCCATTGCTTCAACCATATCGGTCTACGCTGTAAAGTTTCCACAATCTATTGCTACTTACCTAAAAAGGTGTCCCAGATCCGGGTGGAGGATCAAAGAGAGCCCAAACAGAGAACCATAATGTAAAGCATACAACTCAAACAAATAAAGCAAGTAAATGTGATCTAACCCTAAGGTAACCCCACTTTTATAAATACCCCCAGCAGAGTCTCCAGTTCTGTGATGCAGTGGGAGAACTGACTTGGTTGTTTTGCGTTTGTGTTTGCAAATGTTGCGGTTTAGCAAGAGTCGCCATCGACTTTTCTTTTATCCAAAAGGGAAGGTGAAAAAGCACAGGAAAAACCTTTAGAGATGTTTTCTTGAGTTCGGGGGGTAGATTATGAAAAGGGAAGGTATTAGCACCCTTTTCATCCATGGTTTTCCATGGGTTCTTAGTTACTCGCTATATCACTTACTTTTGTTTAAATGTACTTGTGGTGTGGTTTTTGAAAGTATTTTGAAAATGTAAATTTGTAATGATTCTCGTTTCTATAAGAACACATACAAAGTGCTTGTTTCGAAGATAGTTCAAAGATGTGTTTGTGGAATGTGTTTTTGAAAGTGATTTTGAAAAGGTGTATTCTTTGTAATGGTTCTCGTTTCTATAAGGACGCGTACAAAATGTTTGTCTTTTGAAAATGTTTCAAAGTGAGAGTGTTGGTGCATAAAATATTTTTGTTGTGAGCAAGCGAGTAACTAGGAGCGAATCTACCTACTCAAAAGGTCTTAAATGTGCTTTTCCTCCTCCTTTAAATGTTGCTATCTTACCATTGATTTGGTAAGAAGCCCCGTCGTTGGATGTGAAGGGACGGGCATTGGGACGTTTGTATAGTCATAGAAGGCAACCCATGGAACGTTTTAGCAATGTCGTTTTAGGGACTAGATCGTTTACCGAAGGCAACATTGAGGGTCATCGAGGGACTACGATCTTTTATCGAGGGTCTTTGCTAAAACGCCCATGTTCGAGGGACATGACTATTTTTCCGATAGGCAACAAGTGGTGATTACCCTAAGGGTGCGTGTGTGCAAAGTGTGTTTGATTGCATGCATTGCTTAGGGTGATCTATTTGTCGATTTCAAGTCTTGCCATACACACCCTAATTACTAGCATTTACATTTAAAAGCGATAAATTACATAAATGTAAAGTCCTACGCTATTACAATATTTTAGGGATGGGGGTACATATTTATGATTGGGAGTTGCAAATAAAATTAAATCCTAAATTACTATTACAACCATATTGAAACGTACAACATAAGAAAGAAAAAGGATTTGTTTAGAAAAATGTTTTTGTCTCAATGAAAAAGAAATAAATTAATAAAAGAAAGAAAATATTTTTATGTCTTTTTATGTTAATAAGAGAAGAGTTAATATTAAAAATGATAAAAAGAAAAATAAATGAAAGATAGGAACAGCGTGCTGCTGCAAGCAAAACAACAAGGATCAGAAGTTCTGAAGTCAGGTGTGTGGTGACTCAGAAGGAAGCGTCAGTGGGTATCAGAAGTTCTGAGTTGGTGCACTCGAAGGTCCTGCAAGACATGTTAAAGGGAAAACACAGAAGTTCTGGGTTGCTATGTGGTGAACTTCTGAATGTTAGAACAGTGAGAAAACCTCAGATGCTCTGTGCGTGTCAAAACAGTAGGAAGAACTCAGAAGTTCTATATGGTACTAAGACAATGAACAAACAATCAGCAGTTCAGCATGTTTTCACTGCATGAAAATCAGAAGTTCAGTGTATTTGACATGTAAGGATAACGCATAAGTTGTGTGCTGTGTTAGAACAGTGAGTGAACATCAGAAGTTCAGTGTGTGTCAACAGTGAGAAAAATCATAGAAGTTATGTGTGTTAAAACAGTGAAGAGAACTCAGAAGTTCTGCGTGCTTAAACAGTGAGAAAATCCTAGAAATTCTGTGTGTGAACATGATGAGTGAAAAACATAAGTTATGTGTTACATTTTGACTTTTAATCAACACACCAACAATTTATTCAGTTCTTAATAAACAGCAAATCAGAAGGATAATAACACTACAGTTTATAGAAGTTCTAATCTTGAATCTGAGTCTAGCCCTAATCAAGAAGTTCTGATCCACGGTTTTTCTACTTAAAAAATGATATGTACAACGTTAATACTATGATATTTACATGTTAATGATGTTCAGAATGAGAAACAAGCAAAGTCAGAAAGACTTACCTTGAACCTGGAGCTTGCTTGGAGCTTTGAGTTGCTGCCTTTGGATGTTCTGGAATCAGCAAGAGTAACTGAAGAGAAAATGCCAAGTTCTTTGATTCAAAGGGAAGAGCAAAGGTTTGGTTTTCTGTTTGGGAAATCTTGATTTTTATGAAGGGTTTCATAGGTTTCTTTTTCTCTTTTGACAGTTCTCTCCAAAAGTCAGCCCCTTTGCAAGTATGATGGAGCAACTTATTTATAGATGATTTTGTTATGGTTTTGGGGGGAAAATAGATGGGATTTGAACTTTTGGCACACTTTTCCATTGCTTTTTGATCACTACTTTTTGTATTTGGTGCAAACACAAGATCTGGGAAAATGCAGGCGTGGACTGGATTAACTGCTGGTTAGAGTACTGTATTGTAGCAGTGCAGCAGGTTGTTTAAACAAGGTCTTGGGATTTGGTGACGTTATGATCACAGAAGATCAGAAATGTAACCTCCAAATGCTGAAGGGGCATGTTCTGACCGGAGCGTTGAACATAGCTTCCATATGCTGAAGAATCATGTTCTGACTGAAGCATTATATTCTGACCAAAGAGTAACGCTTCTGCATGTTCTGATTTATGTTCTGACCAAAGAGCAACGCTTCTGCATGTTCTGATTGAAGCGTCATGTTCTGGACCGTGTTTGCAACTTCTGACTGCACTTGCATAGAGGCTGGCTCAGAAGTTCTGAAGTATCATATTCTCTAGACAGTTAGAAAATTTTCTAAATGTTTAGAAAATTTGATTTTTTTCAAAGTAACTTCTGATTTTTGATGAACCAATTTCATGCCTTAATGAAATATGATTCTTGGAACTTAATTTTGATTTAAAAGTCAAAGTTTTACTTTTTCAGTGTGCTTTTGACCATTTTTCCCTTATGGATGATTTCCTTGAAAAGTGATGATTCAAGACTGGGAGCTTGATAGAAGCAAACCTAAGAGTTCAGGATGATCCTTTGAGAAATGAGAGGGAAAATTTTGGGGTACAACAGGTTTCACTGTCAAGACTCAGAAAGAGGTTAGGCGCACTCGTGTGGGAAAGCCCCATCTCTGTATTGGAAATCATGAAGTAAACGTTATGGAGGATTCCAATGATGAATGTGCTTTCGAAGAGTGGATATACCCTACTACAACAGAGCTCAACAATTAGAATGCAAAGGACTTCGTCCCCATCTCCTTCATTGAGGATTAATTACTTGTTTATTGCTTTCCAAGAACCTTTTATCTGTAATATTAAATAATGACTTTTAAGCCGTATGCCTGGCCCGAGGCACTATGGTCCATTTTGTTAAGGGTTTTATTTGTGTTCATTTTATCATATGATCATTCAATATAAACCATTGGACTTTTTTTTGCATTTAAATTTTAGTGCTCATTATCTTTCTTTTTCTTTAATGTGTTCTTCAAAATAGCCACGTATCTTACACACACACACTCTTGCAGATCCTCGTCCACTCCGGATCTCATTGCCAACTATAATTTCGAACATCCAATTAACCAAGCCGAAAACGAAGGCGGGGAAGATTGTGAAATACCGGGAGAACTAGCCAGGCTTCTAATGCAAGAGGAAAAAGCTATTCATCCGCATGAAGAATCATTTGAAGTCATCAACCTAGGTACCGAGACAAACAAGAAAGAGGTCAAGATCGGCTCCAACCTAGGAAGCAATGTCAAAAACAGATTGGTTTAGATGTTACATGACTATAAGGAAGTGTTTGCTTGGTCATATGAAGATATGCCAGGGTTGGATACCGATATTGTAGTTCATCGTCTGCCAACAAAGGAAGATTGTCCTCCTGTCAAGCAAAAAGTTCATCGTATGCGGTCTGACATGTCTGAGAAAATAAAAGATGAAGTGATGAAACAATTTGATGCAGGATTCCTAGCTGTGACATCTTATCCTCAATGGGTTTCAAATATGGTGCCAGTGCCAAAGAAAGATGAAAATTTCGTATGTGCGTAGATTACAGGGGTCTGAATCGGGCAAGCCTCAAGGATGACTTCCCTCTACCTCATATCGATGTCTTGGTCGATAACACCTCTCAACATAAAGTCTTCTCTTTCATGGATGGTTTCTCCGGCTATAATCAAATTAAGATGGCTCTTGAAGACATGGAGAAGACCACCTTTGTTACGCAATGGGGAACCTTTTGTTACAAGGTCATGTCATTCAGATTGAAAAATGCAGGGGCTACATATCAAAGGGCTATGGTAGCTTTGTTTCATGATATGATCCATCATGAAATAGAGGTACATGAAGATGATATGATTGCAAGGTCACAAACTGAGGAAGAACAGCTCAACCACTTATATAAGCTATTCGATAGGCTGAAAAAGTATAAGTTGAGGTTGAACCCTAATAAGTGCACATTCGGAATATGATCTGGAAAGCTTCTTGGTTTTGTTGTCAGTGGTAAAGGCATCAAAGTCGATCCTGCAAATTTAAAAGCCATTCAAGAAATTCCAGTCCCCCATTCTGAAAAGGAGGTTAGAGGATTCTTGGGTCGTCTTAACCACATCGCCTGCTTCATATCTCACTTAACTGCTACTTGTGAGCCAATCTTCAAACTCTTGAAGAAAGATCAAGTGGTCAGATGGAATGACGAATGCCAAGATGCCTTTGACAAAATCAAGGAATATCTGCAAGAACCTCCTATCATCATACCTCCAGTCGAAGGAAGTCCCTTAATCATGTACTTGATTGTGCTAGAGAATTATATGGGGTGTGTGTTGGGCCAACATGACGAGTCTGGCCGAAAAGAGCATGCAATTTACTACCTGAGAAAAAAGTTTACCTACTATGAAACAAGATATTCACTGCTCGAGAAAACTTGATGCGCTCTAGCATGGGCTGCTCCCTGGCTAAGACAATACATGTTGACTCATACCACTCTATTGATTTCTAAGATGGACCCTATCAAGTACATCTTCGAGAAACCCGCTCTGTCCGGACGGATAGCTAGATGGCAAATGATCTTGACTGAGTATGATATCCAATATACAACACAAAAGGCCATCAAAGGAAGTGTATTGGAAGATCACTTATCCCATCAAACTGTTGATGATTATCAGTCTATGAACTTTGACTTCTCGGATGAGAATATCATGTTAGTAATCGATTGCGCGAAACCTGGACCGTATGACGGACCTAAATAAGGATCCTGATGGACTATGGTCTTCGATGAGGCTTCTAACGCTTTGGGTAACGGAATTGGTGCTGTGATAGTTTCTCCTGAGGGTTGCCACACCCCTTTCACTGCTAGAATGTGCTTAGATTATACAAATAACATGGTTGAATATGAGGCATGCATTTTGGGTCTGAAGGCTGCCATTGATTTAAAGATCAAGCATTTGAATATATTCAGAGACTCCACTTGGGTGATTAGCCAAGTAAAGGGAGATTGGGACACTAAGCACCCTAATCTTATCTCTTACAAAGAGCTTGTGCTATCTCTGATTCCTTACTTCGAAGAAATCACCTTTGAACACTTCCCTAGAGAAGAAAATCTGTTAGCCGATGCTTTGGCCATAATGTCTTCTATGTTCAAGGTGAAATGGGACAACGAAGCTCCTATGATTACAATTGAGAGATTCGATGAACCTGCGCACTGCTATGAGCTTGAAACTGACACCAAGAAGCCATGGTACCATGAGGTGAAGAGATACCTTGAAGCACAAGAGTATCCCAAAGGAGCATCCATCAATGATAAAAAGTTCTTATGAAGATTCTCACCCAAATTCTTCCTAAGCAATGGAATCTTGTACAAAGGCAACCATGATTCTACTCTACTTCGATGTATGGACAAGAAGGAGGCATAGAAAATTATGGAAGACATGCATGATGGTCTCTTTGGGACTCACTCTAGCAGACATACTATGGCCAAGAAAATCCTGAGAGCTAGTTACTATTGGTCAACAATGGAGAATGATTGCCATCACCACTCAAGGACCTACCACAAGTGCCAAATCTACACTGACAAAGTCCACGTGCCTCCTATTCCTCTAAATATCATGACTGCTCTGTGGTCGTTCGCAATGTGGGGCATTGACATGATTGGAGAGATTAAACCTATTGCTTCTAATGGACATCGCTTTATTCTTGTCGCTATCAATTATTTCACCAAATGGGTCGAAGCTGCCTCATTTTCCTCAGTCACAAAGAACGTTGTAGCCAGATTCATCAAGCATAACCTTATCGGCCGCTATGGTATCCCCAAAAGGATCATCACTGACAATGGGACCAATCTAAATAATGCTATGATTACAGAACTTTGCACCCAATTCAAAATCAAGCATAATAATTCTTCTCCTTATAGACCTAAAATGAATGGCGCAATGGAAGAAGCCAACAAAAACATTAAGAAGATTGTGCAGAAGATGGTAGTAACCTACAAAGATTTCCATGAGATGTTACCGTTTTCTCTTCATGGCTATCGTACTTCAGTCGGACATCGACTGGGGCAACTCCTTTTTCTTTGGTCTATGGCATGGAAGTTGTCTTGCCAGTGGAAGTTCAGATTCCCTCAATAAGGATTATGGATGAAGCAGGCCTAGGCAAAGACGAATGGATTCAAACAAGATTAGATCAGTTGAACTTGATCGATGAAAAGAGACTGATTGTTGTTTGTCATGGTCAAATGTACCAAAAACGTATAATCAAGGCTTTCAACAAAAAGATCAGGCTTCGAGTATATCAAGCTGGTGACTTGGTAATAAAGCGCAACATTCCTCCACAAGGCGACCCCAGGGGCAAATGGACTCCCACTTATGAAGGACCATTTGTTGTCAAGAAAGTTTTTTATGGTGGTGCCATGATGCTGACTACTATGGACGGGGAATACAGACATAGTTAAAAAAATACTACGCATAAGAGACCCTCTAGGTTGACACACCTGGGAAAGATAAGGGCATCTCGACAAACCAAAGGTTTGGGAAAAATTAGGGATATATGCAAAAGATTGTACACTCGACATGTCGAAAACCCGAAAGGCGACTTGGGCAAAAATGGGTATCCTGGTGGGCTGAAAACCTGAAAGGGAGGTCCAGGCAAAAGTTAAGGATTAAAAGCGTATGACTATGTCCCGTAGAATCACCACAATCTACTTTATTACCGAGGTTCGGGTTCAAACGGTCCAAGATCAATCCAATCAACTTCTGTCAATGGCAAGGGACGTTCGGAGACATTGGGGAAATAGTAGAGTTGGAACATATTGAGATCATTTCCACATGGTTTTTTGTTTTTGTTTTCAATTTTGTTATCCTTTCGAAGATTTCCTCTTACTAGGATCTCCGTCTCTTTGTAAAAAAACGCCTATTCATGGGCAGAACATCAATACAAATATACTTTGAAGTGAAAACTTTTTGTTTTTTGTCTTGAGTGCAAAGACGTCCAATGACTAAAATTGGATGAACATATGCATATGAACATAATTAAACTGTTTAGCAAATATGTGCCGCCAAGTAGCAACGAGCATCTCTTTAATGCAGTGGAAATATCCCCACAGGGTTATCTCATTAGCATTATCCCCACAGAGCATGCTACAATAAACCTTTGCCCCAACAGAGTTACCCACAAAGTTAGATCTATGCAAACCTCGGTCAAAGTTTCAATCTCTCGATAGCCCTCTCCCCATCTGAGTTGATCTTAAAAGAAGAAGCCTTGTGGATTTCTTCAGATAAGAATTCACCTTGCCAGCATGTCATCAAATAATCTCTTCAACATGGTTTATTCCCTAACAAAACATTTCACTCATCAATGAAATCACTTCCTATTCAAACAAATTTCAGTTACTATGAAGCCTGGACCCGACCAGATAATAGTTTAAATTCTCAAGATACTATGAAGCCTGGACCCGACCAGATAATAGTTTAATTTCTCGAGATATTGTGAAGACTAAAGTTCGACCAAGCAAATGTTTAACTTCTTTTCCCCAGTAGAGTTTGCCTCTACCCCCAACAAGTTACTTTGAAGCCTGGACCCGACTAGATATCAGTTCAAATTCATTCTTCCCAGCAAGTTACTGTGAAGCCTAGACCCGACCTAATATCAGTTCAACTTCATTCTTTCCAGGAAGTTACTGTGAAGCCTGGACCCGACCAGATATCAGTTCAACTTTGTTCTTTCAAGCAAGTTACTGTGAAGCCTGGACCCAACCAAATATCAGTTCAACTTCGTTCTTTCAAGCAAGTTACTGTGAAGCCTGGACCCGAGCAGATATCAGTTCAACATCATTCTTTCCATCAAGTTACTGTGAAGCCTGGATTCGACTAGATATCAGTTCAACTTCATCTTTTCAAGTAAGCTCCTGTGAAGCCTGGACCCGACCAGATATCAGTCCAACTTCATTTGTTCAAGCAAGTTACTATGAAGCCTGGACCCGACCAAATATCAATTTAAATTCATCCTTTCAAGTAAGTTATTGCGAAGCCTGGAGTTCGACCAGATAACAATTAACTTTATCTACCTCAGAAATCTTCTTTAAAACCTGGAATCCGACCATATAGCAATTCAAAGTTGGTAAGTTGATGCGAATCCTGGAATCCGACCAGATAACAGTTTAACTTCACTCTCCCAAGAAATTTTCTACAAAGCCTGGTATTCGACCAGATAACAGTTAATTTAATCTTCCCCGATAAGTCACTGCGAAGCCTGGAATACGACCAGATAACAGTCAACTTCATTATCCTCAATAAATTACTGCCAAGCCTGGATTTCGACCAGATAACAGTTAACTTTCGATTCTCTCCAGTCAGGAATAATTCCCCAGTAGAGTAATGGATAACCAAATTCTTAAATTTTATTTCCCCAAGCAGAGATCAACACTCTCCACAGAGTCTTCTTAAAGCAAGCCAATATTCCCCAATGGAGTTTCTCCTCAAACAATAGAACATGAATTCCCAACAGAAATATTCTAAACAAAGTTGAAGATACATCTATTCTCCAACAACAGTTAGGGATTCAGCCTCCCAAGATTCCTAACACGTTGTCAAGGATTTATTTTCCTAGACAAATATGCACTGCAATAAACGCATCACATTCATATACCATATAACATACATGATATATGCATACAACACAACCTCATTTTTTAGAACATCATTACATAATGCATTTCATACATCATGACATTGCATACAGCTAACCCTTTACATTGTCAGGAAAGATCAATCAACAGATAGCTATCATCAACAATTTTCAACAGGTCCAAGATTAGTTTCTGAAGCAAGACAGAGCAACTACCTATGTGACCAGATGCAACTTCACACGAGCTCATCATAAAGCAATCTTACACGAATGCAATTTTACACGGACTCATCCTGAGGCAACCCTACCTAGGTTCCTTCTCCTTCCCAAATGCAGTTTTACACGAACTCGTCCTAAAGCAACCCTACCCAAGTTCCTTCTCTTAAATTCTAGATGAAGCTTCACATGGATTCATCTTGAAGCAGCCCTACCCAGGCTTCCCCCTCATATGTCTCCTAAAGCAGCCCTACACAGGCCCATCATAAATTGAAGAATATCCAAGACCTCTGTTGGTTCAGTTTAAATCGATCATTGGTTTATCCTGATTCCTTTCTGTTAGACACTTTCTCTGGTTCAGATAAATCACTCCAAAGATTTATTCTGATTCTTTTCCATTTGAAGTCAAATTTAGACTTAGTCTAATTTCTGCCAACAATCACTCTAGATGGAATCCTTAAGCCCATCTCTGACGACTCTCCATCATATCTCTAAATGGAATCTGTAAGCCCATTCCTTACATCATCAACTATCAGTTCTATTTCATGCGAGTGCAAATTTCTGGGCACTCTAGTGTTCAATTATCTTCTACCTTCAAGCTACGAACGACAACGTGCCATACTTGCTCTACAGATTTAAGAAGATTGAACAGGGGTAGCTGTTGTACCCTAAAACTTTCCCTCTCTTTTCTCAATACATTTTATCACAAGGATTTTCAAAAATCTCAAATTTGCACAAGTACAAAACATAAAAAAAAAGGACAAAGAAGAAAAATTGATTTTCTTGACAAAATCGAAGAAAAACAAGCTTGCTTCGATTCATACTAGTTTCGATTAGGCATCTAGGCTCCCTTCGAGCAAGTTTGATTCATCCTTCGATAGGGTACTTGGGTCTCCTTCAATGTAAGTTTTGATTTACATCCTTCGATTGAGAATTTTCCTTCTTCAAGCGAGCTTTGGTCCTCACGATTCAATTGAACATTTGGGCCTCCTTCGATGCAAGCTTTGATTTACATCCTTCGATTGAGCGTTTTCCTTCTTTGAGAGAGCTTTGGTCCTCACGCTTCGATTGAACATTTTGGCCTCCTTCAATGCAAGCTTTGATTTACATCCTTCGATTGAGCATTTGCCTTCTCCGAGCGAGCTTTGGTCCTCACGCTTAGATTGAACATTTGGGCCTCCTTCAATGTAAGCTTTGATTTACATCCTTCGATTGAGCATCTGGCTTCTTTGATCAAGCTTTGGTCCATAAGTTTCATTAGGGCATTTGACCTCCTGCAGGTTTTCTTTGATGCACTGAAATAGCTCCTGCATGCAAGCTTCATTTGGACAACGGCTCCTGCCTGCAACTTTCGATTGCACCATTGGCCCCTCACTTGTTTGCCTTGGATTCACAAGTTTTCGATTGGATGAATTGCTACCTTCCTTTGACTTTAGATTTCATCTTCATGTTTACTTTGAACGCGCCTTCATATCACCTTTGAATCCATATGCAAACCCTTCAATACGCCATAGTGCTGCATTATGACACACAACTTGGTGGCCCATTTGAAGGACTTGCCATAGTTGGGGAATAATTGTTTTTGCTTACTTTGGAGTATGGTCGAAGGTTTGGGCCTATGTGATCAAAAGCAAGAGGACTCAAAATGGCATATTCCGCTGAAGAGGGACATTTTAAGAACACACAATTGGTCCATTCGAAGGACACATAACTGGTGGGAACGAATATTGTTCTAGTTTGGTCGAAAGGTGTAGAAAGATGGAGGATTCAACTCAAAAGATCAAGTTGAACATTATACCCATAGGCTAGGCTACGTGTTTCCCCTTTTCAGGCCTCAAACCTATGACTCACTCTATATTTAATTGTTTATGCAAGTTAAAATAGGCTTTTACCCATTTGATGTCCAATACCACTTGCCCTTAATAGTATAATACTACTTTTTAGAAAAAGTTTTTCTTGAGCCTTGCGCCTGTTTTCCTTCTGAAGGAAGCAATCCATCTGAACCATTCATCTTGCTATCATGACACAAGTGAATTCTTACTTTCCAGCTGATCCTTTATTTTATTATTTTTACTCCCAAATATTTCAAAAATTTCCTCTATAAATAGAGAGTTCATTTGCACATCAGAAAAAAAGAGAAGGAGAGGGGAATGTATCTTCAAAATTCTTACACACCATAAAATTCTCAAACACTTAAACACTTTTGCAAATCCAAATACTTGTCCCTTTCAAATCTGAAAAATCCTTACATCTTACTATCCTTCGAATCCAGCAAAGAAGGACATTTCACTTGTTTGGCTCTTTCGAATCCAGTGTCAAAGGGCCACCCTTGGTCTTTTCCTTAGAATCCAGAGGCATTCAAGGCAACCACTTAAAGATCCAGCACACACTCTAGCCTCCAGCAAGGTAAGTCATTCTTAACCTTTGACCCTTCATTTCCAGCATAGCATGTAAATAAGCATTCTTTTCGTTTCAAACATGTACATACTTTTTTTCTTTTCGTTTCCACTCTTTTAATGTGTGTCGTGGTTAAAAATCTTCTTGGATTTTTCTCTTTGTACATTTAAACATGCCTCAAGAACTAATCTAGCCTTAAGGTGATGTTGGCATGGCCTTGGGCCATGTTTCTATTCGAACTCAAACGAAAGAAACATGAGACAAAAAGTTAGAAACGAAGCCTCTGGCTTCCATACTAACCTTCAGGCCAAACGAAAGAGGCAGCCAGAAGGCACAACATGCTGGCCTCCAGGCCCCAAACGAAAGGCACAACATGATGGTATCCAAGCCCCAATCGAAAGACACAACATGCTGGCCTCTAGGCCCCAATCGAAATGCATGCCTTCACCCCTTTTCAGGCCAGATTGAAGAGAGCCAGAAAGTGCATAATTGAAGAGTTTGTTGTCCTAAATCGAAAGATCCATTTTTCTTGATTTTACCTTATTTTTGCCTTTATATTTTCATGCAATTCAATATGGTTGTAATAGTGTAGGATTTTATCTTTCTGCACTTTTGACTTTATACAAAATGTTAGTAATTAGGTTGTATGGCAAGATAAAATCAACAAGTAGACCACCCTAATCAAAAGAAAAAAATTCATTCAATAAAACACACTTTGCACACATGCATCTCTAGGGTTAACTCCATTTGTTGCCTTATGAAAAATAGTCATGTTATGCATTTGAGAGGTCTTAGCAAAAACAATAAAAAATAGAAGATCATAGTCCTTGGATGACGCTTCGAATGTTGCCTTACAAATGATCTTAGTCTACATAGAAATGGTAAGATATCTCACAACATTGCTATCATGACTATGCGATGACCCACACCCGTCCCTTTTACATCCAAAGATAAGGCTTCTTACCAATCAATGGTAAGATAGTAATATCAAAGGAAGAAAGGAATGAACAAAAGACTTTTGAGTAAGGTAGAATGTTCTTATTTGCTTGCTCATCTTCAAAACAGAAACACCTTTTCAAATGCACCAACAGTTTCCATGAAATATTTTCAAAAGTCTAACACTTTGTATACATTCTTATAGAGACGAGAATCATTACAAAGTTTTCCTAAACGAAGGCGCTTTTCAAAAATACTTTCAAAATCCACCACAAAGCATACTTTCAAACAAAAGCAATGATCTAGCAAACAACTAAGAGCCCATAGATAACTATGGATGAAAAGGGTTCTAACACCTTCCCTTTTCATAATCTACCCCCCCGAACTCAAGAAAATAATCTCAAAGGTATTTCCTGTTCTTTTCACCCTTTCCTTTATTTGGATAAAAGAAAAGTCAGTGGCGACTCTTTCTATCCGCAACAATTGCAATCAAACACAAAACATATCAAGTCAGTTCTCCTACCATGTTACAATAATAATAGATAATGATGTGCCGGTCCCCCATTCTCTGACCATATATTGGGGATGAGGGAAGAAGAAGAGGACACGATGAATGATGAAGAATAAGAAAATAAAATTAAGAGAAATGGTAAGAATGTGATGAAGTCAGAGCCTTCTGTTGTGAGAGATCCTGGCACATCCACTCAAGGCGTGCCTATGAAAGACTCACCTAAGAAGAAAAAGAAGAAAGCCAAAGAAGAAGCACCAGCCAAGAAGGCGGTTCCAAAGAAAAAGATTGTGAAAGAAGTGCATGTAATAGAGGAGGAAATTGAAACTGGTGATGATGAGACTTTAAACAATATGATCAAACAAGTAGACAAGGACAAGAAGAAGTTTTGAGCAGAAGTGCCTGAAAAGGCAAAATTTAAGAAGGCTACAAAGAAGAGTATTAAGGAGGTAGTGAAGGAGCTAGAGGAGGAGCCAATTGAAGAAGTTATGAAGGAAAAGTGAAGGAAATAGTTGAGAATAAGGTGGATGACAAGGAAGAGGAAAAGAAGAATAAGGAGAAAGATATGGTAATGAAAGACACAACTGTCGGGACTGAGAAGACTCTACCGAAGATATGGAGGAAGATGAAACTGAAATTGAGGTTGTCGTGGATAAAACAGAGAGAGGTCCTAAAGAGAAGGTTGGAGAAGTAGAGGAGGAGGAGGAAGAAGGAGAACTCTCAAATAGTTCAAAAGAACTGGAACAATTTGATAAGACTCCTGAAGAGTCGGGTGCTGATGTGACTCCTATAGTCACCCCCAAGAAGGTTAAGGGGCCTGCAAAGGCTAGCACCCTAAGTTCATCCAGTAAGATTATCAAAGGACCAACCTCAGCCAAGACTCCAACAACAACAAAATCACCTCTAAAGAAGTTCCCAGTCAAGACTTCAACCGTGAAACCCAATCTTTCGGAACCTACCCAGAAGGAGGCTAGGAAAAAAGCTAAACAGGATCTTGCCTAGAAGAAGCCCTCCAGGAAGAGCAGCAGGCTTCGTGCCCCACCCCTTCAATTGACTAGTGAGGACACTGTCCTTACTTTAGGTTTGGGGGGAGTGGTGGCAAAAGTCATGACTCGACTCTTCTCCTAATTTACCTTTTCAATCTTATTCCTGTTTGTTTTGTTGTTTTGATGGTTGTTTTCATCCTTTTTGTTATCATTTATTTTGTGTCTCTATTGTTGGCTCCTTTCATCCCTTTTTAATTAATGAACTTTCATTTCCTTTGCTTTTAATTAAGTTATTTTAGTGTGTTTTTAAAAAAATAAAAAATAAAATAAAGACATTTGAGCAAGACAAGTTATAATACGGTGGGAGAACTGACTTAGTGTTTTGCGTTTTATCGCAATTGTTACGGATAGCAAGAGTCGCCACCAAATTTTCTTTTATCCAATGAAGGAAATGGTGAAAAGAATAGGAAATACTGTTGTACCCGAAAATTTGCCCTCTCGTTCTTCAGGAAATCATCCTGGATTCTCAGAGTTTCTCTTAAACAAATCCAAGCCCTGAATTATCATTCCTTTCCAAGTAAACCATTTACAAGATCAAAAGGAAAATTTTTACCATGAAAAAGTTAAAATCTAAATACTTAGAATTTTTCTAAAAAAAAGTGTTTAAGAAAAATGGCACTTCAGAACTTCTGAACCAATCTCCAGGCAGAAACGGTTAGAAGTTGCAAACTTGGCTCAGCACATAACATTCAGTCAGAAGGTGGCTCTTCAGCAGCTTCACCAACTCAGTTAGAGGTTATAAACGTGGTTCAGCACGTAATCTTCAAACAGAACATGGCTCTTTAAGCAGTAACGCAAGTTCAGCCAGCGTTTGCTAGAGAAATGCAAAGAAGGCAACAAAGCCTGAAACTCCTTCAGAACATACTGGGATCAGAAGGTAAGGGGATCAGCAGATTGGTTGTAACACTGGAGCAGAATCTCTAAGTCCAGAGTTTTCAGAGGCAGATCAAAGGAGCATGCTGGAAAGTCTGGAAAACCCTTATAATTTGCTGAGGCAGCAAGAGGCCAAGGTCAGAGCTTGGTTTGCGTTGTTTTCTGGTAAAGCATAACTGCTGGCTCAGGTTTTAGGTAATGATGCAAAATCTCCTATTACAAGATTTCTGATTTTGACAAATCTCATCACCATTTATTGCTCATTAATGCTCACAACCACTTTTGAGTATTTATCCAAGGGGTCTCTCCACATGTGGCATAGTAACACCCTCGTGCAGGCTTAGGCATGGATCTATGCGCCACTTTTCGCCTATGGGTGTCACTTTTCCTTAATCCTCGCTTACTGTTCCAGCCTAGGCTGAAAAGCTGTCCATCATCACAACTTTTCATGAACTTCCTTCAAGAGCAAGTCAGCACCCATTGCATGGTGTTGGCGCCACTCAAACGTTTAAAAAATTCACAAAGCCTTGCCTATAAATAGAGCACCATTGTCCACTAAAAACGCGGTCAAAAAACCCAGAAAAATTGCTAGAAGAGGAACAAAAAATTCTACCAAGAAAACATGGTGAAACTCTACCAAAATTCCTAGTGTTTCATAAACTTTGAACCTCCTGCCTCCAAACTTCATTTGTACCCAATTTGCTTCTTGGCTAGAAAACGCCCATACAGTTTCTGACCATATATATATATATATATATATATATATATATATATATACTCTCCATCCACCCATTCAAAAAAGAACCTGTCCAGAACACCATCAGAGTTAAGACTAGCTCCAATTCACAGATTTTTCTTCTAACAGCAAGGTAAGCACCTGCTGACTCTCACCATGCTGCTAAGCATCATTAGATTTGCATGCTAAATAAACACAATGTAAATATCATGCTTCTGATGTTGTTTACGTTCTGAGATTTTTACGCCTCTACATGCTTAAGTGGAGAACGAATCAGCTCAGAACTGTCTTGAAGAAACTGAAACTCAGAGTTAGAATTAGCAAAGGCATACTTGTCTTTGATTTTTTGTTTATGTTTCCCTTTACTTCTGAGGCGCCATGATACCTGTTGAAAGTGCCTTAGGCATTTTTTCTGTTTTGGGGAGAAATAATCAAATTGCAGACGTTCTGACTAGCACAACAGGGAACCAAGTTCTGACTTTGATGCCAGCACTTTCAAGACCTGTTTTGTTATCAATGATATCAGAACTTCTGAAATTTTTTGTGTTCCCAGCAGGGTCAGAACTTCTGACTTCCCCACTAACAATTTTTTTTTTTGCAGCGCATGGGAGTCAGAACTTATGACCTCCCCACTAACAGGTTTCTGTTTTGCAGCGCACCAGAGTCAGAAGTTCTGACTCATACATTTTCACTAACATGTTGATATCCTACAGCAGGCCTGGGTCAGAACTTCTAACTTCCTCTTAACAGCGCGCTAGCCCTATCTCTCTTTCTCTTTTTCTTCCCCTTGTTATTTTTCTTTATTTTTCTTGCTGGATTCCCCATTTATAAGTGTGTATCCCCCACCCCCTAAATATTGTAATAGCGTAGGATTTTACATTTCCGCATTTTTATTGCTTTCAAATGTAATTGCTAGCAATTAGGATATATATGGCAAGATAAAATCAATGAAATAGAAAATCCTAATACAAGACAAACAAATGCATGCAATAAAACACACTTGCACACAAACACCCTTAAGGTATCTCCACTTGGTTGCCTAAATAAAAATGGCCATGATATGCATGCAAAGTATCTTGGCAAAACAAAAACAAAACAAAAGATCATAGTCCCTCGATGACGCTATCAAAAGGTTGCCTAAAAACAAAATGATCTTGGTCCCTCAAAATGCCAAAGATACTTGGCAACATTGCTATCATGGTCATACGATGACCCACGCTCGTCCCATTTAACATCCAAAGATAGGGTTATTTACCAAATCAATGGTAAATCAACAATGTCAAAGGAATAAAAATGCACAAGAAAGACATTTGAGTAGGTAGATAGCTTCTAGTTACTTGATCAAAACAATCCTTGCTATTTTCAAAAAAACACACACACATTTTCAAAACATTTCCAAAATAACTTTCAAAACATTGAAACATTTTTCAAAAGACAAACATCTTTGTATACATTCTTACGAACGAGAATCATTACAAAGATTGCCTAAACGATGGCCTCTTTTCAAAATACTTTCAAAACTACACAAAGAACCATTTCAAACAATTTCAAAAGCAAAGCAAGTGATCTAAACAAGTAACTAAGAGCCCATGGAAAACCATGGATGAAAAGGGTGCTAGCACCTTCCCTTTTCATAATCTACCCCATGAACTCAAGAAAACATCTCAAAGGTCTTTCCTGTGCTTTTTTACCTTTCCTTTTGGATAAAAGAAAAGTCGGTGGCGACTCTTGCTAACCGCAACATTTACAAACACAAATGCAAAACCTCAAGTCAGTTCTCCCACCGCATCACAGAACTGGCGACTCTGCTGGGGATTGTTTATAAAAGTGGGGTTACCTTAGGGTTTTAGATCACCTTTACATGCTTATCTTGTTTGACTTGTATGCTTTACATTTTGATTCTATTATTTGGGTTTGAATCCTCTACCCGGATTTGGGAAACATTATAGGTAAATAGCAATACATTGTGGAAACTGTGTGGGGTATACCGACATGGTCTAAGAAATAGCTATATTAGTGCGACATATTTGTGTGTACCGGTAGCCTTTGAGTCAATCAAAGAGAATATGGGGCCGCTGAGTGATGTCATGAAGCACTAATGGACTTTTAGAACCTTTACTTGACCAACTTGGCCTTTTAGGATGTAGTGAGATGACCGACTTTGGTGCAGTCCGAAGTCGGTAGATATTCCATACTACACTCATTGAGGGTTGGTTCCTTGGAATATTTCGGTCGCCAGTAAAGAGGCTGAATTGAAACAATGAACAAGGAAACAATCCAGTGATATTGAGCTCCTTAGAACCCGGTTACTATTTCTAGGACAGGTTGAGCCAACTAAACTTCAAGAGGGTACTTACCTATGAAACCCCATGCAAGCCTAAACTAGGAACTTGTGTGATTTGCTTGTACATATATACTTGTACATAACATCATGGACATCATGAACATCATATGCATCAACTAACCATTTCAAGGATTTTGGAGATTCATCTTTGTTCTTGTTTTGTAGGTTATGGATTCACTTCGCAGGAAAACTATCCAAATCAACCTTGTAAGAATTCCTCCACAACTCAAGGAGCTAGCTTCAAGGATTCCTGAGAATTCTCCGTTCATCGAGAGACATGGTCGTCTACTCAACTTGGTCACTGTTGTACCCCAAAATTTGCCCTCGCATTTTTCCACAAGACATCACAACTTCAGGCTTTTCCTGATTTTTCAGATTTGGCTCAAGAATCGGTCAAACAGACTTTTCTCGTCAGTCAGACAAAATTAGGGTTTTCATTGATTTATATAACACCCCAGTTTCAATTATTTGATTTATTTAATTGGAAAATTATTTTATTAGAATTAATAAAATAAAAAGGAATTATTTATTTTGAAATATGGAGGAAAATAAAAGAAATAAGAAAATGCTGAGTTTTTAAGTTATTGGGCTTGGATGTTGTTAGTAAAGAGTGGGGGTGCAAAAGAAGTAAGGATATGTTTTGGAACTCAAGTTATTTTTCTCATTATTCAAGATAACACAGAAGTTGGGATTTTGGGAAGCAGAGCTCTGAAGGTACGAAGAACGAAGAACGAAGAACATCGCTCAAAAAGTTCAAAGCTGCTAATTGATAAGGTAAGGGGGGCTATTACTCGATTTACCTTTGTTTATGAGTTTATGTACGGTTGATTTGGGTAATCATAGGGAAAAACCCCAACTGTTAGATGTTAGTAGGAATCGATACCCTTAGGATTGAACCTTGTTAGAAAAGGGTTAGGTTCCCAATTTTTATGAATCGATTAGGAATTTTAGGTTCCAAATGGTGGATTGGGAGTATATCTGCATGATCATGAATTTACCTTAGAGGTTTAGGGATAACCTCAATGTTATCAGATTTCCCCAAAAAGGACGTATAATCACCTTTAAGGTCGCTATGATACTTGTGGTAATTAGGGAATTGATGTGTTATTTCGAGTTATACAAAAATCGATGTCGTTAGGTACCGAAATGCGCGTTTGGCTGGCATTTTTCCGCGTTTGGCTGTTGTTCTGAGCTGCTGCAGGTACAGGAAAATTCTGTACGCGCTCAGCAACACGGGCCGTGTTGCACAACACGGGCACCCGTGTTGCTCTTCTGTGTTGGTGAGATAGTGTGTTTTCTGGACACATTACGACACGGGCCGTGTTGCACAACACGGGCACCCGTGTTGGTCCCCTGTAATGAGGAAAAATTGTGTTTTCTGGACATGTTACAACACGGGCCGTGTTGCACAACACGGGCACCCGTGTTGATGCTACTGTGTTGATTTTCTGAACTTTGTTTTCAGTGCTTGATTGTGGATTTTATTGCCATGCTTTTGGATAATGTTATCGAGCATGAATTATGATATGACTTGATATGATTGATGTTTAAATAGTATGCTGAGTGATTACATGCTATCCATATCCTGTTATGATTGATGTTGTTGATGTGCATGATATGTTGATTGATGTTCATAGTATGCTGAGTGTTACATACTTACATATCATGTTGCATTTGTTAATTCCCATTGTGTGGAATTAACATGGTGGCCAATATACGTGTCCGCGATTTAATGGAACGTTGAGGTGGTAGCCGTGTCCGCGATATAATGGAACGGTGAGTTATCCGTGACCCGAGATTTAATGGGGCGGTGAAGTGGTACCACATGCATGGGTGTGTTGCATTACCTTGAATATAACATGAATGGATGATTTTTCCAATGTTGTAATTGATTGTTTGTATGCACGTATGGTTGCTAAACTGTTGACGATGTTTGATGTTAATTGCAAATATGAAAAGTAATATATTATGGGTATATGAATTGTAAAGGTTTTTGTAAACTATGAAATGTGCTAATTGTTGGGTGATGCTTATGGTTTCCTGAATTGATTGTTATGAACGTATAATCAAATGTAGAATTGAGATGCTCACCCTTACTGTTGAATATTTCAGATTGAGGAGCTTCGTTCAGGTGCTTGGCGAAGGCTTGTGGTTTCTAGTTTATTTCCGTTTTAGTATTGTCCGGGTCATGCTCTGGTAGTTGTAACTCCGGGAACGTTTGTTTGTCAAGCTGCTTTAGTCAGACTCGTTTATTTCCTTATATTTGTTATAATATGATGTTGACATTTTTCCAGGTGTTAATCCCTGATGATTTTGAAAAATATTATAACATTGGTTTTATTAAATAAATTATTCCGCTGTGTAAACATGTATGAGTTACTACTAAGATTATGCATGACAGGAATTTGTGTTATTTAAAGAGAATTGTAGCATCCTCGATTATACATGTACTCTGAAATTATGATTTTAATAATTGCGAAAATTTATTCGGGGTTTTTAGAGGGTGTTACAATAGTGGTATCAGAGCATAGTCGGTCGTTGCGACCAAAGTCTTGAGTCAGTCATCCCTTTTGTATGCGATTAGTGTAAGGTAACACTGTCGATACTGTATTCTAATGTGGAATATGTTTCAATTCTCAGGAATATGGCTGGAAGAGGTAACGGGCGAAATGATGCTGCACTAGCTGAGGCTTTGGGGATGTTAGCTGGTGTACTTGCTGGAAACCCAACTGGAGGTGTGATTGGTGCTGATAGGCAATTGGGAAATTTCCAAAGGAACAATCCTCCGTTGTTCAAAGGTACACATGACCCTGAAGGTGCTTAGAAGTGGCTGAAGGAAATCGAAAGGATTTTCCGTGTGATTGATTGTGCTGAAGATTTGAAAGTCAGATATGGTACGCATATGTTGGCAGAAGAGGCCGACGATTGGTGGGTTGCCACAAGGACTGAAATGGTTCAGGATGGAGAGGCACTGACTTGGGCTAACTTCAGAAGGGCTTTTCTGAGGAGGTACTTTCCTGAAGATGTTCGGGGAAGAAAGGAAATTGAGTTTTTGGAGCTTAAGCAGGGCAATCTGACTGTTAGTGAATATGCTACTAAGTTCACTGAGCTGGCAAAGTATTATGCACACTACAACAATGATGAGGCTGGGGAATTCTCTAAATGTATCAAATTTGAGAATGGTCTCCGAGATGAGATTAAGCAGGGAATCAGGTACCAGCGTATTCGTAGATTTTCTGATCTGGTGGATTGTAGCAGAATCCTGGAAGAAGATATTACCAAGAATAGGTCGTCTCACTCTCGTGGGGCTGTTGATAAAAGAGGAAAGCAACATATGGACCGTGGCAAGCCATATGGTAGAGATAACCAGAAATCAGGTGGATGGAAAAGGCCTAGTGGGGGAGATTCTAAGGCTCCTATCAGATGCTACAGGTGTGGTGAGTCTGGTCATCACATTCGAGATTGCAAGAGTGATGAGAAGAAGTGCTATAAATGTGGAAAGGCTGGTCATTTGTCTATTGATTGCAAAGGGAAGTCTGTTACTTGTTACAATTGTGGCGAAGAAGGTCACATTCGCCCGCAGTGTCCTAAGCCTAAGAAGGATCAGTCAGGTGGAAAAGTGTTCGCTTTGTCTGGATCTGAGACTACTCCAGAGGATCGATTGATTAAAGGTACGTGTTTTATTCATGGCACACCTTTAGTTGCAATTATTGATACTGGTGCAACTCATTCTTTCATTTCTTTGGATTGTGCTGAGAGGTTGAAACTGGACATATCTGGTATGCGAGGTAGCATGGTTGTTGATACTCCTGCATCGGGTTCAGTGACAACTTCACTTGTATGTAGGAATTGTCCTATTGAGATTTTTGGTAGAGGTTTCGGTATGGATTTAGTGTGCCTACCGCTTGAACAAATTGATATTATCCTTGGGATGAACTGGTTGGAATTCAACCGGGTTCATCTGAACTGCTTTGCTAAGACGGTGATTTTTCCAGAAGCAGTTGGTGTCGAGAATTTGACTATGACTGCTAGGCAGGTACAAGAAGCAATGGAAGACGGTGCTAATGTGTTTATGTTACTTGCTTCGTTAGATGCAACAGGAAAGGTCAGGAGTGGTGAATTGCCAGTGGTGTGTGATTTTCCAAAAGTCTTTCCTGATGATGTTGGTGAGTTACCTCCTGAGAGAGAGGTGGAATTTTCTATAGATTTGATTCCTGGTACGAGACCGGTGTCGATGGCGCCATATCGTATGTCTGCGTCTGAGTTGGCTGAATTGAAGAGTCAGTTGGAAGATTTACTGGAGAAGAAGTTTATTCGTCCAAGTGTTTCGCCTTGGGGTGCTCCGGTATTGTTGGTTAAGAAGAAAGAAGGTTCTATGAGACTGTGTGTCGATTACAGGCAATTGAACAAAGTAACCATTAAGAATCGGTATCCATTACCGAGGATTGATGATTTAATGGATCAACTAATTGGAGCCAGTGTATTCAGTAAGATTGACTTGAGATCTGGATATCATCAGATTCGTGTGAAAGCGGAAGATGTTCAAAAGACTGCTTTTCGAACGAGGTATGGGCATTATGAATATTCTGTTATGCCGTTCGGAGTTACTAATTGTTGTACCCCAAAATTTGCCCTCCCATATTCTTCAAGAAATTGCCAAGCCAAGTCACAAAATTCTCTAAGGGTTGCACAGTCCAACTGTCTCCTATACAGTCAAAACTAGGGTTTGTGTTCTGATCAAGAAATTGAAGGTTTCAAAGGCCCAATCAAGTCTCATATGCCTACAAATATGGTCAAGCATCCTCATATCAAGTTTCAAGGCATTCAGCTCAAAATTGCACAGTCAAAACCCTAAATTGCACTACAGTCAACTGTAGGGGCAAAATGGTCATTTGACAGTCAAAAGTTCAAAATTTTGGTCAACATATCATTTTGAAGCCACAAACATCATTTGATCAATGCTTGATCATGATTCTCAAAATTTGGCTCAGAAATCATCAAAGATGCAAAAGTTACTATATTTGGACAGTTGAAAAAGTCAACTGAAATTGACCAGAGCATAACTTTCACATGGATTATCAGAAAAATTCCATCCAAAGCTCATTTTGAAGAGAAAGACATTTCCTACAACTCATCTTCATACTTCAAGTCCAAGAAATGCTCTCACAAAAAGTTATCAATTTCAACATTATAGGTCATTTTCAAAAGTCAACAAAAAGGGACTTTAAGTCAAAGGCCATAACTTGAGATTGGAAAATCAAAATGACATGAGACCAAAGGCATTGGTTAGAGGACTCAAAGACCTTTCCAAAATGTCCAAGAACATGAGAAAAGATTAAAAATTGAGCAAGTTATGCCTTGTGGAAGTTGGGAAATTTTTGGATATTTTGAAAAGTCAACAATGGTTCAAATGACCTAAAAATGCTAATGGGCCCATTTTTCTTCCATGATTCATCATTCTAAGCATATGCACGACCACTTGGCCCAAAGGGAAGTATTTTCTCATTTTTTATTTATTTATTTGAGTTTTTATTTATATTAATTCAATTAAATCAATTAAATATGTGAAAAAATATTTAACCTAACAAAACCAATCTTTTTGTACATGTTTTAAGGTCAAGATTTCGTGCATAGGTTAATTAGGAAAGATTTGGTCTAATATGAGCATAATTGACACAAAATACACATGGAAAAGATATGAGAAGATCTTGGAAAATCAATTTGCAAAAACCATTGAATGAAAGAGATTTGATTGATTTTTTTAACCTAATTGCTTCACTACATAATCAGAAACAAAACCCTAATCACAACACACCCTAAGCTGCGCAGAAGAACAAGATACAAACTTGGAAATTTGGCTTAAGAACTCAATTCTGAAATCATTGATAGAGGGCAATTCAAGGCACAAAAGCTTTTCCAATAGCTTCCTCAAGTCCTCCTGATCACATTGCAATCCAAAACATCAACTCAAACTCCAGGAATTGGTATATAGAACCTTCCCTGTACAGAGAAAAAGTCAAGATCGTATTTTCAATTCTAAGCATTCTCATGACATTCTAACTGTGGATTTATATTCATTGTGATGTTTTAAAGCTAACCATGGTATTTAATTTGATTTTTATGCTGTATATGCAATTATACCATGCGCGATTTCTAGGGTTTACAGGTTTGCGAATTTAGGGCTTTTGCAAAGAGGAAAAATTAAGCCCTAAGACCACCATGGTTGCACTCAGCGTGTTCAGACGAAGAAGATAGGACCATCGCGCTCTATTTATGAGTGCTCAGAACCTAATCGCTATTTTCTTGAAGCTAACCTAAAACAACGCTAAAAAAACCGTGGCTGATTGTTTATGTTTCAGGAGAGGTGAAGAAGATGAACTCGTGGCCATCAGCGATAGGCCGGTTTGAAAATTGGCGCGTTAAACCACTAATGCGTTTGTTTTTTCTTTTTGTTATTTGTTTGTTATAATATATTAACACACGTTTCATGGCTCAGCTGGCAAGCTATCAATACATTGACGTCCAAGACCTGGGTTCGAACCCCAGGTCTGTATATTTCTCATGTTATTTTTCATTAACTATTCATATGCAGCGCTTATGATAAGGCACACCATGCATCTTCATTATCCAACGTCCACGCGTCTATCATATTCAGATCAAAGGCACAGGATGGATGAACACGCTACACTCCCAGTCAATGCACCACACGCTTGTCCAAAAGTCAATCAGGCCTTGCAAGATTGGGCTCAATTTATTGGATCAACACCTCACAATTGGGACTGAACCCCCCACTGGTTTGCAATTTCCTATTTTTTGTCTTTCTTATTTTAATTGTTATCTTATTTTTCTTTATTATTTTTAATTTGATCAATTATTTTACAAAATACAAAAATACATAAAAATTCAGAAAAGACAAAAATGCAATAAATATTTTAGTTTAATATTTTCTTGTAAATAAATGCTATGTAAATTAATTAATTTAAATTAGGTTTAATTTTATTTCTTTTCACAATAAAAATATAAAAAATATAGACTTAGGTTTAATAAATTTTATTCCTTGCAATTTTTCTTTTTTTTAATAATAATATTACTTATTTTATTTTCATAATTAAATTGTACATAAATTAACTTAGGTTTAATTTAGGTTATATTTTAATATTTTCATAACAAACTTAAAAACCATTAGAATTAGGGTTAGTTAATTTCAATTAATTCCTTTTTCTATTAAATCTTAAAAAACATAAAAATACCAAAAACATTCTTCCTTTAACTTTAATTTCAATTCCTTATTAATAGTATTTTGCAAAAGGGTCCAACGCCCTCGTTCGTAATTTATTTAATTTCGCATATTTATTTTTATTTCATTCAAATAATCATGTACCTCTCCCAAAGCCGTGTAAACAATTGCTCGCACTTTTATTTCTTTTGCTTTATTTATTTTCCGTCAAATCGGGTCCGGTTTAATTTTGGCGATGTGGACCCGCGCCGTTGTAATAGCTTTAGATTTAATTTCCGCATCTTTTAAACTGTTAACAAAAAGCATGCAAGAATGAATGACTTAAATAAAATCAAGCGTAGATCACTTTAACATGACAAGACAAATATCAATGAAAACGACACACGAATCGCACACCCCACCTCTAGGGTACGCCTCACTGTTGCCTTGCCTCGAAAGGTGATCGTCGAGTAGAGGATGTCTTAGTAAGTCCTCATGATCCGGGAACCTGGCATGAGGGTAGCTTCTAAGGTGTCTTCCCATTGCTCTGGTGATCACCATGTCCCGAACCTCGAATTGACCCGAACACCTCCAACGGTGGTGCTACCTACCTCTCAATGGTGGGATGGCACTACTTTAAAGGATATTTACACAGACGAATTCCTTAGGGTAGGTAGGTTCTCGTAGATAATTGCTCTCTTCAAAACAAACTGAAATCTTTTCACACCAACACTTTTCAAAAGCTTTCAAAGCAAATTTTTCAAACACTCTGACGTACGAGTCGAACTGAAATTTTTTCAAAGAAACTTTTTTAAACCCACATTGAAAAGCAAACAAACCTTTTTGAAAACACATTGAGCAAGTATCTAAGAGCCCATGGATAACCATGGATAGAAAGGGTGCTAACACCTTCCCTTTCTATAACCTACCTCCCGAACCGAGAGCAATCTCTTTAAGGAATTTTTCTGTGCTTTTGTCCTTTCCATTTGGAGAAAATAAAAGACGGTGGCGACTCTTGCTTCCGCGACATTTCGCGAACCAGCGTTAAACAGTCAGTTCCAGATCCACCGATCACAGAACTGGCGACTCTGCTGGGGATACAAACTATAAAGTGGGGTGTACCTTAGGACTAGTTCATAACTGTGTTTTCACTTGTATTGATTTGCTTGCTTTACTATTGTGGGTTACATCGGAGATACATAGATCCTAACCCGGATCTGGGGATACCCTGTTTAGGTAGCATAAGCTGTGAGGGACCTGTCCGGCGTAGACCGACACGGGTGAAACAGTGGCTACGTTGGTGTGGCACCTTAGTCTGTACCGATATCCCTTGTGTCGCAACGAGGAGAATATGGGTCTTCTAAGGAGTCATTAAGCACCAACAACCTTAGAACCTTAATTGACACAACTTGGCCTTTAGAATTGTAGCAGTATGCTACGCCCATTGAGGCTAAACTCTCGTGATGGTTCTGGCTGCAAGAAAAGATTGCGATGCTGGAGTTATGACCGATTGAGGGTAGTCAATGATATTGGGATCCTCTAAGAACCCGGTTACTTTTGATTAGGACAGGTATGAACCAACAAACTGAAAGAGGGTAGTACCTAGACCTCATGCTGGCCTAAGCTTTAGGGGCTTGCCTTGTGTGACTTGTGTGCCTTACCATGTTTGCCTTTGTATCTGTATGTGGTGTGCTTTATCATAACATCATAGCATCATGAGCATTGCATGCATCCTGCATAAGGGCTGACCATTTCAAAGACAAGAGGGTTTCATCTTTGCTCTGTTTTGTAGGACATTATGATGCCTGTACGAAGGAATACTATCCGGTTCAACTTTGTTCGTTCACCTGAGTTGCTTGATGAGTTGGTTAGCAGAATTCCAAATACCATTTCCTTCATTCAGAGGCATGGCTCCCTTCTCAGTTTAGTCACTGCAAAGCGGGATCAACAGTTGATGAGTGTTCTGACCCAGTTCTATGACCCTCTGTACCAGTGCTTCACCTTTCAAGACTTCCAGCTGGTCCCTACCCTGGAAGAGTTCTCTGATTTGCTTGGTATCCCTATCTTGGATCAGACCCCCTTTACTGGTTGGGAAAAGACCCTCAGACTTGAGGATGTTGCTGCAGCCCTTCCTTTGACCCATCAAGAGGTAACAGACAACTGGGTGACTAGAAGCGGAGTTAAGGGTTTCTTGGCTAAGTTTCTAATTGGTAAAGCTAACAGTTTCTGGAATGACCTGGACTTTAGGGCATATGAAGACATCTTGGCTCTCCTAATCTATGGGTTAGTCCTGTTTCCTAATCCTGACAACTTCATCAATGTCACTGCCATAAGGATCTTTATGTCTCAGAATCCTGTGCCCACTCTCTTGGGTGACATCTTGCAACAACTTCATGCCCGTACTACCCGAAGACGAGGAACCCTATGGTGTTGTATCCCTTTGTTGGTGAGGTGGTTTATTTCGCACCTCCCTAAGTTCGTACTGAAGAACCAAGAAGGAAGAGGTTGGGCTCACAGATTAATGTCTCTCACCGATAAAGACATCATTTGGACTTGCAGAGGTTTGGATGAGATAGCTATTATTGATCGATACGGGGAATATCCTAATGTTCCTCTGATTGGTACTCAAGGAGGGATATCTTACAATCCATGTCTAGCACTCCGTCAGTTTGGGAGAGCAAGAAGAGCAGGCCCCCATGAGATGTTAGTGTCTCACATCAGTTTTGAATTTCAGGTGGATAGTGACGAGCTGCGTCGTAAGTTCATCAAGGATTGGGACAAGGTTCATAAAGCTGACCCACAAGAGCTAGGGCCAAAGACTTCTTTACCTATGGAAGCCTACTACAAATGGGTCCGCATCCGTGCTCAGAAGTTAGGTATGCCGTATGAAGCTGTCAGACCCGTCATTCTTGAGTGTCCTGACAAAGATGGTGTTCCTCCAACTGTCCTTCCTCCTCAGATACCTACTGATTATGAGACATTGAAGAGATCTTGGTCGCAACTGCAAGAAGAGCGAGATTCTTACCGGGAAAAGTTCAACGAGCAGGAATCAAAGATCCAGAAGCTGACAAAGCAGTTGGAGAATGAGAGAGCTCTGAATGCCTACATCCGTACTGAGAAGAGGAGACCATGGGATCAATAAGAAGCTCTGAATGTGCCTTTACAGTTTTATTTCCTTTCCAGTATTTCCTTTCATGTAACGCCTAAGGGCAACTTGTTGAATAATTTCAGTTGCAAAGTTGAATCTAATGAAGTGTGTTCTTTTTTGTTTACAAAGTTGATTCCCGATTGTCTTTGAAAACATGATTCATACGCATTTCATACATCATGTGCATAGCAGGTTTTTTCCCCTTTTCAGGTTGCTTACAGTTCTTCGCTGTTTATTTCAGCATCATGAATCCCGAATCTGCATCAACTGAGACATCAATCAAGGCTCTCCAGGCGCAGAATGCGCAGTTTCAAGAACTAATCAAGGGTCTGGCTAAAGGCCAAGAAGAACTAAAGGCTATGCTCCTGAAGAAGGAGAAGAAGAAGAAGAGAAGAATTGTTCTGTTCAACTCAGGCCGAAGGTTTGGCAATACTCTGCAGCATGAAGAGGCTGGTTCTTCTGTTGGCAAGAGTCCTTCTCAGGCAGAAGTCAAGGTCCCTAGTCCGGTAGTCTCCGACAACGAGACAAATTTTGATGAAGAGCAGTACCCTCCTGCAGACGACAGATATAAGCAACTGGAGGACAGGTTGAAGGCTATGGAGGTTCAACAGGCACCTGGGCTGGATTTCGGAGATCTGGGTTTGTCAACTGGTGTGATCATCCCCCACAAGTTCAAAGCACCATCCTTCTCCAAATATGAAGGGGCGTCTTTTCCCAAGCTGCATTTGAGGTCCTATGTTCGGAAAATTCAGCCGTACTCTGCGGATAAGAATTTATGGATCCACTTCTTCCAGGAGAGTCTTTCAGGGACTCATCTCGAATGGTTCTATCAGCTGGATGGGACCAAGGTTCGTAACTGGGAGGAGTTGGCTACTGCTTTCTACAAGCAGTATCAATATAATGCCGACCTTGCCCCCACACGTACCCAACTCCAGGGTATGGCGTTAGGTGCAAGCGAAGGTTTTAAGGAGTACGCTCAGAAGTGGAGAGACCTGGCTGGCAGGGTGCAGCCACCATTGACTGATCGGGAGCTGGTAGACATGTTCTTGGGGACCCTATCTGGGCCGTTTTTCAACCATCTCATTGGGAATTCTTCTGCTGGGTTCACTGATCTAATCTTGACTGGAGAGAGAATTGAAGCTGGGTTGAAGTCTGGGAAGATTGCGAAGGGTGCATCATCTAGTTCGGAAAAGAAACCATTCAAGAAGGAGTCTAGTGCCGTGTATGGTTCTAGGAAATCAGAGAGACCTGAGCACCGCCAATCTGTCAGTGCGGTGATGATTGCTAAGCCTGCTGCCGCTCCTCGGCCAAACAATCCTCAAAGGGCTGAAAGACCCCGGCGAGAGTTTACCCGGTTAAGCATGACCCTATCACAGATTCTGCCACAGTTGCTAGCCACCAACTTAGTGACTGTCAGGGAAGCCCCGAAGTTCCCCAATACAACATCTCCCAAGTACAACCCGAATGCTCGTTGTGCTTACCATTCAGAAAGCCCGGGGCACTCTACCGATGACTGTTGGGCGTTGAAGAATAAGGTGCAAGACCTTATCGACGCAAAGGAGATACAATTCGAAGCGCCTGCAAAGCCGAATGTAGTTACTGCCCCTATGCCTCAGCATGGGGTAAATGCTGTTGATGAAGACGTTTATGCTGTTTCTGTGGATGATCTAGCCACTCCTCTAAAGATTGTCAAGAAGAACCTACTGCAGGCCGGTTTATTTCCGGGTTGTAGTGAGGGTTGCCTGTTCTGTGCTGTGTCCCCATCTGGTTGTCCCTTGCTAAAGTTAGGCATCCAAAGCTTAATGGATAGCAAGGAAATTCTATTCAAGAAGTCTGCTGTTCGGTTGGTCCCAGTGGAAGAAGTTTCTGTGGTGACTATTTTCAATAACCCCATCCCGGCTCTCCCGAAGAAGCCCACTCAAATCATGACCGTCGCGCCCGTTATTATCACCGTTCCAGGGCCCCTGCCCTATGTATCTGATAAAGCTGTCCCTTGGCACTATGGGGCAGATGTATATATAAACGGGATTAAACAAGAGCTCAACGCTAGCGCCAGTATCTGTGACATCACTGGCCCAGCCAAAGTTACTCGCAGTGGCAGGCTCTTCTCGCCTGACATTGCACCGCCTGCTGCCCGAAGACCGCTCCTGATAATTCCTACAAGTACACTTATTCCTGCTGCTGATCCAATTGTTTCTCCTGCTGCCGAGTCATCCAATGCTCGGGGAAAGGGAATTGAAGTTGAGCCTGCCCAGATGGAGGCACCCGTACCCATAACTGCCGAGGCCTCCCCACAAGAGATGGAGGAGATTCTAAAGATCATAAAGAAGAGCGATTTTAATGTTGTGGAACAATTGGGGCATACGCCCTCCAAGATCTCCATGCTCTCTTTATTGCTGTGCTCCGAGGCCCTTGCAAAGGCCCTAATCTCGTTCCTCAAGACGGCCCATGTGCCACATGAAACCTCTGCAGTCCAGTTCACTGATTGTGTGGCAAGTCTAACGGCAGACAATGGCTTGGGTTTCTCAGATGCCGACTTGACCGCAAAGGGGAGAGACCATAATGATGCTCTACATGTCTCAATTGAATGCAGGGGCACCACCTTGGCACATGTGTTGGTTGATACTGGGTCATCTTTGAATGTGCTACCCAAGAAGGCTCTGGATCGTCTAGATTGTGAAGGACTGGAACTGAAACCCAGCAATATCATCGTCAGGGCCTTTGATGGTTCAAAGAGGATGGTCCATGGAGAGGTTGACATTCCGATTCGTGTGGGCTCTCAGGTGTTCGACTCCACTTTTTATGTGATGGATATCCGTCCATCTTACTCTTGTCTATTGGGTCGACCCTGGATACATAAGGCTGGGGCAGTAACCTCTACCTTGCATCAGAAGCTGAAATACCCCGTCAGAGGGAAGATTGTCACGGTGCAAGGAGAGGAAGAATATATGGTGAGTCACCTAAACTCTTTCAGATACATTGAGATGGATGGGGAGTTTATTGAAACCCCCTTTCAGCATTTCGAGGAGGTGTTTCCAATTGCAGCAACAGTAACAGAAGAAGGTGTTCCTTTGAAGATGGCCTCCCTAAAGGATGCCCGGGCTGTGGTTCAGAAGGGTGAATGTGCCGACTGGGGCAGACTTCCAGACTTTACTCAGAAGACTGATAAACTTGGGCTGGGTTTTACCACAGAAGGTCAGAGAGCTATGAGGAAGGCAAAGATCGGAAGACCTCCGGTATTTATTAAAAGTTCAGGAGTGAATGCTGTTGGGGAAGACCATGAAGTGGACGAAGCTGAATTCAACAGCTGGATCTATCCGACGGCCGAAGACGGATTGAACAATTGGAGTGCAAAGGACCATACCCCTGTTACCTTTGTGACGCAGTAATAAATTTCTTTGTTTCGTTATTTTGTAATAAACAATGATAAACTCTATGGCCCAGTGTCTTACCCGAGGCACCGTGGTTCTATTTGTGAGGGCATACAAACTGTCATTTTATACATCATGAATGAAAATCTTGGACGTACTTTTCGCATTGCAAATATTGTGTTCCTTTTGTCTTTCTTTTCCTTTACATAATTTTCAAAACAACTGTATTTACACACACACTCACTCATACAGGTTTCAATCCACTCTGGATCTTACTGATAACAACTCTGCTACTGCCAATTATGACTTCGAAAATCCGATCAACTTAGCCGAAGACGAAGGTGAAGATGATTGCGAAGTGCCTGGCGAGCTTGCAAGACTGTTGCTTCAGGAAGAGAGGGCAATTCAACCCCATGAAGAGCCAGTGGAAACAATAAACCTGGGTACTGAAGCAGACAAGAGAGAGGTAAAGATTGGTGCCAACCTAGAGCTCAGCGTGAAGCAACGGTTAACCAAGATGTTACATGATTATATGGAGATCTTTGCTTGGTCCTACGAAGACATGCCAGGGTTGGATACCGACATTGTGGTCCATCACTTGCCAACTAAGGAAGACTGCCCTCCAGTTAAGCAAAAGGTCCGTCGGATGCGTCCAGAGATGTCTGAGAAGATTAAGGCCGAGGTCATGAAACAGTTTGATGCCGGGTTCCTTGCAGTGACTTCTTACCCTCAGTGGGTTGCTAATGTGGTGCCGGTACCTAAGAAGGATGGAAAGGTCAGAATGTGTGTCGACTACAGGGATTTGAACAGGGCCAGCCCCAAGGATGACTTCCCCTTACCTCACATTGATGTCCTCGTTGATAATACGGCTCAGCACAAGGTATTCTCTTTCATGGATGGTTTTTCAGGTTACAATCAGATTAAGATGGCACCTGAAGACATGGAAAAGACTACATTTGTTACTCAGTGGGGGACTTTCTGCTACAAGGTCATGCCATTCGGGTTGAAGAATGCTGGGGCAACCTACCAACGTGCCATGGTTGCCTTGTTTCATGACATGATCCATCATGAGATCGAAGTGTATGTGGACGACATGATCGCTAGGTCCCAGACTGAGGAAGAGCATCTAGATCATCTGCAGAAGTTGTTTGACCGATTGAAACTGTACAAGCTGAGATTGAACCCGAACAAGTGCACCTTCGGGGTAAGATCTGGGAAGTTGCTAGGCTTCGTGGTCAGTGATAAAGGTATTCAGGTGGACCCTGCTAAGGTCAAAGCTATTCAAGAGATGCCAGTTCCTAAGACAGAAAAGGAAGTCAGAGGCTTTTTAGGACGCCTGAATTACATTGCTCGCTTCATCTCACATCTGACTGCTACCTGTGAGCCAATCTTCAAGCTGCTGAAGAAAGATCAGGTAGTACGTTGGAACGATGAATGTCAGGCTGCTTTTGACAAAATCAAAGAGTATCTCCAAGAACCACCTATCCTTATGCCACCGGTTGAAGGGAGACCTCTGATACTATACCTGACAGTGCTCGACAACTCAATGGGGTGTGTGCTGGGGCAGCATGACGAGTCTGGCCGAAAAGAGCATGCCATTTATTACCTTAGCAAAAAGTTTACCGACTGTGAGACCCGATACTCACTGCTTGAGAAAACTTGCTGCGCTTTGGTATGGGCTGCTCGCCGGCTGAGACAGTATATGCTGACTCACACTACCTTATTGATCTCAAAAATGGATCCTATAAAGTACATATTCGAAAAGCCTGCTCTGTCTGGGAGAATTGCAAGATGGCAAATGATCTTGACGGAATACGACATTCAATACACCACCCAGAAAGCCATCAAGGGAAGTGTATTGGCAGACCACTTAGCTCATCAAGCTGTAGATGACTACCAATCAATGAACTTCGAGTTTCCGGATGAAAGCATCATGATAGTAACAGACTGTGAAGTACCTGGACTGGAGGAAGGACCTGAACCAGGATCCCGATGGTCTATGCACTTTGACGGAGCTTCCAATGCTTTGGGAAATGGTATCGGCGCCATAATCATATCTCCACAAGGTACTCATACTCCACTCACTGCCCGGCTGTGTTTCAACTGTACCAACAACATGGCGGAGTATGAGGCGTGTATCATGGGTCTTCAAGCTGCGATCGATTTAAGGATCAAATTTCTAAGTGTCTTCGGAGATTCCGCTCTTGTGATCAATCAGATCAAGGGAGAGTGGGATACGAAACACCCAAACCTGATTCCTTACAAAGAATGTGTGTTGACCCTGATCCCCCACTTCACGGAGATAACCTTTGAGCACTTTCCAAGAGAAGAGAATCAGTTAGCGGACGCGTTAGCTACAATGTCTTCAATGTTCAAGGTCAAATGGGATAATGAAGCTCCCCGGATCATCATCTGGAAACTGGACGAACCGGCATACTGTTGTGATCTCGAAACTGAATTGGTAACTGAGAAGCCTTGGTACCACGAAGTGAAGAGATATCTGGAAGCTCAGGAATACCCTGAAGGTGCCTCTGTCAATGATAAGAAATTCCTGAGGAGGTTTGCAGCCAAGTTCTTCCTTAGCAACGGCATCTTGTATAAGCGAAACCATGATTCGACCTTACTGCGTTGCGTGGATAAGACTGAAGCAGAAAGAATCATGGAAGAACTACATGAAGGGACCTTTGGTACACATTCCAGTGGACATACTATGGCTAAGAAAATCCTACGGGCAGGATATTACTGGTCCACCATGGAAGCCGATTGCTACCAACACTCCAGGACATGCCACAAGTGCCAGATTTATGCAGACAAGGTGCATGTTCCTCCGGTTCCACAGAATGTTCTGACTGCGCCTTGGCCGTTTGCAATGTGGGGCATAGACATGATTGGTGAGATAAAACCTACGGCATCCAATGGACATCGCTTCATCCTGGTAGCGATTGATTATTTTACGAAGTGGGTTGAGGCAGCCTCCTATGCTACGGTAACCAAGACTGTTGTGGCACGGTTCATTCGGCACAACCTGATCTGTCGGTACGGTGTCCCTGAGCGGATTATTACAGACAACGGTACCAATTTAAACAACAAAATGATCGCTGAGCTCTGCGAACAGTTCAAGATACAGCACCATAATTCTTCTCCTTACAGACCGAAGATGAATGGGGCTGTAGAAGCAACAAATAAGAACATCAAGAAAATCGTGCAGAAGATGACAGTGACGTACAAAGATTGGCACGAGATGTTACCGTTCGCTCTACATGGGTACCGTACCTCAGCTAGGACGTCAACCGGGGCAACTCCTTTCTCTCTGGTTTATGGCATGGAGGCAGTCTTGCCAATCGAAGTGCAAATACCCTCTCTCCGGATAATGAAGGATGCAAATCTGAACGAAGATGATTGGATCCAGACACGACTTGATCAACTCAATCTCATTGACGAAAAGAGACTTGCTGCTATCTGTCATGGTCAGACGTATCAGAAACGGATGATCAGGGCATTTAACAAAAAGATCAGACCACAGGAATATCAAGTTGGGGATCTAGTAATCAAGAGAATCATCCTTCCTCAGAGTGATCCAAGGGGCAAATGGACCCCTACGTACGAAGGGCCATTTGTGGTTAAACATGTGTTCTCAGGAGGAGCAATGATATTGACCAACATGGATGGTGACGACCTTCCTCACCCCGCCAATGCAGACATAGTAAAAAAATACTACGCATGAAAAAAAAAGACCCGCTAGGCTGACATGCCTAGGCAAAAATTAGGGCTTCCCGTCGAACCAAAAGGGTTCGGGCAAAATGAAGGGATGAAAATAAAAAAATCTGTACACCCGGCAAGTCGAAAACCTGAAAAGGCGGCTTGGGCAAAAATGGGTATCCCGGTGGACTGAAAACCCGAAAGGGCGGTCCAGGCAAAAATTAGGGATAAAAGCGTAATATTATGTCTCATTGGATCACTTTGCATCCAGAATCCGGTATCTACATCAAGTTCAGACGGCATCGATCAGTCAGCTTCATTCTTCGTCAAGGTCATCAAGTGATGAGACGCTCGGAGTTATAAAGGCAATAGCAGAGTTGAAACCCAGTGGATCATTCATATTTCACACAGCTGTTTTATGTTCTTTTGTACAAAACTTGTATAAACTCTCTTGTCCGGCGGCGTTCTCTTACTAGGACGTCGGCCTCTTGTATACAAAACGCCTATTCACAGGCCATTCAAAATCAATACAAATATATTTTCAGTTAAACGTGCCAAGTGTTTTTCTTTTTCTGTTTTGTTTTGCGAAGAACGTCCAAGGTTCAATTTGTGATATATGCATTGACAATAATTTGCTAACTCATAAATATTTGCATACGAAACCAAGGAATTAATTGCAGGTGACACTAGAAACAGGGGCAATAAAAGAGTTGTCTAAGCAATCTAATTGTTCCGTCCTCCAAGGCACCAAGGTAGGTTCAGCTAAAGAACATGGCCAGTACATATTAATTCCCCAGAGAGTGAGCCAACAAAAGTGCATTCTTCTCCAAGCAGAGCTATCAAATCTCAAGGAAGTTGATTATCCTCCCGTAGATCTCAATACTTCCCCAGCAGCAGCATATATATTTTCTTAACAAAGCATCCCCGGCGGTCTTGGCCTAAAGATTGTTCCCCGGCGGTATCTCAAATATTCAAAGGGATCACTTCCCCAGCATATCAAAAACTCCCCAGGAGAGTCCAATCCAATTTCCCCAGGAAGGTTGGAATCCACATATCCCCAAGCAATAAGCTTATCCCCAGTAGATTCTGGAAGCTTATCCCCTCATAGAGCACGAACGCGTCGTCCGGCTTGAGTTAAAGAGTTATTTCCTTAACAGGATATAACTGGGTTATCCTCAGCCAAAAGCCATGGAAAGATCGTCGTCAACGAAGTCTTCTTACCCCAGCGAAGTCTGTCAGCACTTCCAACAACAAGGGTATCCTCAGCAAGTCATCAACAATTCAGCAAGGCATCCCTCTTCCCACAGAGTATTGCTTCCCAGCATGGTCGCTAGAGTATCTTTTCTCCCCGCTGAATCCTTCATTTGCCAAGTTTATTCCGCAACGGAGTCATCTTCTCCTACCGGTATTCTTGCAGTTATCATCCCCAGTGGAAGCAAAATTTATTCTTCAACATCAGCCCAGGATACGACTTCCTGGCACCCGTCAAGGATTTACTTTCCTAGACGAAAAACATATTCATAAAACGTCACATACATCATTATAGCATGCATAGACGCATCGTATCATACAAATCTCATTTATGTTGAGAACATCATTGCTTGATCCATATCATGCATTGCATATGATTGACCTTTACCTTTCAGGAAAGACGCAGTTAAAATGCTCAAACATATTTCAAGACCTTGTCCGGTCCAGTTAAATCGACTCCCAACAGATTTTTCTGATAAAGACTCAGCAGAAGTTATGGTCCCCTCTCCGACAAGTGCGTGAGGTGGTAATTCCTTTTTCAGATGTTTCCCTCTCCGACGATGAGTGTGAGGTGATAATCTCTTATGGTACCCTCTCCGACGATGAGTGTGAGGTGGTAATTCCTTCTTCAGATGTTTCCCTCTCCGACGGTGAGTGTGAGGTGATAGTCTCCTATGGTCCCCTCTCCGGCAAGTGCGTGAGGTGGTAATTCCTTCTTCAGATGTTTCCCTCTCCGACGATGAGTGTGAGGTGATAGTCTCTTATGGTCCCCTCTCCGGCAAGTGCGTGAGGTGGTAATTCCTTCTTCAGATGTTTCCCTCTCCGACGATGAGTGTGAGGTGATAGTCTCCTATGGTCCCCTCTCCGACGAGTGCGTGAGGTGGTAATTCCTTCTTCAGACGTTTCCCTCTCTGACGATGAGTGTGAGGTGATAGTCTCTTATGGTCCCCTCTCCGACGAGTGCGTGAGGTGGTAATTCCTTCTTCAGACGTTTCCCTCTCCGACGATGAGTGTGAGGTGATAGTCTCCTATGGTCCCCTCTCCGACAAGTGCGTGAGGTGGTAATTCCTTCTTCAGATGTTTCCCTCTCCGACGATGAGTGTGAGGTGATAGTCTCCTATGGTCCCCTCTCCGACAAGTGCGTGAGGTGGTAATTCCTTCTTCAGATATTTCCCTCTCCGACGATGAGTGTGAGGTGATAGTCTCTTATGGTTCCCTCTCCGACGATGTGTGAGGTGATAAGTCCTTTTCAGATGTTTCCCTCTCCGACGGTGTGTGAGGTGATAAGTCCTTTTCAGATGTTTCCCTCTCCGACGGTGAGTGAGGTGACAATTCCCTTTCAGATTATAATAGCCTATGGTTCTCGTTCCTGATACTGCAAAGATGGTAATTCCCGCTAAGATTTTTTTCAACGAGCGTTGTTGAAGTTAAAATCACCCAAGGTTCTCTTACCATTCATGCTAAGGCAGTAACCATACCTGGTTCATTCATCATCGTTTGAAGCTCCAGATCCAGCTCCTGTAACCAGTCAGGACACATCTATACCAAGCATCTGGAATCAACTCCTGCAACGTGTCAGGTACTCATTTTCTGTTTTGCAGGTATGCAGGTTCTCGCTAAGGAATCTCTTACACGATCAACATCCAGATGGCATCTATAAGCCCATCATCCTATCCAGCAATCTCCAAATGGCAGCTATAAGCCCATTCCATCACACTGCTACTATGTGAGCGCAAATTTCTAGGCACTCTAGTGTTCAATCATCTTCTACCCTCGGATTACGAAAGGCACGTCAGCCAATCTGCATCCTCAGGTCTAAGAAGATTGAACAGGGGCAATTGTTGTACCCCAAAATTTTCCCTCCCATATTCTTCAAGAAATTGCCAAGCCAAGTCACAAAATTCTCCAAGGGTTGCACAGTCCAACTGTCTCCTATACAGTCAAAACTAGGGTTTATGTTCTGATCAAGAAATTGAAGGTTTCAAAGGCCCAATCAAGTCTCATATGCCTACAAATATGGTCAAGCATCCTCATATCAAGTTTCAAGGCATTCAGCTCAAAATTGCACAGTCAAAACCCTAAATTGCACTACAGTCAACTGTAGGGGCAAAATGGTCATTTGATAGTCAAAAGTTCAAAATTTTGGTCAACATATCATTTTGAAGCCACAAACATCATTTGATCAATGCTTGATCATGATTCTCAAAATTTGGCTCAGAAATCATCAAAGATGCAAAAGTTACTATATTTGGACAGTTGAAAAAGTCAACTGAAATTGACCAGAGCATAACTTTCACATGGATTATCAGAAAAATTCCATCCAAAGCTCATTTTGAAGAGAAAGACATTTCCTACAACTCATCTTCATACTTCAAGTCCAAGAAATGCTCTCACAAAAAGTTATCAATTTCAACATTATAGGTCATTTTCAAAAGTCAACAAAAAGGGACTTTAAGTCAAAGGCCATAACTTGAGATTGGAAAATCAAAATGACATGAGACCAAAGGCATTGGTTAGAGGACTCAAAGACCTTTCCAAAATGTCCAAGAACATGAGAAAAGATTAAAAATTGAGCAAGTTATGCCTTGTGGAAGTTGGGAAATTTTTGGATATTTTGAAAAGTCAACAATGGTTCAAATGACCTAAAAATGCTAATGGGCCCATTTTTCTTCCATGATTCATCATTCTAAGCATATGCACGACCACTTGGCCCAAAGGGAAGTATTTTCTCATTTTTTATTTATTTATTTGAGTTTTTATTTATATTAATTCAATTAAATCAATTAAATATGTGAAAAAATATTTAACCTAACAAAACCAATCTTTTTGTACATGTTTTAAGGTCAAGATTTCGTGCATAGGTTAATTAGGAAAGATTTGGTCTAATATGAGCATAATTGACACAAAATACACATGGAAAAGATATGAGAAGATCTTGGAAAATCAATTTGCAAAAACCATTGAATGAAAGAGATTTGATTGATTTTTTTAACCTAATTGCTTCACTACATAATCAGAAACAAAACCCTAATCACAACACACCCTAAGCTGCGCAGAAGAACAAGATACAAACTTGGAAATTTGGCTTAAGAACTCAATTCTGAAATCATTGATAGAGGGCGATTCAAGGCACAAAAGCTTTTCCAATAGCTTCCTCAAGTCCTCCTGATCACATTGCAATCCAAAACATCAACTCAAACTCCAGGAATTGGTATATAGAACCTTCCCTGTACAGAGAAAAAGTCAAGATCGTATTTTCAATTCTAAGCATTCTCATGACATTCTAACTGTGGATTTATATTCATTGTGATGTTTTAAAGCTAACCATGGTATTTAATTTGATTTTTATGCTGTATATGCAATTATACCATGCGCGATTTCTAGGGTTTACAGGTTTGCGAATTTAGGGCTTTTGCAAAGAGGAAAAATTAAGCCCTAAGACCACCATGGTTGCACTCAGCGTGTTCAGACGAAGAAGATAGGACCATCGCGCTCTATTTATGAGTGCTCAGAACCTAATCGCTATTTTCTTGAAGCTAACCTAAAACAACGCTAAAAAAACCGTGGCTGATTGTTTATGTTTCAGGAGAGGTGAAGAAGATGAACTCGTGGCCATCAGCGATAGGCCGGTTTGAAAATTGGCGCGTTAAACCACTAATGCGTTTGTTTTTTCTTTTTGTTATTTGTTTGTTATAATATATTAACACACGTTTCATGGCTCAGCTGGCAAGCTATCAATACATTGACGTCCAAGACCTGGGTTCGAACCCCAGGTCTGTATATTTCTCATGTTATTTTTCATTAACTATTCATATGCAGCGCTTATGATAAGGCACACCATGCATCTTCATTATCCAACGTCCACGCGTCTATCATATTCAGATCAAAGGCACAGGATGGATGAACACGCTACACTCCCAGTCAACGCACCACACGCTTGTCCAAAAGTCAATCAGGCCTTGCAAGATTGGGCTCAATTTATTGGATCAACACCTCACAATTGGGACTGAACCCCCCACTGGTTTGCAATTTCCTATTTTTTGTCTTTCTTATTTTAATTGTTATCTTATTTTTCTTTATTATTTTTAATTTGATCAATTATTTTACAAAATACAAAAATACATAAAAATTCAGAAAAGACAAAAATGCAATAAATATTTTAGTTTAATATTTTCTTGTAAATAAATGCTATGTAAATTAATTAATTTAAATTAGGTTTAATTTTATTTCTTTTCACAATAAAAATATAAAAAATATAGACTTAGGTTTAATAAATTTTATTCCTTGCAATTTTTCTTTTTTTTAATAATAATATTACTTATTTTATTTTCATAATTAAATTGTACATAAATTAACTTAGGTTTAATTTAGGTTATATTTTAATATTTTCATAACAAACTTAAAAACCATTAGAATTAGGGTTAGTTAATTTCAATTAATTCCTTTTTCTATTAAATCTTAAAAAACATAAAAATACCAAAAACATTCTTCCTTTAACTTTAATTTCAATTCCTTATTAATAGTATTTTGCAAAAGGGTCCAACGCCCTCGTTCGTAATTTATTTAATTTCGCATATTTATTTTTATTTCATTCAAATAATCATGTACCTCTCCCAAAGCCGTGTAAACAATTGCTCGCACTTTTATTTCTTTTGCTTTATTTATTTTCCGTCAAATCGGGTCCGGTTTAATTTTGGCGATGTGGACCCGCGTCGTTGTAATAGCTTTAGATTTAATTTCCGCATCTTTTAAAATGTTAACAAAAAGCATGCAAGAATGAATGACTTAAATAAAATCAAGCGTAGATCACTTTAACATGACAAGACAAATATCAATGAAAACGACACACGAATCGCACACACCACCTCTAGGGTACGCCTCACTGTTGCCTTGCCTCGAAAGGTGATCGTCGAGTAGAGGATGTCTTAGTAAGTCCTCATGATCCAGGAACCTGGCATGAGGGTAGCTTCTAAGGTGTCTTCCCATTGCTCTGGTGATCACCATGTCCCGAACCTCGAATTGACCCGAACACCTCCAACGGTGGTGCTACCTACCTCTCAATGGTGGGATGGCACTACTTTAAAGTACATTTACACAGACGAATTCCTTAGGGTAGGTAGGTTCTCGTAGATACTTGCTATCTTCAAAAAAAACTGAAATCTTTTCACACCAACACTTTTCAAAAGCTTTCAAAGCAAATTTTTCAAACACTCTGACGTACGAGTCGAACTGAAATTTTTTCAAAGAAACTTTTTTAAACCCACATTGAAAAGCAAACAAACCTTTTTGAAAACACATTGAGCAAGTATCTAAGAGCCCATGGATAACCATGGATAGAAAGGGTGCTAACACCTTCCCTTTCTATAACCTACCTCCCGAACCGAGAGCAATCTCTTTAAGGAATTTTTCTGTGCTTTTGTCCTTTCCATTTGGAGAAAATAAAAGACGGTGGCGACTCTTGCTTCCGCGACATTTTGCGAACCAGCGTTAAACAGTCAGTTCCAGATCCACCGATCACACTAATGCACCTGGTGTTTTCATGGAATATATGAACAGGATTTTTCACCCGTACCTGGATAAGTTTGTTGTGGTTTTTATTGATGACATTCTGATTTATTCCAAGAATGACGAAGAGCATGCGGAACATCTCAGAATTGTGTTAGAGTTGTTGAAAGATAGGAAGTTGTATGCAAAGTTGTCCAAATGTGAGTTCTGGCTGAATGAAGTTAGTTTTCTTGGACATGTGATTTCTAAGAATGGGATTGCAGTGGATCCTACAAAGGTAGAAGCAGTATCTCAGTGGGAAGCGCCGAAGACTGTTTCTGAAATCAGAAGTTTTCTTGGTCTTGCAGGTTATTACAGAAAGTTTATCGAAGGATTCTCAAAGTTAGCATTGCCGTTGACGAAATTGACTCGTAAAGGACAAGCGTTTATTTGGGATTCTGATTGTGAGAAAGGTTTCCAAGAATTGAAGCGGAGATTGACTAGTGCTCCTATTCTGATTTTGCCGAATCCGGTGGAATCTTTTGTGGTTTATTGTGATGCATCTCTGATGGGATTAGGTGGTGTTTTAATGCAGAATCAACAGGTAGTTGCGTATGCTTCGAGACAGTTGAAGGTTCATGAAAGGAACTATCCTACTCATGACTTAGAGTTGGCAGCAGTTGTGTTTGTCTTGAAATTGTGGAGACATTATCTGTATGGTTCGAGATTTGAAGTGTATAGTGATCATAAGAGTTTGAAGTATCTTTTCGATCAGAAAGAGCTCAATATGAGGCAAAGAAGGTGGTTGGAATTTCTCAAAGATTATGATTTTGGTTTGAATTACCATCCTGGTAAGGCAAATGTGGTTGCAGACGCTTTGAGCAGGAAATCCTTGCATATGTCTATGATGATGGTTCATGAATTGGATTTAATTGAACAGTTCCGAGATTTGAGTTTAATTTGTGAAAGTACTCCGGAGTGTGTTCGTTTGGGTATGTTGAAACTTACTAGTGGTATTCTAGAAGAGATCAGGATCGGGCAGAAATCTGATGTTAATTTGGTTAATAAATTGACATTGATCAACCAAGGTCAAGGTGGTGAGTTTAGAATTGATGAAAATGATGTTATGAGATTTGGCGATAGAGTTTGTGTTCCTGATGTCGCAGAAATCAAGCAGAGTATATTAGAGGAAGGACATCGCAGTGGGATGAGTATTCATCCGGGTGCCACAAAAATGTATCATGATTTGAAGAAATTGTTTTGGTGGCCGGGAATGAAAAAGGAAATAGCTGAATTTGTGTATGCATGTCTAATCTGTCAGAAATCGAAGATTGAACATCAGAAGCCGTCTGGATTTATGCAACCAATGTTTATTCCAGAATGGAAGTGGGATAGTATTTCTATGGATTTTGTATCGGGGTTGCCGAAGACTCCTATGAATTGTGAAGCGATATGGGTCGTTGTGGATAGGTTGACTAAGTCTGCTCATTTTATACCGGTGCGAATGGATTACTCGATGGAGAGATTGGCACAGTTATATATTGAGAAAATAGTGAGTTTGCATGGAGTTCCTTCTAGTATTGTGTCAGATAGAGATCCGAGATTCACTTCGAAATTTTGGGAAGGATTGCAGAAGGCTTTGGGTACTAAATTGAGGTTGAGCTCAGCTTACCATCCTCAGAATGATGGACAGACGGAGAGGACGATTCAATCGTTAGAAGATTTATTGCGTGCTTGTGTTTTAGAGAAGGGTGGAGCTTGGGATAGCTATTTGCCATTAATTGAATTTACTTATAACAATAGTTACCATTCGAGTATTGGTATGGCTCCGTTTGAGGCATTGTATGGTAGACGGTGTAGAACGCCTTTGTGTTGGTATGAATCTGGAGAGAGTTCGGTAATTGGGCCAGAGATTGTTCAGCAGACTACTGAAAAGATCAAATTGATTCAAGATAAGACGAGAGCTTCTCAGAGTCGTCAGAAAAGTTATCATGATAAGAGGAGAAAGAATTTAGAATTCAGTGCTGGAGATCATGTGTTTATGAGAGTTACTCCGATGACGGGTATTGGTCGAGCGTTGAAATCTAAGAAGTTGACTCCGTGTTTTATTGGTCCGTTTCAGATTACGGAAAGAGTTGGAGAAGTTGCTTATCGTATTGCTTTACCTCCGAGACTTGCGAATTTGCACGATGTTTTTCATGTTTCTCAGCTGAGGAGATACATTCCAGACCCATCTCATGTAATCCAAATAGATGATGTACAGGTGAGAGATAACCTGACAGTAGAAACATTGCCTATGAGGATAGAAGATCGGGAAGTGAAACAGTTAAGAGGTAAAGAGATAGCATTAGTGAAGGTTGCTTGGGGAGGTCCAGCAGATGGAAATATCACTTGGGAGCTGGAGAGCCAGATGAAAGAGGCTTATCCGGAGCTGTTCGTCTAAGGTATGTTTTCGAGGACGAAAACTCTTCTAGTGGGGGAGAGTTGTAACACCCCAGTTTCAATTATTTGATTTATTTAATTGGAAAATTATTTTATTAGAATTAATAAAATAAAAAGGAATTATTTATTTTGAAATATGGAGGAAAATAAAAGAAATAAGAAAATGCTGAGTTTTTAAGTTATTGGGCTTGGATGTTGTTAGTAAAGAGTGGGGGTGCAAAAGAAGTAAGGATATGTTTTGGAACTCAAGTTATTTTTCTCATTATTCACGATAACACAGAAGTTGGGATTTTGGGAAGCAGAGCTCTGAAGGTACGAAGAACGAAGAACGAAGAACATCGCTCAAAAAGTTCAAAGCTGCTAATTGATAAGGTAAGGGGGGCTATTACTCGATTTACCTTTGTTTATGGGTTTATGTACGGTTGATTTGGGTAATCGTAGGGAAAAACCCCAACTGTTAGATGTTAGTAGGAATCGATACCCTTAGGATTGAACCTTGTTAGAAAAGGGTTAGGTTCCCAATTTTTATGAATCGATTAGGAATTTTAGGTTCCAAATGGTGGATTGGGAGTATATCTGCATGATCATGAATTTACCTTAGAGGTTTAGGGATAACCTCAATGTTATCAGATTTCCCCAAAAAGGACGTATAATCACCTTTAAGGTCGCTATGATACTTGTGGTAATTAGGGAATTGATGTGTTATTTCGAGTTATACAAAAATCGATGTCGTTAGGTACCGAAATGCGCGTTTGGCTGGCATTTTTCCGCGTTTGGCTGTTGTTCTGAGCTGCTGCAGGTACAGGAAAATTCTGTACGCGCTCAGCAACACGGGCCGTGTTGCACAACACGGGCACCCGTGTTGCTCTTCTGTGTTGGTGAGATAGTGTGTTTTCTGGACACATTACGACACGGGCCGTGTTGCACAACACGGGCACCCGTGTTGGTCCCCTGTAATGAGGAAAAATTGTGTTTTCTGGACATGTTACAAAACGGGCCGTGTTGCACAACACGGGCACCCGTGTTGATGCTACTGTGTTGATTTTCTGAACTTTGTTTTCAGTGCTTGATTGTGGATTTTATTGCCATGCTTTTGGATAATGTTATCGAGCATGAATTATGATATGACTTGATATGATTGATGTTTAAATAGTATGCTGAGTGATTACATGCTATCCATATCCTGTTATGATTGATGTTGTTGATGTGCATGATATGTTGATTGATGTTCATAGTATGCTGAGTGTTACATACTTACATATCATGTTGCATTTGTTAATTCCCATTGTGTGGAATTAACATGGTGGCCAATATACGTGTCCGCGATTTAATGGAACGTTGAGGTGGTAGCCGTGTCCGCGATATAATGGAACGGTGAGTTATCCGTGACCCGAGATTTAATGGGGCGGTGAAGTGGTACCACATGCATGGGTGTGTTGCATTACCTTGAATATAACATGAATGGATGATTTTTCCAATGTTGTAATTGATTGTTTGTATGCACGTATGGTTGCTAAACTGTTGACGATGTTTGATGTTAATTGCAAATATGAAAAGTAATATATTATGGGTATATGAATTGTAAAGGTTTTTGTAAACTATGAAATGTGTTAATTGTTGGGTGATGCTTATGGTTTCCTGAATTGATTGTTATGAACATATAATCAAATGTAGAATTGAGATGCTCACCCTTACTGTTGAATATTTCAGATTGAGGAGCTTCGTTCAGGTGCTTGGCGAAGGCTTGTGGTTTCTAGTTTATTTCCGTTTTAGTATTGTCCGGGTCATGCTCTGGTAGTTGTAACTCCGGGAACGTTTGTTTGTCGAGCTGCTTTAGTCAGACTCGTTTATTTCCTTATATTTGTTATAATATGATGTTGACATTTTTCCAGGTGTTAATCCCTGATGATTTTGAAAAATATTATAACATTGGTTTTATTAAATAAATTATTCCGCTGTGTAAACATGTATGAGTTACTACTAAGATTATGCATGACAGGAATTTGTGTTATTTAAAGAGAATTGTAGCATCCTCGATTATACATGTACTCTGAAATTATGATTTTAATAATTGTGAAAATTTATTCGGGGTTTTTAGAGGGTGTTACAATTTACATGGCTCTGGAACAATTCAAACAGTTTGTTTAGGGTTTGGTTGATTTTGGCTCAACTTTGATCAGGCGAACGCTTCTTTGGCATTTGATCAGGAATTAGGGTTCTTGTGCGCGCATTCTCAGAAAGATTTAAATTCTACAATGCTTTTCAAGTTATGCTGGGATATGGATTGAAACATTTGGATTGAATTCGCATTGTTTGACTTAATCAGTAAAAGATACACTTGGATGGAATTCGCATTGTGTGACTAAATCAGTGAAAGGATGCATTGGGTTTGAATTTGCAGTGTTTGATTAAAGTCAGTAAAAGGAAAATACGTCTGGACAGTTGTTGTGATTGACTGTGCTTTGCTTGGGATGTTGGAAGCACCAAGTTTATTAATTGATCAATGCTGAAACAATGTTTATTTAATTATTTATTATTCTAAGATTAAATAGTTGGAGTTTATTTTCAATTATTTTAATTTAAAGAATTATAAATAATAAAGTAAACAATTGAAAAGAAGAAAAGAATTAATTGGATAAAAAAACTTTTATTTATCTGTATAATTGTTTTTGTTTACAAATTGTTTACAAATAATGATTTTACAGTAATTAAGACTATCCTAATTTTTTCTAAATCTTCAATTCTTCATTCTTCATTTGGTGCTACCCCTCTCCATTTAATTTTCATCTGCAAAGAAAACAAAAGAAAAGTCAATTGCAGATAAAATAAATAGAGACAGACAGATAAAAAAGGTCATCATTAAAAGCAAATGGCCGGGATCAGTTAGCCCTCTCTGCAAATCACGGGATTTCTCCCGGTTCACAAAGGGTGAAAATGTTTGCAAGTCAAAAATGAATGCACAAAGTCAAAAATTGCACATTTCAAAATTGTCAAAACTGCATAATTTCCAAAAGTCTCAAACAGCATGAGCAAGTACAAAATCCAAACTGAACCATAAAGTTCCAATGTCAAACTAAACAAAAAGCTGTCCAAAAGGGATATGGCAAGATATCAAACAAGTACACAAGGCCATCAATGCTGTCAAGAAGCAGAAAGTATGGAAAAGAAGACATAAAGTGCAGAGGAAACATGTATTGCAAGCAAACAAATTTCAGCTTCATCATTTCCCTAGGCCATTGCTTTTTCAGAGTTTAAAGTACAAACATAAACATATAATATGCTTAAAAACTGTACTGAAGAGAGAGAAAAGAGAGAAAACAGAATAGGCTTACTGGCTTTGGGCTGGAGGCATAAAGAAATATAAAAGCAAGCTGCTAACACAGTAAAAGGGGGCAGAGTTAAACATAAACATAAATCACAAACCCAAGGATAACTCAGAGCAAGCAAACGGCCTCCAACTCTTAGTCTCAAACTTAACCTGTCAAACAATAACCACAATTTGTCTAAACCTTTCAAACCTCCAAAACAGCTCATATAAACACAAACTGTCAAGACCTGAACCAGTTATCAAATAAAATCCAAAACCTCCAGCCAATAACCTATCAAACCATTAACCATCAGTAATCTGTTTCCAGCCTCAACCAAAGCCTTACCTGCCTGAACTGTCAAAGCCAAGACCACTGTCCTAGCTGAAGCCTAAGCATCCAAACACATAACCTGTGTCAAAACTGTAACACTTCCAAGCATCATCCTGCATAAAGCCTAACAGAAGCAAAAACCTCAAAGACCCTTTTCTACAAACCTGACCTGTTTCAATGCAAACTACACAAGCCAAACCTAAAAACCTGTAATGTCCAAACCATGCCAAGCTGAAACATAAGCATCAAGCCAGTTTACATGACCACAAACAAGGCCAAGACCCAAACAGCCAAAAGCCAGAAAACCTGTTACAACAAGCCTAAGCATTCAAGGCAGCTCAAACCCTCAGAACATTGTCATCACTAGGTTCATCATCAAGGCAACTCAAACATAAACAAGCATACCAAATATCCAAGCCTAAACTAGCTTCCAAACCAACACACAAAGCCTCAGAGAACCCTCATCATAGGCAAACAAACAGGCATTTCAACACGCGAAGCATGTAAGCAAGGCAAAGAGAAGAAGAAGAAAAGGCATACTCAGAAACATACAGAATCAAGCATTCCAAACGCCCTCAGAAAATTTTCATCACCGGGCTAACCACAATATCATCAAGGCATTCAAGATATCAAATAATGTTCAAATCAGTCTCAGCATATCAACATACAAGCAAATAGGCAACCAGAAGAGGAAAGAAGTGATTTTGTACAAGGTTTTCAGAAGCTCATCACAAAACCCTAAAAAGGCAAAAGACAAAGAGTACAGAGTACCAGGGTTCCAAGTTCATCAAGCATCGTCACCTCGCCGTCAAAGCCCTCCAAACGCCTCCTAACCACCTCCTCCAACGAAGGTAACATTTTTATCCTCCTCTTCGCACCTCAAACAAAAGAAACGCGTGATTAGAATCAATGACGAGGCTCAATAAAAATCAGAACATAAAACTAAACATGCAAATCATAAAAATCCTAAAGAGATTAAAAATGAAATTTAACCTTGAACGAACCATCGCGTGCTTAACCATGGAGAGGAGGTGATGATGGCGTTGGTGGCTTGGGCGAAGGAGAAGCTCAGAAGCTGAGGAAAATAAAGGCGCTTGGCGAAGAAGACGAAGAGGACGGAAGTAGCGAACGGCGCCTCTGTGTGGTTAACAAACCCTAATTCCAATAATGAAATAACAAATTGAACCCTTGGTAATTGTTTCAGACCGGTTGGGCCGGTTCTCTTAAGCCCAATGGCCTTTTTTGGCATACACCCCCCATACGTTGCTCCTTTGTTTGGGCCAGCATAACGCCCAAGCCCATTCATTTTCTAAACTAATCTTCTTTTTTAAATTATATCTTATCCTTTTGTTAAACAAATTAATATATATTTTTTCTTTATAATTTACTTGATACTAATTTTAATTTTACATGAACAATACTTTTTATATATATAACGTGATTAAACTTTGTACATTTAACTAAAATATAAATAACATTTTTCTTTAAACTTAAAACATTAAAACTTTCTTTTAATTAAAATGTTTGTATATAATACATTAATTACAATACACCAAAAAACATTTTCTTTTCTTAAAATACATTAATTTGTACATAAACAATTAAAATACATTTTGTTAATATACATAATTTAATTAAAATTTAAAACATTTAATTAAAATATTCTTTTGTACATATTAAAGAAAAATACAAGATTACAAAGATTAAATAAATAAACATCTAATTCTTTTCATTTAAGTTAACAATATTTAATCTTCACATTAAAATTCACATTTTCTTAACTTGTAAATAATTCTCATATACGTACACGTACACCTACACAATACACTTTACATTTGACAATATACATTTGTTATTCTTATACTTTACATTACATTGTTTACATTTGATCGCGATTCAATTTGGTTGTAAATTATTGGACACTACATTCCTAAAGTCTCATCCCCATTTGTAAATTTGTACCCCCACTCCTGGATACTATTTGTAATAGCGTAGACTTTAAATTCTTGTAATTTACCGCTTTCCAATTATACCATGATTAGACTTAGGGTTTGCATGTACATAAAATCGAACGCTAGATAACCTAATACAAGACAATTACATGAAATCAATACACAATCACACTTGCACCCCCTAGGGTAATCCCACATGTTTCCTTCCAAAATGGGCCATGCTTGCACGTCGAGTTTCTTTGGCAAAACAAATTCAAATGATCATAAGTCCCTCGATGACGCTTTCGAAAGTCGCTTATCAAAATGATCAAGTCCCTTCAAGCAAAATTGCCAAAGACACTTGGCACCATTGCATTCATGGTCCATACGATGACCCGCGCCCGTCTCGTTAAACATCCTAAACGCAAGATTGTCCACCAAATTCAATGGTGGAACAAAATTGTTAAAAAGGGTTGAAAACATAGAGAAAACCTTTGAGTACAATAGGGGTAGACAAAGCTCTTAGTTACTTGAGATCAACTTGCAAAAACACTTGCCTCCTTTTCAAAAATCACACTTCACAAACACTTTCAAAACAAACTCTCAAAAATATTTGAAACATCTTTTCGAAAAGATACACACTTTTGTAAAATACTCAAACACGAGTCAATTACATTGGTTGCTTAAGACAAGGCATCTCTTCAAAAACATTTTCAAAACACGCACACACACCACAATTTCAAAGCAATCGAAAATCAAGGCAAGTGATTTAAAAAACCAAGTAACTAAGAGCCCATGGATAACCATGGATGAAAAGGGTGCTAATACCTTCCCTTTTCATAATCTACCCCCCGAACCCACGAAATATCTCAAAAGGTTTTTCCTGTGCTTTTTAACCTTTCCTTTAGGATAAAATAAAAAGTCAGTGGCGACTCTTGCTAAACCAAACAAGTGCGAATACAAACGCAAAACTCAAGTCAGTTCTCCCACTGTATCACAGAACTGACGACTCTGCTGGGGATTCCTTAAAAGTGGGGTTACCTTAGGGTTTAGATCACCTTTACTTTCTTGCTTTGATTGACTTGATTGCTTTATCTTTTGGGTTCTTGTTTGGGTTTGTTGTAAATCCTACACCCGGATTTGGGGCACCTTTTTAGGTAAATAGCAAAAAAACTGCGAGGGAACTGTGCGGGGTATACCGACATGGTTGAAGCAGTAATCTATGTTAGTGCGACATATTTGTGAGTATCGGTAACCCTTGAGTTCAATCAAGGAGAGTACGGGGCCGCTGAGTGATGTCGTGAAGCACTAACGAACTCTTAGAACCTTAATTGACCATCTTAGCCTTTTTAGGAGTAGTGAGATGACCGACTTTGGTGCAGTCCGAAGTTGGTAGATACTCGATACTACACTCATTGAGGGTTGTTTTCTTGGAATATTTTGGTCGCCAGTTAAGTGGCTAAACCGAAACGATGAACACAGAAAACAATCCAATGATATTGAGCTCCTTAGAACCCGGTTTCTATTTTAGGACAGGATGAGCCAACTAACTTCAAGAGGGTACTTACCTAAACCCCATGCAAGACTAAACCTAGGGACTTGTTTGCTTTGTGTGAATATGATTACCTGTATATACACTTACTTGCTTTCGCATACATGTACATAACATCATGACATCATACCATAGAATTTTCAATAACCATTTCAAGGATCTCGAGGGTTCTTTTGATGCAGGGTTACGTTGAACCAGACGTCTACCAAAGGGCAAGAGGTTTCCTCCTCTAAAAAATGTCAATCAAAGTTCAAGTGCAACAACTTGAATCAGTGGTTATGACCCACTCGACATGGTGAGCTTGATTCTCGTGGAAAGACATCCATCGGTGCAAAGTTCTCTAATCCAAGAGCAAAGTTCAACCTCTAACATTTTCTTGTGTTTACCCCAAGAGATCCTTGAAAGCATGCATCCGCATATCATGCATTGCATCTTGACGATCTTTCCTTTTTCAGGTTTCCTTACTCTCCTGCTGTTTATTTCAGTAAGAGATGGCTCTAGAAAGGTCTGTCAAAGACATCCAAGACCAGACTGCTCAGCTGCAGGAAATGTTCCTGAACTTGTCTTTGGGGCAAGAAGAAATGAAAGCTCTCCTCACAAAGGGCTTAGAGAATTCAAACAATGCCAGGAGTGATCAGCTTGTGGAGCTGCAATTTGATCTGGCAGCATTGAGGATCCAAGTGATGGGGAAGTTAGTGGGCCAGATGGCTCTCATCCAAGACCTGTCTCAAAGACAAGAAGAACTCAGAGTTCTCGTCCGCCAACTGCTTCAAAACAACCAATTGGGGCAAACATCTGAGGTTGAAGAGCAAGTCACCGCTCAGCCTCCATTCACTCAAGAAGACAAGGGGAAGGCTCCTTCGCTTGCTTCAGGGTCACAAGCCCATCAACAACCTCGCCAGCGTCAACGGGGTAATCGGCGTAAGCAAGAAACGTCGGGAAGACAGTTCACGGAGACTGAGATACCATCATTCTTCATACTGAAGCGCCTGTTGGAGGTCAACCTGCTTACTTTAAGGGATCCTCCTCAGAAGCTCAATACCTCCTCTCCTAACTATCATCCCGACGCATTTTGTGTTTACCACTCCTACAGCCCGGGACACGACACCAACGACTGTTGGACCTTGAAGAACAAGATTCAAGATCTGATCGACATTGGAGTGCTGGAATTCATGCCATACGGCGAGATGAAAATCTTCCATTAAGGGGTTCTCCACCTGGAGTGACAAAGCTCAAGCTGAAAGACTTTTGCTTCATTTGAATTTTCAAAGTTGTAATTTTCTTTTGTTATTCAAACAATTAACTGTTGATGTTAAACTCTGTTTCATTAATGCATTGCATATGTTTGTCTTGAATTCATCCATTCGTTTTCACTACTCTTGTGCTTTCTTTATGATATTCAACTCTTGATAAAAGGCTACAAGCCTTTAGAGGGAGGATGACGAAACAATACCATAATCTCATACAGTATGCTTTCGAACAGACCTTGCTGATGATGTACAAGCATTTCTTTCAATTCCCAAACACTGGAGTTATAAGGAAGTTAATCCCTAGTCAACCCCTTCGAGCCAAAGAAGTAGGAGTTTTCTGTTTTTAAACAATCAAAGCCTTTGATATAAACCTGGGGCAGGGTAGTATCTCAGTTAATTCAAGAGAAAACGCGCATTGAAGTCGCAAACTCTCAGTTCGTAACACAACGAACGACGTCAAAGAAAAAGAAAAGCATTCCCTTGGAATCAAAAGACAGGGTGGTTTCCTATCACATAGGCAGTCAATCTCTCAAAAGAGAAAAGCCCACCAAGCCAAAACCTGTAAAGGAGGCTTAAGAAAGATGGGGCATCCTGCTGACTGTAATCTCGAAAATGGGAGCAGTCAGGCAAAAGTTAGGGATAACAAATCAAAATCATAATAGTGAGGTCATTACAAATCCTCAACAACATGAAAAATGTTGAAAAAGAGATGATGACTGTCTCCCCAAATTCAATTGGTGAACCATCGCCCAAAAGTCGTTCCAAACTCAAAACAGAGTGCGACACGCAATTAACTGAACTTAGGTTTGAAGAACATCACGAAGAGCGGGTGGGTACAAACATACTTTGAGCCTTTATCCTTTGTTTCTTAAACCGTGAACCAAGCCACGTTACAACCCTTCAAAAGTCCTAATTGAAGCATGGGTTAGTTCGAAAGCATACTGTTTCAAAAGATATCCTGACTCCTGTAAGGCTTTGCTCTAAATCTTGTGTTGACTTGTCTTATAAAAAGTTTTCTGCTAAAAAACGCATTTTGCAAAACTTCGAGACAAACATAAACTTTGCATTGATTGAATATCACTGTCTGCATTTGACTATTTGATTGACAGCGAAGAAATTCATACAGCGAATGTTCGGAGGAACGAAAACTCTCTCAGTGAACAAAATCACTTTAAAGGGATGACACTTCCAACGACAAATCTCCTATCAACAAGGGGCATGACATAGCACCATCCAGTTAACCTGGGGCAGTCCAGTCAAGGTTCCAACAGATCTTTCAAAGTTCAGTTAACCTGGGGCAGTCCAGTCAAGATTTCAAGAAATCTCTCAATTCACAGAGTAATCTGATTCAAGACTCATTCAACATCACTTGGGGCATTCGAATGTCAAAAGTGTTCAACAATTCCTTCATCACCTGTTGGAAGATGCAGTTTTACACGGACTTATCATGAAGCAACCCTACACCAGTTCCTTCTCAAAATCTCAGATGCAGTTTTACACGGACTCATCATCAGAAAACCCTACGCCGGTTCCTTCTCACAATCAAAAGATTCTTGCCTTCTGTTGTACCCCAAAATTTTCCCTCCCATATTCTTCAAGAAATTACCAAGTCAAAGCTTCAAAAGTTCCCCAAGGGTTGCACAGTGTAAGAGCCTCCTGAACAGTCAAAATTAGGGTTTGTGTTCTGATCAAGAAAATGAAGTTTCCAAAGGTCCAATCAAGTCTCACATGCCTACAAATATGGTCAAGCATCCCCATACAAAGTTTCAAGACTTTCAGCTCAAAATTGCACAGTCAAAAAACCTAATTGCACTACAGTCAACTGTAGGGGTAAAATGGTCATTTGACAGTCAAAAGTTCAAATTTTTGATCAACATCTCATTTTGAAGCCACAAACATCATTTGATCAATGCTTGATCATGATTCTCAAAGATTGGCTCAAAAATCATCAAGATGCAAAAGTTTCCTTATTTGGACAGTTGAAAAAGTCAACTGTAAATTGACCAGGGCATAACTTTCACATGGATTATCAGAAAAATTCCATCCAAAGCTCATTTTGAAGAGAAAGACATTTCCTACAACTCATCTTCATACTTCAAGTCCAAGAAATGCTCTCATAAAAAGTTATCAATTTCAACATTATAGGTCATTTTCAAAAGTCAACAAAAAGGGACTTTAAGTCAAAGGCCATAACTTGATATTGGTAAATCAAAATGACATGGGACCAAAGGCATTGGTTAGAGGACTCAAAGACCTTTCCAAAATGTCCAAGAACATGAGCAAAGCTTAAAAATTGAGCAAGTTATGCCTTGTGGAAGTTGGGAAATTTTTGGATATTTTGAAAAGTCAACATTGATTCAAATGACCTAAAATTGCTAATGGGCCTATTTTTCTTCCACAATTCATTGTCCCAAGCATGCACACGACCATTAGGCCCAAAGGGAAGTTTTTCTCCATTTTTATTTATTTATTTGGATTTTTTATCATTTATAATTCATTTAATTAAATAAAATGCATGAAAAATACAAAACTAATGAAATAAAATCTTTTTGTGCAGAAATTATTCTCATTGGACACTCAAATTCGTGCATGATCAATTAGGGAAAGTTTTGGCATGATTTGGTATCAAATAGAATGGAAAAAGATTGAAAAAGATCTTGAAGAAAATCAAATCTCATAAACCATCAATGCATGGATTTTGATCAGAATTCTTGACCTAATTCACTCTTACTTATACATAGATCACAACCCTAATTCAAAAAACCACAAAGCTGCGCAAGAACCCCATCATCAAACTTGAAAATTTTGCAAATAAATTCAAAACTGAAATCCAATTTGTAGGTGGTTTTAAGCCAAGATTTTGATCTCATTAGCTTCCTGCAGCTTCAAGGAGAATTTTCCAATCAAAACCAATCGTTCTAACACCCTAGATTGGTAACACGACCTCGCCCTGTACAGAAAAAATCTCATAATCTTGCATCTCAATTCATGCACTTTTAATAATTTTTGATGCTTGATTCATGTTCAATATTCAATTCTGAAGCTAACCCATATGTTTGATTGAATTTTTATGCACCCTACGCGAATCTACCATTGTCGTTTTTTAGGGTTTGAAGGACTTTGAATTGGGGTTTCACAGTCCAGGGAAAATTAGAACCCCTGAGTACCACCATTGACACGAGCGCGTTTGGACGAAGAAGACGGCACCCTCGCGCTCAATTTATGAGCATCCATGGCTTAATCGTTATTTTCTGATATGTTGTCTTAGGGAACGGGTTAAAACCGTTGCCAATGTTTTGATGTTTTCAGGAAAACAAATAAGCGAGGAAGAAGATGATGCAGTGTCAAGGCGTGAGTGGTTCATTTAAATTTGCGCGCTAAAAATCCATTAACTAACCATATTCGCTTATGTTATTTGTTTGTTATATAATATACAAAGTAACAAAGTGGATCAGCTGGAAAGGCGTGGTGGTGGCAACGTTCATGACCTGGGTTCGAGCCCCAGGTCTTCACTATCTCAATATTATTTTCCAATTAATCTTCACATGCAGTTTCACGTACTGGAGACCACCATACGCCTTCATAATCAAGCGGCCACGCGTCCAAGGGAACTCAATCAAAGGCCACGCTCTGAGATACATGGTGAGTCCCAATCAACGCGCCAGCATACTCCCTGGAGAAAGTCAAACGGGCCAAGGTTAATGGGTCAGATTTCTAAGGGCTATACCTCCACATTGGGGACTGATACCCCCTAGGTTTACCATTTTAAATATTTTCTTTTACATTATTTCTATTTTTATTTTAATTATTGTGTTTAACTAATTTATTATTTTCATAAAATATAAAAAAACCATAAAAATCAGAAAAGAGAAAAATAATAACTATTTTTATTTTTTTAGTGTTTTCCTAAATAAATTATATTAATTCATAAATTGATTAGTTTTAAATTAGGTTTTCAATTTTAATTCTTTTAATAAAAACCTAAAAAATATAGGATTAGGGTTAATTAATTTTTCATCCTTTTTATTTTTCTTTCATAAATAATTAAATAATTAGATATTTATTTTTGTAAGTAAAATTGCATGTAAATTAATTAGGGTTAATATTAGGTTAAAAACTTCAACATTTTTCTTAATAAATTAAAAATAATTAGAATTAGGGTTAGCATCTTATTTTAATTTTAGTTAACTCTCTTTTTTTTATTAACATCATAAAATACCAAAAAAAACAATTTCCTTTCTTTTTTTAATTAATTAATGTCACCATTTAATTTAATTTTGCAAAAAGGGTCCAACGCCCTTGTTTTTAATTCGTATTCGCATATTTATTTTATTTCGTTTAATATTTATGTATCTCTCCCGAAGCCATGTAATTGATTTCTTGCACTTTACTTTTAATTCTTTATTTTTCTGTCAAATCGGGTTCAAGAAATTTTGGCGATGTGGACCCGCGCCTTTTGTAATAGCTTAGAATTTTTACTTTCCCGCAATATTTTTAACTGTTAAATCAAGGCATGAAAGAATGTATGGACAAAAATAAAAACAAACGCTAGATCACAATGACATGACAAAAGACAAAATATCTGAAAACGACACACAAATCACACACCACCCCTAGGGTACGCTTCACTGTTGCCTTGCCTCGAAAGGTGATCGTCGAGTAGAGGATGTCTTAGTAAGTCCTCATGATCCGGGAACCTGGCATGAGGGTAGCTTCTAAGGTGTCTTCCCATTGCTCTGGTGATCACCATGTCCCGAACCTCGAATTGACCCGAACACCTCCAACGGTGGTGCTACCTACCTCTCAATGGTGGGATGGCACTACTTTAAAGGACATTTACACAAACGAATTCCTTAGGGTAGGTAGACGACTCTAGATACTTGCTCTAAATTTCAAAACAAAACAAAATACTTTTCACACCAACACATTTTCAAAAAGCTTTCAAAAGCAATTTTTCAAACACTCTTGAGGACCGATACAAGAGTCGAACTGGAATTTTCAAAGAAACTTTTTAAAACCCACAGTTGAAAAGCAAACAAACCATTTTTGAAAACACAAATGAGCAAGTATCTAAGAGCCCATGGATAACCATGGATAGAAAGGGTGCTAACACCTTCCCTTTCTATAACCTACCTCCCGAACCGAGAGCAATCTCTTTAAGGAATTTTTCTGTGCTTTTGTCCTTTCCATTTGGAGAAAATAAAAGACGGTGGCGACTCTTGCTTCCGCGACATTTCGCGAACCAGCGTTAAACAGTCAGTTCCAGATCCACCGATCACAGAACTGGCGACTCTGCTGGGGACTCTTATAAAGTGAGGTGTACCTTAGGGCTAGTTCATAACTGTGTTTTCAATTGTTTTCCTTGTGTGCTTTAAATTGTGGGTTGCTTGGGAGTTCTATAGATCCTAACCCGGATCTGGGGATACCTTTCTTAGAAAGTAGCAACAAGGCTGTGAGGGAACTGTGCGGGGTATACCGACATGGTTGAAACAGTCTGCTACGTTGATGTGGCACTTTGGTGTGTACCGGTAACCCTTGAGTTCAGTCAAGGAGAGTACGGGGCCTCCGCGTGGTGTCGTGAAGCATCAACAGACCTTAGGAACCTTAATTGAACTATCTTGGCCTCTTTAGGGTAGTGAGATAACTGACTTTGGTGCAATCCGAGGTTGGTTGATACTCGATACTACACTCAGTTGAGGGTTGCTTTCCTGGAATATTTCGGTTGCCAGTTCAGTGGCTAAATCGAAACGATGAACAATGAAAGCAATCCCGTGATATTGGGACCCTTAGAACCCGGTTACTTTGATAGGACAGGTTGAGCCCACCAACTTCAAGAGGGTACTACCCAGACCCCATGCTGTCCTTAAACCCTAAGGGCTTGTCTTGTGTGCCTTGTGTGCCTTACATGTTTGTCTTTGTAAATATCTGTGGTGTGTTTAATCATAGCATCATGACATCATCCAGCATCATATGCATTGACTAACCATTTCAGGGGTTCGAATTTTCATCTTTGTTCTTGTTTTGTAGGACATGGAAACTGTTCGTAGAAAGACAATTCAAATCATTCTTGTAAGGATCCCTCCTCAGCTTAAGAAACTTATATCCAGGATTCCCGAGAACTCATCATTCAGTGAAAGACATGGAAGCCTCATCAGCTTGGTCAATACCAACATTGAGGAAGATATGATCAAGGTCCTGTTCCAATTCTTTGACCCTCTGCATCACTGTTTCACCTTCTTGGACTATCAGTTGGTACCTACATTGGAGGAGTTCTCCCGGCTCCTGAAGATCCCTATCCTTGATCAGCTACCCTTCAACGGTACGGAAAAGGAACCTAAGCTTGAAGAGATTGCTAAAGCCTTGCACCTACAGTCATCTGACCTCAAGGGACATTGGGAAGTTAGAAGTGGTATCAAAGGGTTCTTAGCCAGGTTTCTGTTTGAAAAGGCCCGTGAATGTTGGAACTCCCTTGACTTGCAAGCTTTTGAAGAGGTTGTGGCCCTCCTTGTCTATGGTTTGGTGTTGTTCCCTAACCCAGATCAGCTTATAGATACCAGTGCTGTCCAGATCTTTATGTCCAGGAATCCTATACCTACGTTACTGGGGGACATCCTTCACTCATGTTACACTCGAACCATGAGAAAAAGAGGTGTCCTTATGTGTTGCACTCCTCTCCTGGGAAGGTGGTTTATTTCGCACCTTCCACAATCAGTCTTGAAGAATGAGCGGGGTTTGAGATGGTCACAACGGTTGATGACTCTTACACATGCAGATATACATTGGTGCCCTCGGTCCAGAGAAGATGTCACTATCATTGATCGTTGCGGGGAGTACCCTAATGTTCCTTTACTTGGAATCAGAGGAGGTATTACTTACAGCCCATGCCTAGCTTGGAGGCAGTTTGGTTATGCTCGGAGGGATGGTCCTCATGACATGTTAATTCCTGACATAGTTTTTGACTTCGACAACGATACTCAAGGACTTCGTCAGAGATTCATCAGAGCTTGGAGGATGCCAAGTAGGATAGACAGCAAGACATTAGGGCACCAGAACTCCATCCCATTGGAACCTTATCTCAAATGGGTACGAGCCCGCTCCCAGAAGTTAGTGATGCCCTATCCTCATGTGCTCCCTGTGATCAAAGAACCGGTCTTGGAAGGAGAAGTGTCCTATACTATTCAGCACCCTGATATGCCCACGTCCTGGGAAGATATGCAGAAGAGCTGGATCCAGCTTAAAGAAGAACGGAATTCTCTTGAGACTAATCTATATTCCAGTGAAAAGAAGGTCTTGGAGCTCACCCGCCTGTTGCACGAGGAGAGGAATCTCAACACTTACATAGCTCCAAAGAGGATGCGCAGTGTATTTTGGGATTGATTTGCTTTTGTATTATTTTTCCCAGGAGGCCTTGATGTACTAAACAATTATTTCCTTAATGATAACGTGTGTTCCTTTTTGTCTACAACAAATTTGAACTTTCGAACCCTTGAATGCATTGCATAAGCACATATCATTCATCATGTGCATAGCAGGTTTTTCCTCTTTTCAGGTTGCTTACAGTTCTTCGCTGTTTAATTCAGCATCATGAATCCCGACTCTTCATAAACTGAGACATCCATCAAAGCTCTTCAGGCGCAGAATGCGCAGTTTCAGGAATTAATCAAGGGTTTGGCTCAAGGCCAAGAAGAGCTGAAGGCTCTGCTCCTGAAGAAGGAGAAGAAGAAGAAGAGAAGAACTGTTCTGTTCAACTCGGGCCGAAGGTTTGGCAATACCTTGCAGAATGAAGAGGCTGGTTCTTCTGTTGGCAAGGGTACTCCTCAAGAGGCAAGGGTCCCTAGTCCGGTAGTCTCCGACAACGAGACTGATTTTGATGAAGAGCAGTACCCTCCGGCAGAAGACCGTTACAAGCAACTGGAGGATAGGCTGAATGCCATGGAGATACAACAGGTACCTGGGCTGGATTTCGGAGATCTGGGTTTGTCTACTGGTGTGATCATTCCTCGGAAGTTCAAAGCACCATCTTTCTCTAAGTATGACGGGGCGTCTTGTCCCAAGCTACATCTCAGGTCCTATGTTCGTAAAATTCAACCGTACTCTGCGGATAAGAATTTGTGGATCCACTTCTTCCAGGAGAGTCTTTCAGGGACTCATCTCGAATGGTTCTATCAGCTGGATGGGACCAAGGTTCGTAACTGGGAGGAGTTGGCTACTGCTTTCTACAAGCAGTATCAATATAATGCCGACCTTGCCCCTACACGTACCCAACTCCAGGGTATGTCGTTAGGTTCAAGTGAAGGTTTTAAGGAGTACGCTCAGAAGTGGAGAGACCTGGCTGGCAGGGTGCAGCCTCCGTTGACCGATCGGGAGTTGGTAGACATGTTCTTGGGGACCCTATCTGGGCCATTTTTCAACCATCTCATCGGGAATTCGTCTGCAGGGTTCACTGATCTGATTCTGACTGGAGAGAGAATTGAGGCGGGGTTAAAGTCTGGTAAGATTCCGAAGGGTGCATCGTCTAGTTCTGAGAAGAAACCCTTCAAAAAGGAGGCTAGTGCTGTATATGGTTCCAAGAGATCAGAAAGACCTGAGCGCCGCCAATCTGTCAGTGCGGTAATGATTGCTAAGCCTGCTGCCGCTCCTCGGCCGACCAATCCTCAAAGGGCTGAAAGACCCCGAAGAGAGTTCACCCGGTTAAGCATGACCCTATCCCAAATCTTGCCACAGTTTCTCTCAACCAACTTAGTAACTGTCAGAGAGGCGCCGAAGTTTCCAAATACTGCATCTCCTAAGTACAACCCGAATGCTCGTTGTGCTTACCATTCAGATAGCCCGGGGCATTCTACTGATGACTGTTGGGCATTAAGGAGCAAGCTGCAGGATCTTATTGACGCCAAGGAGGTACAGTTCGAGGCATCTGAGAAACCTAATGTAGTGACAGCTCCCCTGCCTGCTCATGGAGTGAATGCTATTGGGGGTGAAGACGAAGTGGATGAAGCTGAGTTTGATAGCTGGATTTACCCGGCAACCGACAGTGGACTTAACAATTGGAGTGCAAAGGACAATCTATCTGTTTCTCTTGTTACTAAGTAATGAATTCCTATGTTTTTGGTAGCTGTAATAAACAATCATAAACTCTTTGGCCTGGTGTCTTACCCGAGGCACCGTGGTTTCATTTGTGAGGGCATATAAATTGTCATTTCATATATCATGAATGAAAATCTTGGACGTTTTCTCGCATTGCAAATCTTATGCTCCTTTTCTGTCTTTCTTTCCTTTACATATATTTCAAAACAGCTGTATTTACACACACACTCACTCATACAGGTTTCAATCCACTCTGGATCTCACTGGTAACGATTCTGCTACTGCCAGTTATGACTTCGAAAATCCGATCAACTTAGCCGAAGACGAAGGTGAAGATGATTGCGAAGTGCCTGGTGAGCTTGCAAGACTGTTGCTTCAGGAAGAGAGGGCAATTCAACCCCATGAAGAGCCAGTGGAAACAATAAACTTGGGTACTGAGGCAGACAGGAAAGAGGTAAAGATTGGTGCCAACCTAGAGCTCATCGTGAAGCAACGGTTGACTCAAATGCTGCATGATTATATGGAGATCTTTTCCTGGTCCTACGAAGACATGCCCGGGTTGGATACCGATATTGTGGTCCATCACTTGCCAACTAAGGAAGACTGCCCTCCAGTTAAGCAAAAGGTCCGTCGGATGCGTCCAGAGATGTCTGAGAAGATTAAAGCCGAGGTTATGAAGCAGTTTGATGCCGGGTTTCTTGCAGTGACTTCTTACCCTCAGTGGGTTGCTAATGTGGTGCCGGTACCTAAGAAGGACGGTAAGGTCAGAATGTGTGTCGACTACAGGGATCTGAACAGGGTCAGCCCCAAGGATGACTTCCCCTTACCTCACATTGATGTCCTTGTTGATAATACAGCTCAGCATAAGGTGTTCTCTTTCATGGATGGCTTTTCAGGTTATAATCAGATCAAGATGGCACCTGAAGACATGGAAAAGACTACATTTGTTACTCAGTGGGGCACCTTCTGTTACAAGGTCATGCCATTCGGGTTGAAGAACGCTGGGGCAACCTACCAACGTGCCATGGTTGCTTTATTTCATGACATGATCCATCATGAGATAGAAGTGTATGTTGACGACATGATCGCAAGGTCCCAGACTGAGGAAGAGCATCTAGATCATCTGCAGAAGTTGTTTGACCGGTTGAAACTGTACAAGCTGAGGTTGAACCCGAACAAGTGCACCTTCGGGGTTAGATCTGGAAAGTTGCTAGGCTTCGTTGTAAGTGATAAGGGTATTCAAGTGGACCCTGCTAAGGTCAAAGCTATTCAAGAGATGCCAGTTCCTAGGACAGAGAAAGAGGTCAGTGGCTTTTTAGGACGCCTGAATTACATTGCTCGGTTCATTTCACACCTAACTGCTACCTGTGAGCCAATCTTCAAGCTGCTGAAGAAAGATCAGGTAGTACGTTGGAATGATGAATGTCAGGCTGCTTTTGACAGAATCAAAGAGTATCTCCAAGAACCCCCTATCCTTATGCCACCGGTTGAAGGGAGACCTCTGATACTATATCTAATAGTGCTTGACAACTCAATGGGGTGTGTGCTGGGGCAGCATGACGAGTCTGGCCGAAAAGAGCACGCCATTTATTACCTTAGCAAAAAGTTTACCGACTGTGAGACCCGATACTCACTGCTTGAGAAAACTTGCTGCGCTTTGGTATGGGCTGCTCGCCGGCTGAGACAGTATATGCTGACTCACACTACCTTGTTGATCTCAAAAATGGATCCTATAAAGTACATATTTGAAAAGCCTGCTCTGTCTGGGAGAATAGCAAGATGGCAAATGATCTTGACGGAATACGACATTCAGTACACGACCCAAAAAGCCATCAAGGGAAGTGTATTGGCAGACCACTTGGCACATCAGGCCGTAGATGATTATCAGTCAATGAACTTTGAGTTTCCGGATGAAAGCATCATGATAGTGACAGATTGTGAAGTACCTGGACCGGATGAGGGACCTGAACCAGGATCCCGATGGTCTATGCATTTTGACGGAGCCTCCAATGCTTTGGGTAACGGTATCGGCGCCATAATCATATCACCTCAAGGCACTCATACTCCGCTCACTGCCCGGCTATGTTTCAACTGTACCAACAACATGGCGGAGTATGAGGCGTGCATCATGGGTCTTCAAGCTGCGATCGACCTAAGAATTAAGTTTCTGAGTGTCTTCGGAGATTCCGCTCTTGTGGTCAATCAGATCAAAGGAGAGTGGGATACGAAACACCCGAATCTTATTCCTTACAGAGAATGTGTGTTGACCCTGATCCCCCACTTCACAGAGATAACCTTTGAGCACTTTCCAAGAGAAGAGAATCAGCTGGCGGACGCGTTAGCTACAATGTCTTCTATGTTCAAGGTCAAATGGGATAATGAGGCTCCCCGAATCATCATCTGGAAACTGGACGAACCGGCGTACTGTTGTGATCTCGAGACTGAATTGGTGACTGAGAAGCCTTGGTACCATGAAGTGAAGAGATATCTGGAAGCTCAGGAGTACCCTGAAGGTGCCTCTATCAATGATAAGAAATTCCTGAGAAGATTCGCGGCAAAGTTTTTCCTTAGCAACGGCATCTTGTACAAGCGAAACCATGATTCAACCTTACTGCGTTGTGTGGATAAGACTGAAGCAGAAAGGATCATGGAAGAGCTACATGAAGGGACCTTTGGTACACATTCCAGTGGGCACACTATGGCTAAGAAAATCCTACGGGCAGGATATTACTGGTCCACAATGGAAGCTGATTGTTACCAACATTCTAGGACATGCCATAAGTGCCAGATTTATGCAGACAAGGTGCATGTTCCTCCAGTTCCCCTGAATGTTCTGACTGCGCCTTGGCCGTTTGCAATGTGGGGCATAGACATGATCAGCGAGATTAAACCTACGGAATCTAATGGGCATCGCTTCATCCTAGTGGCGATTGACTATTTCACGAAGTGGGTCGAGGCAGCATCCTATGCTACGGTAACCAAGACTGTTGTGGCACGGTTCATTCGGCATAACCTGATCTGTCGGTACGGCGTCCCAGAGAGAATTATTACAGACGACGGTACCAATCTGAATAACAAGATGATCACTGAGCTCTGCGAGCAGTTCAAAATACAGCACCACAATTCTTCTTCTTACCGACCGAAGATGAATGGGGCTGTAGAAGCAGCAAATAAGAACATCAAGAAAATCGTGCAGAAGATGACAGTGACTTATAAAGATTGGCACGAGATGTTACCGTTCGCTCTACATGGGTACCGTACCTCAGCAAGGACATCAACCGGGGCAACTCCTTTCTCTCTGGTTTATGGTATGGAGGCAGTCTTACCAATCGAAGTGCAGATACCCTCTCTCCGGATAATGAAGGATGCAAATCTGAACGAAGATGATTGGATCCAGACACGACTTGATCAGCTAAACCTCATTGATGAAAAGAGACTTGCTGCTATCTGTCATGGTCAGACGTATCAGAAACGGATGACCAGGGCATTTAACAAAAAGGTCAGACCACAGGAATATCAAGTTGGGGATCTGGTAATCAAGCGAATCATCCTTCCTCAGAGTGATCCAAGGGGAAAATGGACCCCTACGTACGAAGGGCCATTTTTGGTTAAGCATGTGTTCTCAGGAGGAGCCATGATTCTAACCAATATGGATGGTGACGACCTTCCTCACCCCGCTAATGCATACATAGTAAAAAGATACTACGCATAAAAAAGACCCGCTAGGCTGACATGCCTAGGCAAAAATTAGGGCTTCCCGTCGAACCAAAAGGGTTCGGGCAAAATGAAGGGATGAAAATGAAAAAAATCTGTACACCCGGCAAGTCGAAAACCTGAAAAGGCGGCTTGGGCAAAAATGGGTATCCCGGTGGACCGAAAACCCGAAAGGGCGGTCCAGGCAAAAATTAGGGATAAAAGCGTAATACTATGTCTCATTGGATCACTTTGCATCCAGAATCCGGTATCTACATCAAGTTCAGACGGCATCGATCAATCAGCTTCACCTTCAACCAAGGTCATCAAGTGATGAGACGCTCAGAGTTATAAAGGCAATAGCAGAGTTGAAACCCAGTGGATCATTCATATTTCACACATCTGTTTTATCTTCTCTTGTACAAATTTGTATAAACTCTCTTGTTCGGCGGTGTTCTCTTACTAGGACGTCAGCCTCTTGTACACAAAACGCCTATTTCCAGGCCATTCAAAATCAATACAAATATACTTTTCAGTTAAACGTGCCAACTGTTTTTCTTTTTCTGTTTTGTTTTGCGAAGAACGTCCAAGGTTCAATTTGTGATATATGCATTGACAATAATTTGCTAACTCATAAATATTTGCATACGAAACAAAGGATTAATTACAGGTGACACTAGAAACAGGGGCAATAAAGAGTTGTCTAAGCAATCTAATTGTTCTGTCCTCCAAGGTACCAAGGTAGGTTCAGCTAAAGAACATGACCAGTACATCTTAATTCCCCAGAGAGTAAGTCACCAGTGCATTCTTCTCCAAGCAGAGTTATCAAATCTCAAGGAAGTTGAGTATCCCCCAGTAGATCTCGACATTCCCCAGCAGCATATATACCTATATTCTTAACAAGCATCCCCGGCAGTCTTGGTCTAAAGATTGTTCCCCGGCGGCATACAAACATTCAAAGGAATCACTTCCCCAGCATATCAAAACTTCCCCAGGAAAATCCAATTCCCCCAGGAAAATTGGAATTCATCTCCCCAAGCAGTAAGCTTATCCCCAGTAGATTCTGGAAGCTTATCCCTCGCAGAGCACGAACGCGTCGTCCGGCTTTATTTAAAGAGTTATTTCCTTAACAGGATATAACTGGGTTATCCTCAGCCAAAAGCCATGGAAAGAGCGTCCCCGACGAAGTTCTCTTATCCCCAGCGAAAGTCTGTCAATACTTCCAATACAACAAGGATATCCTCAGCAAGTTATTATCAACAACTCAGTAAAGTATCTCTCTCCCCACAGAGTATCGCTCCCCAGCATGGTCGCTAGAGTATTTTTTCTCCTCGCAGAATCTTCCATTTGCCAAGTTTATTCCTCAACGGAGTCATCTTCTCCTACCGGTATTCTTGCAGTTATCATCCCCAGCAGGAGTAAAAGCTTATTCTTCAATATCAGCCCAGGATATGACTTCCCGGCGCCCGTCAAGGATTTACTTTCCTAGACGAAAGCATACATTCCTAAACATCACATACATCATTATAGCATGCATAGACGCATCATACAAATCTCATTTATGTTGAGAACATCATTGCTTGGTCCATATCATGTATTGCATATGACTGACCTTTACCTTTCAGGAAAGATGCAGTTAAATTCTCAATCATATTTCAAGACCTAGACCGGTTCAGTTAATCGACTCCAAAGATTTCTTATCCAGTCCAAGGCCTTCTCTAGTCCAGCTAAATCGACTCCCAACAGATTTTTCTGATGAAGACTCAGTAGAAGTTATCAAAGGTTCTTCTCAAAACGTCCGCTTTTGAGATTATAATTTCCTATGGTTCTCTCCCCGACGGTGCGTGAGATGATAATTCCATTCCAGGTTTTTCTCAAACGTCCGCTTTTGAGATTATAATTTCCTATGGTTCTCTCCCCGACGGTGCGTGAGATGATAATTCCATTCCAGGTTTTTCTCAAACGTCCGCTTTTGAGATTATAATTTCCTATGGTTCTCTCCCCGACGGTGCGTGAGATGATAATTCCATTCCAGGTTTTTCTCAAACGTCCGCTTTTGAGATTATAATTTCCTATGGTTCTCTCCCCGACGGTGCGTGAGATGATAATTCCATTCCAGGTTTTTCTCAAACATCCGCTTTTGAGATTATAATTTCCTATGGTTCTCTCCCCGACGGTGCGTGAGATGATAATTCCATCCCAGGTTTTTCTCAAACGTCCGCTGTTGAGATTATAATTTCCTATGGTTCTCTCCCCGACGGTGCGTGAGATGATAATTCCATTCCAGGTTTTTCTCAAACGTCCGCTTTTGAGATTATAATTTCCTATGGTTCTCTCCCCGACGGTGCGTGAGATGATAATTCCATCCCAGGTTTTTCTCAGACGTCCGCTTTTGAGATTATATTTGCCTATTGGTTCTCTTCCCGATACTGCGAAGATGGTAATTCCCACCAAGATTTTCTCAACGAGCGTTGTTGAAGTTAAAGTCACCCAAGGTTCTCTCACCGTTCATGCTGAGGTAGTAACCATCCCTGGTTCATTCATCATCTTCTGAAGCTCCAGATCCAGCTCCTGTAACCAGTCAGGACACATTTATATAAAGCATCTGAAAACCAGCTCCTGCAACATGTCAGGTACTCATTTTTCTTTTGCAGGTATGCAGGTTCTCGCTTGGAATCTCTTATGCGATCAACGTCCAGATGGCATCTATAAGCCCATCATCCTATCCATCAATCTCCAAATGGCATCTATAAGCCCATTTCCATCACACTGCTTCTATGTGAGCGCAAATTTCTGGGCACTCTAGTGTTCAATCATCTTCCACCCTCGGATTACGAAAGGCACGTCAGCCAATCTGCATCCTCAGGTCTAAGAAGATTAAACAGGGGCAACTGTTGTACCCCAAAATTTGCCCTCCCATATTCTTCAAGAAATTACCAAGTCAAAGCTTCAAAAGTTCCCCAAGGGTTGCACAGTGTAAGAGCCTCCTGAACAGTCAAAATTAGGGTTTGTGTTCTGATCAAGAAAATGAAGTTTCCAAATGTCCCATCAAGTCTCACATGCCTACAAATATGGTCAAGCATCCCCATACAAAGTTTCAAGACTTTCAGCTCAAAACTGCACAGTCAAAAAACCTAATTGCACTACAGTCAACTGTAGGGGTAAAATGGTCATTTGACAGTCAAAAGTTCAAATTTTTGATCAACATCTCATTTTGAAGCCACAAACATAATTTGATCAATGCTTGATCATGATTCTCAAAGATTGGCTCAAAAATCATCAAGATGCAAAAGTTTCCTTATTTGGACAGTTGAAAAAGTCAACTGTAAATTGACCAGGGCATAACTTTCACATGGATTATCAGAAAAATTCCATCCAAAGCTCATTTTGAAGAGAAAGACATTTCCTACAACTCATCTTCATACTTCAAGTCCAAGAAATGCTCTCATAAAAAGTTATCAATTTCAACATTATAGGTCATTTTCAAAAGTCAACAAAAAGGGACTTTAAGTCAAAGGCCATAACTTGAGATTGGTAAATCAAAATGACATGGGACCAAAGGAATTGGTTAGAGGACTCAAAGAGCTTTCCAAAATGTCCAAGAACATGAGCAAAGCTTAAAAATTGAGCAAGTTATGCCTTCTGGAAGTTGGGAAATGTTTGGATATTTTGAAAAGTCAACATTGATTCAAATGACCTAAAATTGCTAATGGGCCTATTTTTCTTCCACAATTCATTGTCCCAAGCATGCACACGACCATTAGGCCCAAAGGGAAGTTTTTCTCCATTTTTATTTATTTATTTGGATTTTTTATCATTTATAATTCATTTAATTAAATAAAATGCATGAAAAATACAAAACTAATGAAATAAAATCTTTTTGTGCAGAAATTATTCTCATTGGACACTCAAATTCGTGCATGATCAATTAGGGAAAGTTTTGGCATGATTTGGTATCAAATAGAATGGAAAAAGATTGAAAAAGATCTTGAAGAAAATCAAATCTCATAAACCATCAATGCATGGATTTTGATCAGAATTCTTGACCTAATTCACTCTTACTTATACATAGATCACAACCCTAATTCAAAAAACCACAAAGCTGCGCAAGAACCCCATCATCAAACTTGAAAATTTTGCAAATAAATTCAAAACTGAAATCCAATTTGTAGGTGGTTTTAAGCCAAGATTTTGATCTCATTAGCTTCCTGCAGCTTCAAGGAGAATTTTCCAATCAAAACCAATCGTTCTAACACCCTAGATTGGTAACACGACCTCGCCCTGTACAGAAAAAATCTCATAATCTTGCATCTCAATTCATGCACTTTTAATAATTTTTGATGCTTGATTCATGTTCAATATTCAATTCTGAAGCTAACCCATATGTTTGATTGAATTTTTATGCACCCTACGCGAATCTACCATTGTCGTTTTTTAGGGTTTGAAGGACTTTGAATTGGGGTTTCCCAGTCCAGGGAAAATTAGAACCCCTGAGTACCACCATTGACACGAGCGCGTTTGGACGAAGAAGACGGCACCCTCGCGCTCAATTTATGAGCATCCATGGCTTAATCGTTATTTTCTGATATGTTGTCTTAGGGAACGGGTTAAAACCGTTGCCAATGTTTTGATGTTTTCAGGAAAACAAATAAGCGAGGAAGAAGATGATGCAGTGTCAAGGCGTGAGTGGTTCATTTAAATTTGCGTGCTAAAAATCCATTAACTAACCATATTCGCTTATGTTATTTGTTTGTTATATAATATACAAAGTAACAAAGTGGATCAGCTGGCAAGGCGTGGTGGTGGCAACGTTCATGACCTGGGTTCGAGCCCCAGGTCTTCACTATCTCAATATTATTTTCCAATTAATCTTCACATGCAGTTTCACGTACTGGAGACCACCATACGCCTTCATAATCAAGCGTCCACGCGTCCAAGGGAACTCAATCAAAGGCCACGCTCTGAGATACATGGTGAGTCCCAATCAACGCGCCAGCATACTCCCTGAAGAAAGTCAAACGGGCCAAGGTTAATGGGTCAGATTTCTAAGGGCTATACCTCCACATTGGGGACTGATACCCCCTAGGTTTGCCATTTTAAATATTTTCTTTTACATTATTTCTATTTTTATTTTAATTATTGTGTTTAACTAATTTATTATTTTCATAAAATATAAAAAAACCATAAAAATCAGAAAAGAGAAAAATAATAACTATTTTTATTTTTTTAGTGTTTTCCTAAATAAATTATATTAATTCATAAATTGATTAGTTTTAAATTAGGTTTTCAATTTTAATTCTTTTAATAAAAACCTAAAAAATATAGGATTAGGGTTAATTAATTTTTCATCCTTTTTATTTTTCTTTCATAAATAATTAAATAATTAGATATTTATTTTTGTAAGTAAAATTGCATGTAAATTAATTAGGGTTAATATTAGGTTAAAAACTTCAACATTTTTCTTAATAAATTAAAAATAATTAGAATTAGGGTTAGCATCTTATTTTAATTTTAGTTAACTCTCTTTTTTTTTATTAACATCATAAAATACCAAAAAAACAATTTCCTTTCTTTTTTTAATTAATTAATGTCACCATTTAATTTAATTTTGCAAAAAGGGTCCAACGCCCTCGTTTTTAATTCGTATTCGCATATTTATTTTATTTCGTTTAATATTTATGTATCTCTCCCGAAGCCATGTAATTGATTTCTTGCACTTTACTTTTAATTCTTTATTTTTCTGTCAAATCGGGTTCAAGAAATTTTGGCGATGTGGACCCGCGCCTTTTGTAATAGCTTAGAATTTTTACTTTCCCGCAATATTTTTAACTGTTAAATCAAGGCATGAAAGAATGTATGGACAAAAATAAAAACAAACGCTAGATCACAATGACATGACAAAAGACAAAATATCTGAAAACGACACACAAATCACACACCACCCCTAGGGTACGCTTCACTGTTGCCTTGCCTCGAAAGGTGATCGTCGAGTAGAGGATGTCTTAGTAAGTCCTCATGATCCAGGAACCTGGCATGAGGGTAGCTTCTAAGGTGTCTTCCCATTGCTCTGGTGATCACCATGTCCCGAACCTCGAATTGACCCGAACACCTCCAACGGTGGTGCTACCTACCTCTCAATGGTGGGATGGCACTACTTTAAAGGACATTTACACAGACGAATTCCTTAGGGTAGGTAGACGACTCTAGATACTTGCTCTAAATTTCAAAACAAAACAAAATACTTTTCACACCAACACATTTTCAAAAAGCTTTCAAAAGCAATTTTTCAAACACTCTTGAGGACCGATACAAGAGTCGAACTGGAATTTTCAAAGAAACTTTTTAAAACCCTCAGTTGAAAAGCAAACAAACCATTTTTGAAAACACAAATGAGCAAGTATCTAAGAGCCCATGGATAACCATGGATATAAAGGGTGCTAACACCTTCCCTTTCTATAACCTACCTCCCGAACCGAGAGCAATCTCTTTAAGGAATTTTTCTGTGCTTTTGTCCTTTCCATTTGGAGAAAATAAAAGACGGTGGCGACTCTTGCTTCCGCGACATTTCGCGAACCAGCGTTAAACAGTCAGTTCCAGATCCACCGATCACGCCTTCCCCCAACAACAGTCATGTTCCTCCTATCCCCAGCGGAGTTCATCAAATTCCCCAACATAACATATCAGTGGAATCCCCAGCAGAGTCGCCAGTTCTGTGATGCGGTGGGAGAACTGACTTGAGTTTTGCGTTTGTATTCGCACTTGTTCGGTTGAGCAAGAGTTGCCACCGACTTTTTATTTTATCCTAAAGGAAAGGTTAAAAGCACAGGAAAAACCTTTTTGAGATGTTTCGTGGGTTCGGGGGGTAGATTATGAAAAGGGAAGGTATTAGCACCCTTTTCATCCATGGTTATCCATGGGCTCTTAGTTACTTGGTTTTTTAGATCACTTGCCTTGATTTTAGATTGCTTGAAAATGGTGTGTGTATGTGTGTTTTGAAAATGTTTTTGAAGAGATGCCTTGTCTTAGGCAACCAATGTAATTGACTCGTGTTTGAGTGTTTTACAAAAGTGTGTATCTTTTCGAAAAGATGTTTCAAAATGTTTTTAGAAAGTTTGTTTTGAAAGTGTTTGTGTGGTGTGGTTTTTGAAAAGGAGGCAAGTGTTTTTGCAAGTTGATCTCAAGTAACTAAGAGTTTTGTCTACCCTATTGTACTCAAAGGTTTTCTCTATATTTTCAACCCCTTTTAACAATTTTGTTCCACCATTGAATTTGGTGGACAATCTTGTGTTTAGGAAGTTTAACGGGACGGGCGCGGGTCATCGTATGGGCCATGAATGTAATGGTGCCAAGTGTCTTTGGAAATTTGCTTTGAAGGGACTATGATCATTCCGTTTTAGGCAACTTTCGAAAGCGTCATCGAGGGACTTATGATCATTTGTATTTGTTTTGCCAAAGAAACTCGACGTACAAGCATGGCCCATTTTGGAAGGCAACATGTGGGATGACCCTAGGGGTGTGCAAGTGTGATTGTATATTGATTTCATGTAATTGTCTTGTATTAGGTTATCTAGCGTTCGATTTTATGTACATGCAAACCCTAAGTCTAATCATGGTATAATTGGAAAGCGGTAAATTACAAGAATTTAAAGTCTACGCTATTACAAATAGTATCTGGGAGTGGGGGTACAAATTTACAAATGGGGATGAGACTTTAGGAATGTAGTGTCCAATAATTTACAACCAAATTGAATCGCGATCAAATGTAAACAATGTAATGTAAAGTATAAGAATATTGTCAAATGTAAAGTGTATTGTGTAGGTGTACGTGTACGTATATGAGAATTACTTACAAGTTAAGAAAATGTGAATTTTAATGTGAAGATTAAGTATTGTTAACTTAAATGAAAAGAATTAGATGTTTATTTATTTAATCTTTGTAATCTTGTACTTTTCTTTAAACTTAAAACATTAAAACTTTCTTTTAATTAAAATGTTTGTATATAATACATTAATTACAATACACCAAAAAACATTTTCTTTTCTTAAAATACATTAATTTGTACATAATCAATTAAAATACATTTTGTTAATATACATAATTTAATTAAAATTTAAAACATTTAATTAAAATATTCTTTTGTACATATTAAAGAAAAATACAAGATTACAAAGATTAAATAAATAAACATCTAATTCTTTTCATTTAAGTTAACAATACTTAATCTTCACATTAAAATTCACATTTTCTTAACTTGTAAATAATTCTCATATACGTACACGTACACCTACACAATACACTTTACATTTGACAATATACATTTGCTATTCTTATACTTTACATTACATTGTTTACATTTGATCGCGATTCAATTTGGTTGTAAATTATTGGACACTACATTCCTAAAGTCTCATCCCCATTTGTAAATTTGTACCCCCACTCCCGGATACTATTTGTAATAGCGTAGACTTTAAATTCTTGTAATTTACCGCTTTCCAATTATACCATGATTAGACTTAGGGTTTGCATGTACATAAAATCGAATGCTAGATAACCTAATACAAGACAATTACATGAAATCAATACACAATCAAACTTGCACACCCCTAGGGTAATCCCACATGTTGCCTTCCAAAATGGGCCATGCTTGCACATCGAGTTTCTTTGGAAAAACAAATTCAAATGATCATAAGTCCCTCGATGACGCTTTCGAAAGTTTCCTAAAACGGAATGATCATAGTCCCTTCAAAGCAAATTGCCAAAGACACTTGGCACCATTGCATTCATGGCCCATACGATGACCCGCGCCCGTCCCGTTAAACTTCCTAAACGCAAGATTGTCCACCAAATTCAATGGTGGAACAAAATTGTTAAAAGGGGTTGAAAACATAGAGAAAACCTTTGAGTACAATAGGGTAGACAAAACTCTTAGTTACTTGAGATCAACTTGCAAAAACACTTGCCTCCTTTTCAAAAACCACACCACACAAACACTTTCAAAACAAACTTTCCAAAAACATTTTGAAACATCTTTTCGAAAAGATACACACTTTTGTAAAACACTCAAACACGAGTCAATTACATTGGTTGCCTAAGACAAGGCATCTCTTCAAAAACATTTTCAAAACACACATACACACACCATTTTCAAGCAATCGAAAATCAAAGCAAGTGATCTAAAAAACAAAGTAACTAAGAGCCCATGGATAACCATGGATGAAAAGGGTGCTAATACCTTCCCTTTTCATAATCTACCCCCCGAACCCACGAAACATCTCAAAAAGGTTTTTCCTGTGATTTTAACCTTTCCTTTAGGATAAAATAAAAAGTCGGTGGCGACTCTTGCTCAACCGAACAAGTGCGAATACAAACGCAAAACTCAAGTCAGTTCTCCCACCGCATCACAGTCACCACCAACACAGAGGAGGATATGCTGAAAGTTCTCTTCCAGTTCTTTGACCCTTTACATCATTGCTTCACATTTCCTGACTACCAGTTGGTGCCCACTTTGGAAGAATTTTCTCAACTCCTGAGGATTCCTATTCTCAATCAACTACCTTTCAACGGTACGGAAAGAGATCCAAAGCCAGAAGAGATTGCTCAAGCCTTACACTTGCACTCATCTGATGTCACAATATATTGGGAAACTAGAAGTGGTGTCAAAGGCTTCTTGTCAAAGTTTCTGTTTGAGAAGACCCAAAGCTGTTGGAATTCTCTAGACTTGCAAGCTTTTGAGAATATTGTAGCTCTTCTCATCTATGGGATGGTCTTGTTCCCTAACCCTGACCAACTTATAGATGTGAGCGCTGTCAAAATCTCCATGTCTCGCAACCCGGTGCCTACATTGCTTGGGGATATCCTCCACTCTTTTCACACTCGTACAATGAGGAAAAGAGGTGTTCTCATGTGTTGCACTCCTCTACTGGAAAGCTGGTTTATTTCTCATCTTCCCCAATCAATCTTGAAGAATGAGCAAGGTTTGAGGTGGTCACAACGGTTAATGACACTTACACATTCAGATATCCATTGGTGTTCTCGATCCAGAGAGAATGTCATTATTGTTGACCATTATGGGGAATTCCCTAATGTCCCTCTACTTGGCATTAGGGGATGCATCACCTACAACCCCTTCTTAGCTCTAAGACAGTTTGGTTATGCCCGAAGGGATGGCCCACATGATATGTTGATTCAAGGATTGGTTTTCGACTACGACAACAACGACCAAGGACTTCGTCAGAGATTCATCCGAGCTTGGAGAATGCCCAACAAGGTGGATAGCAAGACTCTGGGACACAAGAATTCCATCCCTCTTGAACCTTACCTCAAGTGGGTATGAACCCGCGCCCAAAGTCTTATGATGCCTTATCCCTCCATTCTCCCAGTGATTATAGAGCCTGTTAAGGAAGGAGAGGTCCCTTACACCATCTTACATCCTGACATGCCAACATCACTCAAAGACCCGCAAAGGAGTTAGATACAGATCAAGGGAGAACGCGATACTTTTGAAACCGAATTCTACGCAAGCGAGAAGAAGGTTTTGGAACTCACTCGGTTACTTCATGAAGAGCAGACTCTCAACACCTACATTACACCAAAGAGGATGTGCAATGTCTTTTTATCTTAGAATTTTGTAATGTTTTCCCCCAGGGGCATTGATGTACTCAAATTCTACCTTTTTATATAACGTGTGTTTCTTTTTGTTTGAAACAAATTTGAATTTTCAAATCCTTAAAAACATTGCATGAATACATATCATTCATCATAAAACATAAACAGGTCTTTACAACAAGTCCCCTTATCTCCCTACCGTTTATTTCAGCAAGAGATGGCTCTAGAACAGACTATCAAGGACACCCAGGCCCAAAACGCTCAACTTCAAGAGATGTTCTTGAACCTATCCAAGGGGCAATAAGAGGTGAAGGCTCTCCTCACAAGGGGCATAATCATGGGGAGTCCGGAGGTCACCAAAAATGATCAGTTGGAAAGGATACAAATTGAAATGGCAACAATGAAAGTCCAGATGATGGGACAACTGGTGGGCCAGATGGCTCTTATTCAAAACCTGGCTCAAGGACAAGAGGAGTTAAGGGTCCTCATCAACAAGCTTCGTCGAGACGGATGTAACCAATTGGGGAAAACATCTAGAGTTGGGGATCAAGTCATCATTCAGCCTCCCACGGGACAAGAAGCCGGTTTAAAGGAGAGAAAACCTTCCCAATTTGCTTCCAAGTCACGAGCCCAACAACGACTTCATCAACATCAACCGGAAAATCAGCAAAGGAAAAGCAAGCCTAAAAGACAGTTTACCAGCATCAACATACCACTGTCTCAAGCTTTGCAACACATGTTGAGGATGAATCTGATTACACCAATAAGACCTACTCCAAAACCCAAAACTTCTTTTCCCAGCTACAATCCGGATGTCAGGTGTGCCTATCATTCTGATAGTCCTGGACATGATACAAACAATTGTTGGGCGTTGAAATACAAGATTCAAAACCTGGTCGACGAGGGGATGCTAGAGTTCACGCAAGATGGACAGAATGAATTTTTCTATCGTCCTTCAGGGGCTCACCACCTAAAGTGACAAGTTCAGACAAAGAAGCTTCTTTTCATTTGAATTTTCGAGTTGTAATTTCTCTTTTGTTATTCAAACAATTATTTGTTAATCTCAAACTTTATTTCATTAATGCATTATATTTGTCTTGAATTATTTCATTTTCATTACATTTAAACTATGCTTTTTACTCACTTTATGACATTCAACTCTTGCTAAAAGTTACAAGCCTTTAGAGGGAAAATGACGAAAACAATGCCATAATCTCATACTGTATGCTTTTGAACAGACCTTGCTGACGATGTACAAGCATTCTTTCAAATCCTAAACACTGGAGTTACAAGGAAGATAATCCCTAGTAAACCCCTTCGAGCCAAAGAATCATAAATTTTCTTGTTTTAACACAAATTGAAACCTTTAATTAAAACCCGGGGAAGGGTAATCTCTCAGTTAATTCAAACGCACGTTAAGCCGCAAACTTTCATCTCGTAATACAACGAATGACATCAAAAATATTCCTCTGAAATCAAAATATGGTTGTGGTTCCCTATCACATAGGCGGCCATTACCTCTCAAAAAGGAAAACCCACCAGGTCGAAACCTATAAAGGAGACTTAAGAAAACTGGGGCATCCTACTGACCGTATTCTTAAAATAAGAACAGTCAGGTAAAAGTCAGGGATAATAAAAATAAAAATAAAAGAGTTCACTACAAATCCTCAACAACATAAAAAAAATTTTAAAAAAAAATGTGTGTTGCAAAAAAATGAATGACTGCCTTCCGACAAATTTAACTTGTCTGAGCCATCACCAAAGCGACATTCCATACTCAATTGGAGTTCAAACGTACAATTAATTGAGCTTAGGATTAAAGAACATCGCGAAGAGCGGGTGGATACAAATACACTTTGAGCCTTTATCCTTTGTTTCTTAAACCGTGAACCAAGCCACGTTACAACCCTTCAAAAGTCCTAATTGAAGCATGGGTTAGTTCAAAAGCATACTGTTATAAAAGGTATCCTGACTCCTGTAGGGCTTTACTCAAAATCCTGAGTTGATTTTTTTTTACGTACAAAACTTCTTTACTTGCTAAAAAACACATTTTTCAAAACTTCAAGACAAGCATAAACTTTGCATTACTTGAATATCACTGCTTGCATATGGCTATTTGTTTGACAACGGAGAAATTCACACAATGAATGTCCAGTGAAAGAAACTCTCTCAGTGAACAAAATTAATTCAAGAAGGATGACACTTCTCCTGTCAACAGGGGGACATAACATGTCATTGTCCAGCACGCCCGGGGAAGTCCAGTCCAGATTTCAAGAAATCTCTCAAAGTGCAGAAGTAACCAGGGGAAAATCTCCATATGCACCACTCAAGGGGGGAATATTATGTTGATCAAGGGTTCGAACCAAATCCACTTTGAAGACTTTCGACACCATCAAGTTATTAGTATGTGCCGATAATATCAGATGGTATCAGTATCATGTCTGCAGTTCCTTCAACAATAGTCTTAGGAAAATATCTCTAGGAAGTTCAGGATTACTGAAAGTATGATCGAAGTACCGAGCATCGAGGTACATCAGATTAATTCTAAGGGGCAAGCAGACTCCCACATAAAGGGTCATGTACGACTAAGTAAGCATTCGCTGGCATTTAATACTAGGGACAATGATAAAGTTCCCCAAAAATCTTTCTCATATAGATTGATCCCCAGCTTGAGTTTCAATCTCTGAAAACTCTTCACCAGCTAAGTCAATCTCAAAAACCCTCGAGAACTTTCCTCAGTAAAAACACTCCTCCAACAGACCAACAGAAGGGTTTGTTTCCCCAACAAACTACAGATCCCTCGTAGTGTGCAGTTTAATCCCCAGCGAAGCTAAAACCTTGAAGTACAGATCCTCAGCAGAGCTATAATTTCCAACTACGGATCCCCATCAGAGTTAGAACTTCAAATTATCAATCCCCAGCGGAGCCAAAACTTCTAACTATCAATCCCCAGCGGAAACCACCCAACTTCTCTAAATTCCCCAGCAAGTTATCTTGAAACCTAGAAATCAACCAAGATAACAATTAACTTTTGTCTCTCCCCAACCTAGGATAACTCCCCAGTAGAGTGGTGGACAACCTAAACTCCTGAACTTACTCCTCAGTAGTAAGCCTTCTTCCCCATAGAGTTTTCACTGCTCCTCAACAGAATGAAGATTCTCATTCTTAATTCCCCAGTGAAGTCGCCAAAGTTTTCATTGTTTCCCAACAGAATGAAGATTCTCATTCTTAATTCCCCGCATAAGTCATCAAAGTTTTCTTTATTCCCCAGCAGAATAAGGATTCCCATTGTGTAATCCTCAATAGAAGTCATCAAAGTTCTCTGGATTCTCCCAACCGATTACTCAAGCAGTATATGGCATTGCCCGCAGTAGATTTTTGTCAATACTCCAACTTCAAGACATGAAAGATCCCTATACCCAACAGTCGCCAAGGATTTCTTATCCTCAAGGATTTATTTCCCCCAACAGTAGTCAAGGATTTATTTTCCTCAACAATACAGCACATCAGCTTACATACGCATACATATATCATAAACATTGATAAAACACATTTATTGCATCATATAACATAACTTTGTGTTTCAGCTAACATTTTACCCTTTTCAGGATAAGATTAATAGCTACTAATAACAATGTTCAAAAATTCTAGAGATAGTTCAGATACGCACCAGATACGGATGACATTCTGATACTTATTCCAGATTTCTTTCTGGAGATAGTTCAGATACGCACCAGATACGGATGACATTCTGATACTTATTCCAGATTTCCTTCTAAAGATAGTTCAGATACGCTCCAGATACGGATGACATTCTGATACTTATTCCAGATTTTCTTCTAGAGATAGTTCAGATACGCACCAGATACGGATGACATTCTGATACTTATTCCAGATTTCCTTCTAGAGATAGTTCAGATACGCACCAGATACGGATGCCATCCTGATACTTATTCTAGATTTCCTTCTAGAGATAGTTCAGATATGCGCCAGATACGGATTCCATCCTAATACTTATTCCAGATTTCCTTCTAGAGCAGTTCAGATATGCACCAGATACGGATGAAATTCTGATACTTATTCCAGATAGTTCAGATACGTTCCAGACGCGGACACCATTCTGATACTTATTCTCCTGACATACAACTCACAATTCAGCAAACATTCTTGGATGGCATCTACAAGCACATCTCCAACAAGATTCTATCACCTCTCCAAATGGCATCTTTAAGCCCATTCCTTCAATTACACTTTATTGAGTGCAAATTTATAGGCACTCTAGTGTCCAATCATCTTTTACCTTCGAGTCACGAATGGCAAAGCTCGCCAATCTAACTCTTCAGGTTCAAGAAGATTGAACAGGGGCAGCTGTTGTACCCCAAAATTTGCCCTCTCGTTCTTCAGGAAATCATCCTGGATTCTCAGAGTTTCTCTTAAACAAATCCAAGCCCTGAATTATCATTCCTTTCCAAGTAAACCATTTACAAGATCAAAATGGTCATTTGCAAGCTCAAAAGGAAAATTTTTACCTTGAAAAAGTTAAAATCTAAATACTTAGAATTTTTCTAAAAAAAAGTGTTTAAGAAAAATGGCACTTCAGAACTTCTGAACCAATCTCCAGGCAGAAACGGTTAGAAGTTGCAAACTTGGCTCAACACATAACATTCAGTCAAAAGGTGGCTCTTCAGCAACTACACCAACTCAGTTAGAGGTTGTAAACGTGGTTCAGCAAGTAATCTTCAAACAGAACATGGCTCTTTCAGTAGTAACGCAAGTTCAGCCAGCGTTTGCTAGAGAAATGCAAAGAAGGCAATAAAGCCTGAAACTCCTTCAGAACATACTGGGATCAGAAGGTAAGGGGATCAGCAGATTGGTTGTAACACTGGAGCAGAATCTCTAAGTCCAGAGTTTTCAAAGGCTGATCAAAGGAGCATGTTGGAAAGTATGGAAAACCCTCAGAATTTGCTGAGGCGGCAAGAGGCCAAGGTCAGAGCTTGGTTTGTGTTGTTTTCTGGTAAAGCAGAACTGCTGGCTCAGGTTTTAGGTAATGATGCAAAATCTCCTATTACAAGATTTCTGATTCTGACAAATCTCATCACCATTTATTGCTCATTAATGCTCACAACCACTTTTGAGAATTCATCCAAGGGGTCTCTCCATGTGTGGCATAGTAACACCCTCGTGCAGGCTTAGGCATGGATCTATGCACCACTTTTTGCCTATGGGTGTCACTTTTCCTTAATCCTCGCTTACTGTTCCAGCCTAGGCTGAAAAGCCGTCCATCATCACAACTTTTCATGAACTTCCTTCAAGAGCAAGTCATCACCTATTGCATGGTGTTGGCGCCACTCAAACGTTTAAAAAATTCACAAAGCCTTGCCTATAAATAGAGCACCATTGCCCACTAAAAAACATGATCAAAAAACCCAGAAAAATTGCTAGAAGAGGAACAGAAACTTCTAGCAAGAAAACATGGTAAAACTCTACCAAAATTCCTAGTGTTTCATAAACTTTGAACCTCCTGCCTCCAAACTTCATTTGTACCCAATTTGCTTCTTGACTAGAAAACACCCATACAGTTTCTGACCATATATATATATATATATATATATTCTCTCCATCCACCCATTCAAAAAAGAACCTGTCCAGAACACCATCAGAGTTAAGACTAGCTCCAATTCACAGATTTTTCTTCTAACAGCAAGGTAAGCCCCTGCTGAATCTCACCATGCTGCTAAGCATCATCAGATTTTCATGCTCAATAAACACAATGTAAATATCATGCTTCTGATGTTGTTTACGTTCTGAGATTTTTACGCCTCTGCATGCTTAAGTGGAGAACGAATCAGCTCAGAACTGTCTTGAAGAAACTGAAACTCGGAGTTAGAATTAGCAAAGGCATACTTGTCTTTGATTTTTTGTTTATGTTTCCCTTTACTTCTGAGGCACCATGATACCTGCTGAAAGTGCCTTAGGCATGTTTTCTGTTTTGGGGAGAAATAATCAAATTGCAGATGTTCTGACTAGCACAACAGGGAACCAAGTTCTGACTTTGACGCCAGCACTTCCGAGACCTATTTTGTTATCAATGATATCAGAACTTCTGAAATTTTTTGTGTTCCCAGCAGGGTCATAACTTCTGACTTCCCCACTAACAAATTTTTGTTTTGTAGCGCATGAGAGTCAGAACTTCTGACCTCCCCACTAACAGGTTTCTGTTTTGTAGCGCACCAGAGTCAGAAGTTATGAATCATACATTTTCACTAACAGGTTGATATCCTGCAGCAGGCCTGGGTCAGAACTTCTGACTTCCTCTCAGCAGCGCGCTAGCCCTCTCTCTCTTTCTCTTTTTCTTCCCCTTGTTATTTTTCTTTATTTTTCTCGCTGGATTCCCCATTTATAAGTGTGTATCCCCCACCCCTAAATATTGTAATAGCGTAGGATTTTACATTTCCGCATTTTTATTGCTTTCAAATGTAATTGCTAGCAATTAAGATATGTATGGAAAGATAAAATCAATGAAATAGAAAATCCTAATACAAGACAAACAAATGCATGCAATAAAACACACTTGCACATAAACACCCTTAAGGTATCTCCACTTGGTTGCCTAAATAAAAATGGCCATGGCATGCATGCAAAGTATCTTGGCAAAACAAAAACAAAACAAAAGATCATAGTCCCTCGATGACGCTATCAAAAGGTTGCCTAAAAACAAAATGATCTTGGTCCCTCAAAATGCCAAAGATACTTGGCAACATTGCTATCATGGTCATACGATGACCCACGCCACTCCCGTTTAACATCCAAAGATAGGGTTGTTTACCAAATGAATGGTAAATCAACAATGTCAAAGGAATAAAAATGCACAAGAAAGACATTTGAGTAGGTAGATAGCTTCTAGTTACTTGATCAAAACAATCTTTGCTATTTTCAAAAAAACACACACACATTTTCAAAACATTTCCAAAACAACTTTCAAAACATTGAAACATTTTTCAAAAGACAAACATCTTTGTATACATTCTTACAAACGAGAGTCATTACAAAGATTGCCTAAACGATGGCCTCTTTTCAAAATACTTTCAAAACCACACAAAGCACCATTTCAAACAATTTCAAAAGCAAAGCAAGTGATCTAAACAAGTAACTAAGAGCCCATGGAAAACCATGGATGAAAAGGGTGCTAGCACCTTCCCTTTTCATAATCTACCCCCCGAACTCAAGAAAACATCTCAAAGGTCTTTCCTGTGCTTTTTTACATTTCCTTTTGGATAAAAGAAAAGTCGGTGGTGACTCTTGCTAACCGCAACATTTGCGAACACAAACGCAAAACCTCAAGTCAGTTCTCCCACCGCATCACAAAGACCTTTTGAGAATTTTTCTTGAGTTCGGAGGGTAAATTATGAAAAGGGAAGGTGTTAGCACCCTTTTCATACGTAGTTATCTATGGGATCTTAGTTGCTAGCTCACTTTTGAAATGCTTTTGTGAATGTGTTTGTTTTGAAAATATTTTGAAAAGTGCCATCGTTGGGAAAAATTGGTAATGATTCTCGTCTCTTTAAGAATGCATACAGAGTGTCGACTTTGAAAAAATTTCAAGAAAAGTGTAGGTGTGTTAAAAGATGTTTGTTTTGAAATGTTTGTGAGCAAGCAACTGCGAACGTTCTACCTACTCAAAATAAATCGTTGTTCTTTTCCTCCGCTTTTAGATATTGCTATATTACCATTGATAGGTAAGAAGTTATATCATTGGATGTAAAGGGACAAACGTGGGTCATCGTACAGTCATAGAAGGAAACTTGTAGGATGCTTTAGAAATTTTCTTAAGGGTCTAAGATCGTTTACTGAAGGCAACATCGAAGGGTCATCGAGGGACTACAGTGTTTTAATCGAGGACCTTTGCTAAAGCATCCCACGTTCTAGGGACATGATTGTATTTTTCAAAGGCAACAAGTGAGGTCACCCTAGAGGTGCATGTGTAAGTGTGTTATGTTTCAGTTATGTTTACCTTGAGCGTTAGGTTTTTTAGCATTTGCCTTTATGTCTTTCCATACACGCCTAATTACTATACAGTATAAAGGAAAACATTAAATTGTGGAAATTAAAGTTCTACGCTATTACAAAGCTTCGGGAATGAGAGTAAAAATTTATGAATGGGGATGAAGTAAAAGCTTAATTAAACTATTACAAACTATACGCAGTTAGCATAATCGAAAAATGCAAAAATAGTAAATTATAAAGAAAAGAGAAAAGGGAAATTGTTTTTTATGAATTTATTAAGTAAGGAAAATAAATCAAATAAAAACTATGAATGAAGATTCAAGTATTAAAATTCTAAATAATATTTTTAGTATTTTTACTTGTGAGAAAATTTGAAAAGAAAATAAAAACCTATTCTATTATTTTTTTGAATTTTTGTTTATCATGAAGAAAATAAAACAATTAAAAAAATAAAATGTTAATTAACAAAATTAATTATTCAAAAAAATTCCTAAACTAAATTTAAAACTAAACTAATTAAGAAAATATAAAACTAGGAATTTAAATAAATTAACTAGTAAACCAATAGAGTTAAGAAAATTTAAATTACACAAGTTAGCACTAAAGGGTGCAAGCAAAATTGGGGGGGGGGGGGGGGGAGTATGATGAATTCCACTGGGCAAGTGAGGACAAAATCGGATGGGCTTAGAATCACGATTTGGGGCGGAGGCCCAAACAAGGAAAAGGGGGTTAATGAGGAAAAAATAGAAGAAAAAAAGAGAAAATGTCCTCGGGGGGGTCTCCAACCCGGGTCTTCATGCTTGTAAAGCAAACACCTCAACCGCTGCACCACCTGATCATTCGTTTATTTCTGGGTTTGAATTAATACAAAAAGAAAAAAATTGTGAAATGGGTTGGGCTAAAAATTAAGCCCAAACCAGGTTCTATTAAGAGGGAATAGAAAGAATTTTGTTAACCCTAAATTGGAAGATGAAGGGTGTCGCGGGTACTGTTGGGAAGGGTGAATAGTTATGATTAATCTTTGTTATTCCAATAACCCAATCAAAACAAGAAATAAATTTTCTCAATTTTCTCTCAAACAAAACCGTACTCCCTCTGTTCCTCCATTTTTTTCTCAACTGAAACCATACTCCCTTTGTTCATCATCATGTTTCTTTCAACCGAAACCATACTCCCTTTGTTCATCATTTTCTCTCAACTGAAACCACACTCCCTCTCTGATATGCGTTTTCGCGATAAAACAACAATAACTCTTGATTCGATGCAAGAAAACAAAATCAATTTAACATGGCAAAAACTTAACAAGAAATTTCGAACATCATAAAATGGGAAGGAAAGAAGAACTTACAAGGGTGGAACTAGTCCGACGAACTTATGGTTCCAACAAAGTCTTTAACGGGTAAAGCTTTGAATCTGACTTTCTTCTATTTAATAACTTCTTCCGCTGCAATTGATTTGAAATTATTGGTGTTGTTGAAGCTATTTGTTGATTGCTTCAACTGAGTTTCATGTTAAGGTTTTGAGTTTTTGCTCTGAGTTCTGTAGGTGTTGTTGAAGGTGTGAATGCTGAGGAATGGATGGTAGTAGAATGAGGAGTCAAGATCTACCGGGTAAAGTAGAAGGAGGGTTTAGAGGTTTTGAAGAAGAATAAAGTTGAGGGATAGAGAGTTTATGTGAGACTGTTTGAAGTTTTCTGTAGTAACTTTAGTGAGGATTTTGAGGTGAGTTTTTGAGTGATTACTGCAGATGGATGTCGGTGTGGTTTCTCTACTTCGCTGTCTATCTCCTTTATGCTTGTTGTGACCTCTCTTTTTATAATGGAACAAATGTATATTTTTTTTGGGGGGGGGGTGGAATTGACATGTTTGAACTGATATGATGCACTGTTTTATTGCTTTTTGAATGCAGTTTCTGTTTTGTGAATTCTGTGCAATCTTTAGCCTAATCTTGATAGGTTTTGGAGCAGCAACACAAAGGCTTTGATGCAGCAGTAGCAGGGCTGTTTTATAGTGGTGCAAGGAAGAAAATGCAGGTTTTGGATTGGTCACGGTTTTGGCAGCAAGGTGCAACAGGTATTCTTGATAGAGTTTTTGTTTTTTTACTTATTTTGTGACATCTTTGGTTGTTTATTGCAACAATTTTCACAGTGTTAGCAGGCTTATTTTTGGAGGTATTGGCAGTTTGGACAAGGACTGGTTTTGCAAGGTTATTTGTATGTACTGTCTTTGTTGCTTTCCATATTTTCCTTCTGATTTTCGATTTTCAAGTGTGCACAGGGCTGCATAAGCTTGCATTAGTTTATGGTTAAGTGCAGGTTATGGTAATGGCAATAGGGCAGTAGCATGGTTTGTGCAGGGTATTTGCAAGGTTTGTAGCAGGGCAGCTTTTGATGTGCCATGAAGATTTCACATGGTGACAAACTCTTACGGTAATCCGATCGGTGGATCTGGAACTGACTGTTTAACGCTGGTTCACGAAATGTCGCGGAAGCAAGAGTCGCCACCGTCTTTTATTTTCTCCAACATGGAAAGGGCAAAAGCACAGAAAAATTCCTTATGAGATTATCTCTCGGTTCGGGAGGTAGATTTATAGAAAGGGAAGGTGTTAGCACCCTTTCTATCCATGGTTATCTATGGGCTCTTAGATACTTGCTCATTTGTGTTTTCAAAATGGTTGTTTGCTTTTCAATCGTGAGTGGGTTTGAAAAAAGTTTCGTTTAAAGTTTCAGATCGACTCTTGTATCAGTCCTCAAGAGTGTTTGAAAAATTGTTTTTGAAAGCTTTTTGAAAAGTGTCGGTGTGAAAAGAAGTTTTTGGTTTGTTTTGAATTAGAGAAAGTATCTATGAGTCATCTACCTACCCTAAGGAATTAGTCTGTGTAAATGTCCTTGAGGTAGTGCCATCCCACCATTGAGGGGTAGGTAGCACCACCGTTGGAGGTGTTCGGGTCAATTCGAGTTTAGGGACAGTGTGGTCACCAGAGCAATAGTAGGACACCTTAGAAGCTACCCCCATGCCATGTTCATGGACATGAGGACTTACTAAAACGTCCTATACTCGACGACCACGTTTCGAGGGGCAAGGCAACAGTGAGGCGTACCCTAAGAGTGGTGTGTGAATTGTGTGTCATTTTCAGTTATATTTTGTCTTGTTCATGCATTGGTGATCTACGCTTTGATTTTATTTTTGGCCATTCATTCTTTCATGCAAATTATTAGCAGTTAAAAGGTGCGGGAAGATAAAAGTCCTACGCTATTACAAAGGCGCGGGTCTACATCGCCAAATTAAACCAAGACCCGATTTGAAATAAATAAAATGCGGAAAGTAAATATCCTAATTATCTATTACAAAGCTTTGGGGCAATTACATGAAATTTAAAAAGGAAATAAAAGTAAATGTGCGAAAAGAAATAAAAATCGAGAATGCGAGGGCGTTGGACCCTTTAAAGAAATTAAATTGAAATTATTAAATTTAATTAAATTAAATAAAGAAAAGAACTTATTTTTTGATATTTTTGTATTTAATAGAAATGAAGAAAATTAATTGGAATTAAAACCCTAATTCTAAGCATTTTTAATTATTAAAGAAATAAATTCAAGTTTGACCTAATTTACTAATTATTTACTTATAAGTTATTTACAAAATAATTAATAATTAATAGTGAAAAGAAAAAAAGATTATTTATTAAGAAAAAGAATAGAAATGCTAAACCTAATTTTTATGTATTTTAATTTATTAAAAAACATTAGAATTAAACCTAAAATTAAAACTAATTGATTATTAGAATTTTATTTACAAAATAAATATTAGTGAATTAAATAATAAACATATTTTTATTTTTTGACTTTCTGATTTTTTTTTGTATTTTTGTGTTATAAAATTAATTTTGTGGAATTAAATAAACAATTAGTATAATTAAAATAAAAGAAAAGAATAAAAATAGGGAAAGAAAAAGGCAAACATGGGGGGTGGTTGACCCAATTTTGGAGGTATGACTGAAGTAATTTGGCCCAATGGAAATTTGACCCATGCTGACTTTTCAGATCACATGCATACGCGTTGACTGGGGTATTCCATAGACTTTGGATCCTGGCCACTGGATGGATCTTCAAGGACATGTGGCGTGCCAAGGCGTTGGGTTTCATGATGGTCATTAGAGGGGAAGCTGCACAGAAGCGTGTTATAACAAAATATATTGAAAATATGGGGGACCTGGGAATCAAACCCAGGTCCCAATGTTCACCAAGCGTGTCCTCTACCACCTGTACCAAGCAACGCGTTTGTGTGTATTATGGAAAACAAATATTATAAAATATAAACCATGCTAGTGATGTTAACACAAAAACGCGCCAGAAAATTTGAACGTCCCAATCATGTTACGCCATGCAAGCTTCATCTTCTTCTTCCTGCAAAAATGTCAAACAAGTAGCGGGGGTTTTAAACCCCCACTAAATAGTACAGTGAATAATAGCGATTAAGCACTGAGTAATGATAAATTAGGCGCGAGGTGTGGTTTTGAATCGTTAGGAGCTTCTGATTTCAATGGTGTAGGCTAGGATGGCCAATTTTTCCTCATGTATGAAACCCCAATTCAAGGTTCCTGAAACCCTAAAAAATGTCCATGGCAACTTTCTGTACAGGCAAGCATTCTTCAATTAAATGACACCAAAAGCTTCAGAGAGTTTATATTAGTGTAAATCCATATTCAAAATGTATAAAAAATGCATGTATATTGAAACACGATTATGAGAAAAGTTTGAGAAAGTTTGACTTTATTCTACCACTTCTTTGTGTATGGAGAATGGAAAATGATTGAGGCACGTCCAAAAAGGTCCCAGCAAGCCTTTGGAATGGTTCTTTTGCTTCGAAACACACTCTAGCTATGAAATCAGTTTTGACAATTTTTGGAAAAAATGCAAAGTTGGTTTTCAGGTTTGGGCGCAGCTTTTTTTTTTCTTTGTGATTAGGGTTGCATTGTGTATATGTATGTGAATGTTTTAGGTCAACAAAACAAGCCCAACATCCAAGTTTTAATGCCTTTGAATTTTGTGATCTTCCATGATTTTTTCAATATTTTTCATACCTTTCTCATGCCAATCAATGGAGATTCTTGCCTTTTTAGTGATGAACGAAATCTTGAGTTTATGATGGACCTATTAGCTGCATAAAAAGATTTAAAATACATGCTTTAGTATTTTTTTCATATTTAATTTTAATTAAATGAATTAATAACATTAAAAATTCAAATAATTAATAAAAAATAAGAAAATAACTCCCCTTTGGGTCAATGGGTCGTGCATAGCCTTTGGGTGATGATTCTTGGAAGAAATTGTGGCCCATTAGCAATTTGAGGCATTTGAAGCAAAGTTGACTTTTCAAAATTCCCAAAAATTTCCCAACTTCCACAAGGCATATCTTGCTCAATTTTTAAGCTTTGATCATGTTCTTGGACAATTTGGAAAGGTCTGGAAGTCCTTTAACCAATGCCTTTGGTCCCATGTCATTTTGATTTACCAATCTCAAGTTATGGTCTTTGACTTAAAGTACCTTTTTGTTGACTTTTGAAAATGACCTATAATGTTGAGATTGATAACTTTTTGTGAGAGCATTTCTTGGACTTGGAGTGTGAATATGAGTTGTAGGAAATGTCATTCTCTTCAAAATGAGCTTTGGATGGAATTTTTCTGATAAACCATGTGGAAGTTATGCCCTGGTCAATTTGCAGTTGACTTTTCCAACCGTCCAAAAATAGAAACTTTTGCATCTTGAGACTTTTTGAGCCAAGCCTTGAGAATCATGATCAAGAATTGATCATATGATGTTTGTGGCTTCAAGATAAGATGTTGACCAAAAATTTGAACTTTTGACTGTCAAATGACCATTTTGCCCCTGTAGTTGACTGTTGAGCAATTAGGGTTTTTGACTGTGCAATTTTGTGCTGTAAGTCTTGAAACTTGGCATAAGGATGCTTGACAATGTTTATAGGCATGTGGGACTTGTTTGGACCCTTGGAAACTTCAATTTCTTTGCCATAACCAAAACCCTAATTCTTGACTGTTAGGAGGCAATTGGACTGTGCAACCCTTGGGAGATTTTGAAGCATGCTCTTTGCAAATCTTGAAGAATATGGGAGGGCAAATTTTGGGGTACAACAGTTGCCCCTGTTCAATCTTCTTAGACCTGAGGATGTAGATTGGCTGGCGTGCCTTTCGTAATCCGAAGGTGGAAGATGATTGAACACTAGAGTGCCCAGAAATTTGCGCTCACATAGTAGTGTGATGGTGGGAATGGGCTTACAGATGCCATTTGGAGATTGATGGATAGGAGGATGGGCTTATAGATTCCATCTGGGTGTCGATCGCGTAAGAGATTCCTTAGCGAGAACTTGCATATCTGAAAAAGAAAATGATTACCTGGCCTGTTACAGGAGTTGGTCTTCAAACTCTTTGTGTAGATGTGCCCTGACTGGTTACAGGAATCGGGTCTTTTTAAATTCTTCAGACGTGCCCTCGACGGGACGGCGAGAGAACCTTGGGTGATTACTACCTCAACAGTAACGATGAGAGAACCTGGGATGATTACTACCTCAACAGTAACGATGAGAGAACCTGGGGTGATTACTACCTCAAAAGTAACGATGAGAGAATCTGGGGCGATTACTACCTCAACAGTAACGATGAGAGAATCTGGGGCGATTACTACCTCAACAGTAACGATGAGAGAATCTGTGGCGATTACTACCTCAACAGTAACGATGAGAGAATCTGGGGCGATTACTACCTCAACAGTAACGATGAGAGAACCTGGGGCGATTACTACCTCAAAAGTAACGATGAGAGAATCTGGGGTGATTACTACCACAACAGTAACGATGAGAGAATCTGGGGGTGATTACTACCTCAACAGTAACGATGAGAGAATCTGGGGCGATTACTACCTCAACAGTAACGATGAGAGAATCTGGGGTGATTACTACCTCAACAGTAACGATGAGAGAATCTGGGGTGATTACTACCTCAACAGTAACGATGAGAGAATCTGGGGCGATTACTACCTCAACAGTAACGATGAGAGAACCTGGGGTGATTACTACCTCAACAGTAACGATGAGAGAATCTGGGGTGTCTTCTACTGAGTCTTCATTAGGAAAATCTTTAGGAATCGATTTAACTGGACTAGAGAAGGCCTTTGACTGGATAAGAATCAGAAAAATCTTTAGAAGTCGATTTAACTGAACCGGACAAGGTCTTGAAATCTTCAACTGGATAAGAATCAGGGAGATCTTAGGGTCGATCTGACTGAACCAGAGAAGGCCTTTGACTGGATAAGAATCAGAAAAATCTTTAGGAGTCGATTTAACTGAACTGGACAAGGTCTTGAAATCTTCAACTGGATAAGAATCAGGGAGATCTTAGGGTCGATCTGACTGAACCAGAGAAGGCCTTTGACTGGATAAGAATTGGAAAATCTTTAGGAATCGATTTAACTGAACCGGACAAGGTCTTGGAATCTTCAACTGGATAAGAATCAGGGAGATCTTAGGGTCGATCTGACTGAACTAGAGAAGGCCTTTGACTGGATAAGAATCAGAAAAATCTTTAGGAGTCGATTTAACTGAATCGGACGAGGTCTTGGAATCTTCAACTGGATAAGAATCAGGGAGATCTTAGGGTCGATCTGACTGAACCAGAGAAGGCCTTTGACTGGACAAGAATCGGAAAAATCTTTAGGAGTCGATTTAACTGAATCGGACAAGGTCTTGGAATCTTCAACTGGATAAGAATCAGGGAGATCTTAGGGTCGATCTAACTGAACTAGAGAAGGCCTTTGACTGGATAAGAATCAGAAAAATCTTTAGGAGTTGATTTAACTGAACCAGGCTAAAGTCTTGGAGTATAGCTGAGGACTTAACTGGATCTTTCCTGAAAGGTAAAGGTCAGTCATATGCAATGCGTGATATGGATCAAGCAATGATGTTCTCAACATAAATGAGATTGTAAGATATGATGCGTATATGCATGCTATAATGTATGGAAATGCGATGTTTTTGAATGTATGTTTTCGTCTTAGGAAAATAAATCCTTGACGGGTGTCAGGAAGTCAGATCCTGGGCTGATGTTGGAGAATCATGCTTTGTTGTTTCCGCTGGGGATGATAGTTTCAAGAATACCGGTAGGAGAAGATAACTCCGTTGGGCGATAAACTTGACGAATGGATTACTCTGCAGGGAGAAAATGCTCTAGCTACTTTGCTGGGGAACAGTACTCTGTGGGGAGAGAGGTACGCTGTTGAGATGTTGATGGTAACTCCACTGGGGATACCGTTGATGTTGGAAGTGTTAACAGACTTCGCTGGGGATAAGAAGACTTCGTCGGGGACGATCTTTCCGTGGCTTTTGGCTGAGGATAACCCAGTTATATCCTGGTAGGGAAATAACCTTTGAATAAAGCCGAGGGACACGTTCGTGCTCTGCGAGGGATAAGCTTCTAGAATTTACTGGGGATAAGCTTCTTGCTGGGGAGATGATTCAAACTTTCCTGGGGAAATTTTGGTTGGACTCTCCTGGGGAAATTTTTGAGATGTATTGGGGAAGTGGCTCCGCTGAATGTTTGGTATACCGCCGGGGAACAGTCTTAGACCAAGACTGCCAGGGATGCTTGTTAAGAATATTCGTATATTATGCTGGGGAATGTTGAGATCTGCTGGAAGATACCCAACTTCCTTAAGGCCGATAATGTAACTCTACTTGGGGAGAGTGCATTGACTTGCTGGCTCACTCTCTGGGGAATTAAGGCATATTGGTTATGTTCTTCGGTTGAACTTACCTTGGTACCTTGGTGAACAGAACAATTAGATCGCTTAGACCACTCATTATTGCCCCTGTTTCTAATGTTACCTGTAATTAATCCATTGTTTTGTATGCAAATATTTATGAGTTAGCAATTAGTGTCAAATGCATATATCACAAATTGAACCTTGGACGTTCTTCGCAAAACAAAACAGAAAAGGAAAACAATTGGCAATTTTAACTGAAAAGTGATTTTTTTGTATTGATTTTTGAATTTGCCCGTAAATAGGCGTTTTATGTACAAGAGGCTGACGTCCTAGTAAGAGAACGCCGCCGAACAAAAGAGTTTATACAATTTGTACAAAGGGAAAACAAAACAGCTGTGTGAAGAGAACAATCCCACTGGGTTCCAACTCTGTTATCGCCTTTATATCTTCGAGCGTCTCATCACTTGATGACCTAGTCGAGGATGAAGCTGATCGCTTGATGCCGTTTGAACTTGGTGTTGATACCGGATTCTGGATGCAAAGTGATCCAATGAGACATAGTATTACGCTTTATCCCTAACTTTTGCCTGGACCGCCCTTTCGGGTTTTCAGTCCACCGGGATACCCATTTTTGCCCAAGCCGCCTTTTCAGGTTTTCGACTTGCCGGGTGTACAGATTTTTTTCATTTCATCCCTTCATTTTGCCCGAACCCTTTTGGTTCGCCGGGAAGCCCTAATTTTTGCCTAGGTATGTCAACCTAGCGGGTCTTTTTTCATGCGTAGTATCTTTTTACTATGTCTGCATTGGCGGGGTGAGGAAGGTCGTCACCATCCATGTTGGTTAGAATCATGGCTCCTCCTGAGAACACATGTTTAACCACAAATGGCCCTTCATACGTGGGGGTCCATTTGCCCCTTGGATCACTCTGAGGAAGGATGATATGTTTGATTACCAGATCTCCAACTTGATATTCTTGTGGTCTGACCTTTTTGTTAAATGCCCTGATCATCCGTTTTTGATACGTCTGACCATGACAAATAGCAGCAAGTCTCTTTTCGTCAATTAAGTTTAGCTGATCAAGTCGTGTCTGGATCCAATCATCTTCGCTCAGATCTGCATCCTTCATTATCCGGAGAGAGGGTATTTGCACTTCGATCGGTAAGACTGCCTCCATACCATAGACCAAGGAGAAAGGAGTTGCCCCGGTTGACGTCCTTGCTGAGGTGCGGTACCCATGTAGAGCAAACGGTAACATCTCGTGCCAATCTTTATAAGTCACTATCATCTTCTGCACAATTTTCTTGATGTTCTTATTCGCTGCTTCTACAGCCCCATTCATCTTCGGCCGGTAAGGAGAAGAGTTGTGGTGCTGTATCTTGAACTGCTCGCAGAGCTCAGTGATCATCTTGTTGTTGAGATTGGTACCGTTGTCCGTAATGATCCTTTCAGGGACGCCATATCGACAGATCAGGTTGTGCCGAATGAACCGTGCCATAACGTTCTTGGTTACCGTAGCGTAGGAAGCTGCCTCAACCCACTTCGTGAAGTAATCAATCGCTATCAGGATAAAGCGATGCCCGTTGGATGCCGTAGGTTTAATCTCACCGATCATATCTATGCCCCACATTGCAAAAGGCCAAGGTGCAGTCAAGACATTCAGAGGGACTGGAGGAACATGCACCTTGTCTGCATATACCTGGCATTTATGGCATGCCCGAGAGTGTTGGTAACAGTCGGCTTCCATTGTGGACCAATAATATCCTGCCCGTAGGATTTTCTTTGCCATAGTGTGTCCACTGGAATGTGTCCCGAAGGTACCCTCATGCAGCTCTTCCATGATCCTTTCTGCTTCAGTCTTATCCACACGACGCAGTAGGGTCGAATCATGGTTTCGCTTGTACAGGATGCCGTTGCTAAGGAAGAACTTCGCTGCGAACCTTCTCAGAAACTTCTTATCATTGACAGATGCACCTTCAGGGTATACCTGGGCTTCCAAGTATCTCTTCACCTCATGGTACCAAGGCTTCTCAGTCACCAACTCAGTTTCAAGATCACAACAGTATGCCGGTTCGTCCAGTTTCCAGATAATGATCCGGGGAGCCTCATTGTCCCATTTGACCTTGAACATAGAAGACATCGTAGCTAACGCGTCCTCCAGCTGATTCTCCTCTCTCGGAAAGTGTTCAAAGGTTATCTCTGTGAAATGGGGGATCAAGGTCAACACACATTCTTTGTAAGGAATAAGATTCGGATGTTTCGTATCCCACTCTCCTTTGATCTGATTGATCACGAGAGCGGAATCTCTGAAGACACTCAGAAACTTGATCCTTAGGTCAATCGCAGCTTGAAGACCCATGATGCATGCCTCATACTCCGCCATGTTGTTGGTGTAGTTGAAACATAGACGGGCAGTGAGTGGAGTATGAGTGCCTTGAGGGGATATGATCACAGCGCCAATACCGTTACCCAAAGCGTTGGAGGCTCCGTCAAAGTGCATAGACCATCGGGATCCTTCCTCAGGTCCTTCATCCGGTCCAGGTACTTCACAATCAGTCACTATCATGATACTCTCGTCAGGAAATTCAAAGTTCATTGACTGATAGTCGTCTACTACCTGATGTGCCAAGTGGTCTGCCAATACACTTCCTTTGATGGCTTTCTGAGTTATGTATTGGATGTCGTATTCCGTCAAGATCATCTTCCATCTTGCTATTCTCCCAGACAGAGCAGGCTTTTCAAATATGTACTTTATAGGATCCATCTTTGAAATCAACAAGGTAGTGTGAGTCAGCATATACTGTCTCAGCCGGCGAGCAGCCCATACCAAAGCGCAGCAAGTTTTCTCGAGCAGTGAGTATCGGGTCTCACAGTCGGTAAACTTTTTGCTAAGGTAATAAATGGCATGCTCTTTTCGGCCAGACTCGTCATGCTGCCCCAGCACACACCCCATTGAGCTGTCAAGTACTGTCAGGTATAGTATCAGAGGTCTCCCTTCAACCGGTGGCATAAGAATGGGTGGTTCTTGGAGATACTCCTTGATTCTGTCAAAAGCGGCTTGACATTCATCGTTCCAACGTACTACCTGATCTTTCTTCAGCAGCTTGAAGATTGGCTCACAAGTAGCGGTTAGATGTGAGATGAATCGAGCAATGTAATTCAGGCGTCCTAAAAAGCCTATGACCTCTTTCTCTGTCTTGGAAACTGGCATCTCTTGAATGGCTTTAACCTTGGCAGGATCCACTTGAATACCCTTATCACTTACAACGAAGCCTAGCAACTTTCCAGATCTTACCCCGAAGGTGCACTTGTTCGGGTTCAACCTCAGCTTGTACAGTTTCAGACGGTCAAACAACTTCTGCAGATGATCAAGGTGTTCCTCCTCAGTTTGGGACCTTGCAATCATGTCGTCAACATACACCTCTATCTCATGATGGATCATGTCATGAAATAAAGCAACCATGGCACGTTGGTAGGTTGCCCCAGCATTTTTCAACCCGAATGGCATGACCTTGTAGCAGAAGGTGCCCCACTGAGTAACGAAGGTAGTCTTTTCCATGTCTTCAGGAGCCATCTTGATCTGATTATACCCTGAAAAACCATCCATGAAAGAGAACACTTTGTGCCGAGCAGTATTGTCAACCAAGACATCAATGTGAGGTAGGGGAAATCATCCTTGGGGCTGGCCCTGTTCAGATCCCTGTAGTCGACACACATTCTGACCTTACCATCCTTCTTTGGTACCGGCACCACATTAGCAACCCACTGAGGGTAAGAAGTCACTGCAAGAAAACCGGCATCAAACTGTTTCATAACCTCAGCTTTGATCTTCTCAGACATCTCTGGACGCATACGGCGGACCTTTTGCTTAACCGGAGGGCAGTCTTCCTTGGTAGGCAAATGATGGACCACAATGTCGGTATCCAACCCAGGCATGTCTTCGTAGGACCAGGCAAAGATCTCCACATAATCATGCAACATCTGAGTCAACCGTTGTTTTACGCTGAGCTCCAGATTGGCACCAATTTTAACTTCCTTTATGTCTGCCTCAGTACCCAGATTTATCGTTTCCACTGGCTCTTCATGTGGTTGAATTGCCCTCTCTTCCTGGAGTAACAGTCTTGCAAGCTCGCCAGGCACTTCGCAATCATCTTCACCTTCGTCTTCGGCTAAGTTGATCGGATTTTCAAAGTCATAACGGGCAGTAGCAGAGTCGTTACCAGTGAGATCCAAAGTGGATTGAAACCTGTATGGGTGAGTGTGTGTAAATACAACTGTTTTGCAATATATAAAGAAAGAAACAAAAAAAGGGAGCACAAGATTTGAAATGCGAAAAAAGTCCAAGGTCTTTATTCATGATATATGTAAATGACAGTTATAAGCCCTCACAAATGAAGCCAACGGTGCCCCGGGTAAGACACCGGGCCATAAAGTTTCAATTCATTGTTTATTACTGTTGTACCCCAAAATTTGCCCTCCCATATTCTTCAAGAAATTGCCAAGACAAGTCACAAAATTCCCCAAGGGTTGTGCAGTGCAACTGTCTCCTATACAGTCAAAACTAGGGTTTGTGTTCTGATCAAGAAAAGGAAGTTTTCAAAGGACCAATCAAGTCTCACATGCCTACAAAGATGGTCAAGCATCCTCATATCAAGTTTCAAGGCATTCAGATCAAAATTACACAGTCAAAACCCTAGATTGCACTACAGTCAACTGTAGGGGCAAAATGGTCATTTGACAGTCAAAAGTTCAAATTTTTGGTCAACATATCATTTTGAAGCCACAAACATCATTTGATCAATTCTTGATCATGATTCTCAAAATTTGGCTCAGAAATCATCAAAGATGCAAAAGTTACTATATTTGGACAGCTGAAAAGGTCAACTGAAATTGACCAGGGCATAACTTTCACATGGATTATCAGAAAAATTCCATCCAAAGCTCATTTTGAAGAGAAAGACATTTCCTACAATTCATATTCATATTCCAAGTCCAAGAAATGCTCTCACAAAAAGTTATCAATTTCAACATTATAGGTCATTTTCAAAAGTCAACAAAAAGGGACTTTAAGTCAAAGGCCACAACTTGAGATTGGTAAATCAAAATGACATGGGACCAAAGGCATTGGTTAAAGGACTCAAAGACCTTTCCAAAATGTCCAAGAACATGTGAAAAGCTTAAAAATTGAGCAAGTTATGCCTTGTGGAAGTTGGGAAATTTTTAGGAATTTTGAAAAGTCAACATTGATGCAAATGATCCAAAATTGCTAATGGGCCCATTTTTCTTCCATGATCCATCATTCCAAGCATATGCACGACCACTTGGCCCAAAGGGAAGTATTTTCTCATTTTTTAGTTATTTATTTGAATTTATATTAATATTAATTCATTTAAATTATTTAAGAATATAGAAAATATCTAACTTGACCTAATGAATCTTTTTGTACACATTTTAGGCTCAATAATTCGTGCCTAAGCCAATTTGGAAAGATTTGGAGCATTGGGATATGATTTGTGCAAAAATAACATGAAAAAAGATATGAAAAGATCCTTAACAAATCAAATATCCAAACCATGATTACAAGGGATTTTATTCAAGTTTCTTAACCTAATTCATTCCTACATAATGCTGGAACACAAACCTAATGGCATTACACAAAAAGCTGCGCTCAAGAATACCATACAAACTTGAAAAATTATCCAAAAAATTCAAATCTGATTTCAAGGTTACAAGAGGATTCAAGCCTTAATTTCCATCCCAATAGCTTCCTGAAACCTCCCTGAACGCATTCTAATCAAAATCGTCCATCCAAACGCAAAGAATCGGTAACAAGGACCTTCCCTGTACAGAGAAAATTTGATAATCGTATATCATCTTTTAAGCATTTTTTCAGCATTCTATTCATGGAATCATGTTTGTTATGAGTTTTTGAAACTAACCATTGCGTTTGATTGAATTTTTGCACGCCATACACGATTCTACCATGCTTAGATTTTAGGGTTTACAGGTTGTTCAAAGAGGGCTTTTATAATAAGGCAAAATTGGAGGTTAAGACATAGACCATGAGAACAAGCATGATGAGACGAATGAGAATCAACCCCCGCGCTCAATTTATGAGCGCTTGAGGGCTATTCGCTATTTTCTGTAAACCTACCTTAAGCCACGCCCCAAAACCGTTGCCTTACAACCTTGTTTCAGAAAAAAAAATAAAAACAACGAAGAAGACAACATCGTGGCATCAAGTAATTCGTTGGTTTAAAAATTGGCGCGCTGACTCCCATTAACTTCGCTTTTTCTTTTATATTGTTTGATTGTTATTATATATTAACAACGCGCTAAATGGTGTAGTGGTCCAGGTGTTGGCTGGTGAAGTGCAAGACCTGGGTTCGAGTCCCAGGTCTGAACAAATTCAATATTGTTTTTGTATACTAATTCCCATGCAGGTTCAGCCTTGAAGTACACCATGCACCAGCATAATCAAGCGTGCCACGTCCATTCCAACACTAGATCAATGGTCATGAATTGAAGCCTATGGTGGATCCAGGTCAACGCCTCAACACGCTATGCAAAAAGTCCAAAGGGCCACTGCTTATTGGGCCTGACTTGCTGAACCATAACCTCCAATTTGGGACTACACCCCCACCCTGGTTTGCAAGTGTTTTTTTTATATTTATTTTTCATATCTTTTTTTTATTGTTATTTTTATTTGTTTTATTGTTTTAATTCATTATTTTTACAAAATATAAAAACTTCATTAAAAAATCAGAAAAAGGATAAAAATATAATAAATTATTTTATTTTAATATTCTCATAAATAAATTAGTATGTAATTATTTAGTTTAATTAGGTTGCAAATTTTAAATTCTTTAATAAAAAATCCAAAAATATGTAGAATTAGGTTTAATGAATTCTTTTTATTCCTTTTTAATTTTCCCTTTTTTACAATGATAATGTTTATTTTATTTATTTTTTATAATTAAATTTTGCATGTAAATTAACTTAGATTTAAATTAGGTTAAAACTTAATATTTTCACAATAACTTAAAAAACACTAGAATTAGGGTTTACATTTCAAGTTTCATTCTAATAAATTCTTTTTCTTTTAAATCTTAAAAAAACACCAAAATACCAAAAAAACATTTTCTTTTAATTTTTAATTTTAATTTCTTATTAACTTTAATTTTGCAAAAGGGTCCAACGCCCATTGTTTTATTTATTTAATTTCGCACATTTATTTTATGTCGTTTATTATGATTATGTATCTCTCCCAAAGCGTTGTAACGATTTTATTTTTCGCACTTTTACTTTGCTTTATTTATCTTTCCGTCAAATCGGGTCCGGTTTAATTTTGGCGATGTGGACCCGCGCCATTTGTAATAGTCTAGATTTACTTTCCTCGCAAATATTAACTGTTAACAAAAGCATGAAAGAATGTATGGACATAATAAAATCAAGCGTAGAACACAACAAACATGACAAGACAAATATCAATGAAAACGACACACGAACCGCACACACCACCCCTAGGGTACGCCTCACTGTTACCTTGCCTCGAAAGGTGATCGTCGAGTAGAGGATGTCTTAGTAAGTCCTCATGATCCGGGAACCTGGCATGAGGGTAGCTTCTAAGGTGTCTTCCCATTGCTCCGGTGATCACCATGTCCCTAAAACTCGAATTGACCCGAACACCTCCAACGGTGGTGCTACCTACCTCTCAATGGTGGGATGGCACTACTTCAAAGGACATTTACACAGACGAATTCCTTAGGGTAGGTAGGTTCTCAAGGATAATTGCTCTTTTCAAAACAAAATTCAAAAATACTTTTCACACCAACACATTTTCAAAAGCTTTCAAAGCAAATTTTTCAAACACTCTGACGTACGAGTCGAACTGAAATTTTTCAAAGAAACTTTTTTAAACCCACATTGAAAAGCAAGCAAACCTTTTTGAAAACACATTGAGCAAGTATCTAAGAGCCCATGGATAGAAAGGGTGCTAACACCTTCCCTTTCTATAACCTACCTCCCGAACCGAGAGCAATCTCTTTAAGGAATTTTTCTGTGCTTTTGTCCTTTCCACTTGGAGAAAATAAAAGACGGTGGCGACTCTTGCTTCCGCGACATTTCGCGAATCAGCGTTAAACAGTCAGTTCCAGATCCACCGATCACAGAACTGGCGACTCTGTTGGGGAAATCTTATAAAGTGGGGTGTACCTTAGGGCTAGGTTATAACTGTGTTTTCACTTGTATTGTTTTGCTTGCTTTACTATTGTGGGTTGCATCGGAGATACATAGATCCTAACCCGGATCTGGGGATACCCTGTTTAGGTAGCATAAGCTGTGAGGGACCTGTCCGGCGTAGACCGACACAGGTGAAGCAGTGGCTACGTTGGTGTGGCACCTTAGTCTGTACCGATATCCCTTGTGTCGCAACGAGGAGAATATGGGTCTTCTAAGGAGTCATTAAGCACCAACAACCTTAGAACCTTAATTGACACAACTTGGCCTTTAGAATTGTAGCAGTATGCTACGCCCATTGAGGCTAAACTCTCGTGATGGTTCTGGCCGCAAGAAAAGATTGCGATGCTGGAGTTATGACCGATTGAGGGTAGTCAATGATATTGGGATCCTCTAAGAACCCGGTTACTTTTGATTAGGACAGGTATGAACCAACAAACTGAAAGAGGGTAGTACCTAGACCTCATGCTGGCCTAAACTTTAGGGGCTTGCCTTGTGTGACTTGTGTGCCTTACATGTTTGCCTTTGTATCTGTATGTGGTGTGCTTTATCATAACATCATAGCATCATGAGCATTGCATGCATCCTGCATAAGGACTGACCATTTCAAAGACAAGAGGGTTTTACCTTTGCTCTGTTTTGTAGGACATTATGATGCCTGTGCGAAGGAATACTATCCGGTTCAACTTTGTTCGTTCACCTGAGTTGCTTGATGAGTTGGTTAGCAGAATTCCAAATACCACTTCCTTCATTCAGAGGCATGGCTCCCTTCTCAGTTTAGTCACTGCAAAGCGGGATCAACAGTTGATGAGTGTTCTGACCCAGTTCTATGACCCTCTGTACCAGTGCTTCACCTTTCAAGACTTCCAGCTGGTCCCTACCCTGGAAGAGTTCTCTGATTTACTTGGCATCCCTATCTTGGATCAGACTCCCTTTACTGGTTGGGAAAAGACCCTCAGGCTTGAGGACATTGCTGCAGCTCTTCCTTTGACCCATCAAGAGGTAACAGATAACTGGGTAACTAGAAGCGGAGTTAAGGGTTTCTTGGCCAAGTTTCTGATTGGTAAAGCTAACAGCTTCTGGAATGACTTGGACTTTAGGGCATATGAAGACATCTTGGCTCTCCTAATCTATGGGTTAGTCCTGTTTCCTAATCCCGACAGCTTCATCAATGTCACTTCCATTAGGATCTTTATGTCTCAGAACCCTGTGCCCACTCTCTTGGGTGACATCTTGCAACAACTTCATGCCCGTACTACCCGAAGACGAGGAACCCTATGGTGTTGTATCCCTTTGTTGGTGAGGTGGTTTATTTCGCACCTCCCTAAGTTCATACTGAAGAACCAAGAAGGAAGAGGTTGGGCTCATAGGTTAATGTCTCTCACCGATAAAGACATCATTTGGACTTGCAGAGGTTTGGATGAGATAGCTATTATTGATCGATGCGGGGAGTATCCTAATGTTCCTCTGATTGGTACTCAAGGAGGGATCTCTTACAATCCATGTCTAGCACTCCGTCAGTTTGGAAGAGCAAGAAGAGCAGGCCCCCATGAGATGTTGGTGCCTCACATCAGTTTCGAGTTTCAGGTGGATAGTGACGAGCTACGTCGTAGGTTCATCAAGGCTTGGGACAAGGTTCATAAAGCTGACCCACAAGAGCTAGGGCCAAAGACTTCTTTACCTATGGAAGCCTACTACAAATGGGTCCGCATCCGTGCTCAGAAGTTAGGTATGCCGTATGAAGCTGTCAGACCCGTCATTCTTGAGTGTCCTGACAAAGATGGTGTTCCTCCAACTGTCCTTCCTCCTCAGATACCTACTGATTATGAGACATTGAAGAGATCTTGGTCGCAACTGCAAGAAGAACGGGATTCTTACCGGGAAAAATTCAACGAGCAGGAATCAAAGATCCAGAAGCTGACAAAGCAGTTGGAGAATGAGAGAGCTCTGAATGCATACATCCGTACTGAGAAGAGGAGACCATGGGATCAATAAGGAGCTCCAGATGTGCCTTTACAGTTTTATTTCCTTTCCAGTATTTCCTTTCATGTAACGCCTAAGGGCAACTTGTTGAATAATTTCAGTTACAAAGTTGAATCTAATGAAGTGTGTTCTCTTTTTGTTTACGAAGTTGATTCCCGATTGTCTTTGAAAACATAATCCATACGCATTTCATACATCATGTGCATAGCAGGTTTTTCCTCTTTTCAGGTTGCTTACAGTTCTTCGCTGTTTATTTCAGCATCATGAATCCCGAATCTGCATCAACTGAGACATCAATCAAGGCTCTCCAGGTGCAGAATGCACAATTCCAGGAACTAATCAAGGGTCTGGCTAAAGGCCAAGAAGAATTAAAGGCTATGCTCCTGAAGAAGGAGAAGAAGAAGAAGAGAAGAACTGTTCTGTTCAACTCGGGCCGAAGGTTTGGCAATACTCTGCAGCATGAAGAGGCTGGTTCTTCTGTTGGCAAGAGTCCTTCTCAGGCAGAAGTGAAAGTTCCTAGTCCGGTCGTCTCCGACAACGAGACAGATTTTGATGAAGAGCAATACCCTCCTGCAGATGACAGATACAAGCAACTAGAGGACAGGTTGAAGGCTATGGAGGTACAACAGGCACCCGGGCTGGATTTCGGAGATCTGGGTTTGTCGACTGGTGTGATTATCCCGCATAAGTTCAAAGCACCATCCTTCTCCAAATATGACGGGGCGTCTTGTCCCAAGCTGCACTTAAGGTCCTACGTTCGGAAAATTCAGCCGTACTCTGCGGATAAGAATTTATGGATCCACTTCTTCCAGGAGAGTCTTTCAGGGACTCATCTCGAATGGTTCTATCAGCTGGATGGGACCAAAGTTCGTAACTGGGAGGAGTTGGCTACTGCTTTCTACAAGCAGTACCAGTATAATGCCGACCTTGCCCCCACACGTACCCAACTCCAGGGTATGGCGTTAGGTGCAAGCGAAGGTTTTAAGGAGTACGCTCAGAAGTGGAGAGACCTGGCTGGCAGGGTGCAGCCACCATTGACTGATCGGGAGTTGGTTGACATGTTCTTGGGGACCCTATCTGGGCCATTCTTCAACCATCTCATTGGGAATTCTTCTGCTGGTTTCACTGATTTGATCTTGACTGGAGAGAGAATTGAAGCTGGGCTGAAGTCTGGGAAGATTGCAAAGGGTGCAGCCTCTAGTTCGGAAAAGAAACCGTTCAAGAAGGAGTCTAGTGCCGTATATGGTTCTAGGAAATCAGAGAGACCTGAGCACCGCCAATCTGTCAACGCGGTGATGATTGCTAAGCCTGCTGCCGCTCCTTGGCCAAACAATTCCCAAAGGGCTGAAAGACCCCGGAGGGAGTTTACCCGGTTAAGCATGACCCTATCACAGATTCTGCCACAGTTGCTAGCCACCAACTTAGTGACTGTCAGGGAAGCCCCGAAGTTCCCCAATACAACATCTCCCAAGTACAACCCGAATGCTCGTTGTGCTTACCATTCAGAAAGCCCGGGGCACTCTACTGATGACTGTTGGGCACTAAAGAACAAGCTGCAGGATCTCATTGACGCTAAAGAGGTACAGTTTGAGGCATCTGACAAGCCTAATGTGGTGACAGCTCCCCTGCCTGCCCATGGAGTTAATGCTATTGGGGACGAAGAGGAAGTTGATGAAGCTGAGTTCGATAGCTGGATCTACCCAGCAACTGACGGTGGACTTAACAATTGGAGCGCCAAGGACAATCTCCCTGTTTCTTTTGTTACTAAGTAATGAATTCCTATGTTTTGTTATTTTGTAATAAACAATGATAAACTCTATGGCCCGGTGTCTTACCCGAGGCACCGTGGTTCTATTTGTGAGGGCATACAAACTGTCATATCATATATCATGAATGAAAATCTTGGACGTTTTTCGCATTGCAAATATTGTGTTCCTTTTCTGTCTTTCTTTTCCTTTACATAATTTTCAAAACAGCTGTATTTACACACACACTCACTCATACAGGTTCCAATCCACTCTGGATCTCACTGATAACAACTCTGCTACTGCCGGTTATGACTTCGAAAATCCGATCAACTTAGCCGAAGACGAAGGTGAAGATGATTGCGAAGTGCCTGGCGAGCTTGCTAGACTGTTGCTTCAGGAAGAGAGGGCAATTCAACCCCATGAAGAGCCAGTGGAAATCATAAACTTGGGTACTGAGGCAAACAGGAAAGAGGTAAAGATTGGTGCCAACCTAGAGCTCAGCGTGAAGCAGCGGTTAACCAAGATGTTACATGACTATATGGAGATCTTTGCCTGGTCCTACGAAGACATGCCAGGGTTGGATACCGATATTGTGGTCCATCACTTGCCGACCAAGGAAGACTGCCCTCCAGTTAAGCAAAAGGTCCGTCGGATGCGTCCAGAGATGTCTGAGAAGATTAAAGCCGAAGTCATGAAACAGTTTGATGTCGGGTTTCTTGCAGTGACTTCTTATCCTCAGTGGGTTGCTAACGTGGTGCCGGTACCTAAAAAGGACGGTAAGGTCAGAATGTGTGTCGATTACAGGGATCTGAACAGGGCCAGCCCCAAAGACGACTTCCCCTTACCTCACATTGATGTCCTTGTTGATAATACGGCTCAGCACAAAGTATTCTCTTTCATGGATGGCTTTTCAGGTTACAATCAGATAAAGATGGCACCTGAAGACATGGAAAAGACTACATTTGTTACTCAGTGGGGCACCTTCTGTTACAAGGTTATGCCATTCGGGTTGAAGAACGCTGGGGCAACCTACCAACGTGCTATGGTTGCCTTATTTCATGATATGATCCATCATGAGATAGAAGTGTATGTGGACGACATGATTGCTAGGTCCCAGACTGAGGAAGAGCACCTAGATCATCTGCAGAAGTTGTTTGACCGATTGAAACTGTACAAGCTGAGATTGAACCCGAACAAGTGCACCTTCGGAGTAATATCTAGGAAGTTGCTAGGCTTCGTGGTCAGTGACAAGGGAATTCAAGTGGACCCTGCTAAGGTCAAAGCTATTCAAGAGATGCCAGTTCCTAAGACAGAGAAGGAAGTCAGAGGCTTTTTAGGACGCCTGAATTACATTGCTCGCTTCATCTCACATCTGACTGCTACCTGTGAGCCAATCTTCAAGCTGCTGAAGAAAGATCAGGTGGTACGTTGGAACGATGAATGTCAGGCTGCTTTTGACAAAATCAAAGAGTATCTCCAAGAACCACCTATCCTTATGCCACCGGTTGAAGGGAGACCTCTGATACTATACCTGACAGTGCTGGATAACTCAATGGGGTGTGTGCTGGGCCAGCATGACGAGTCTGGCCGAAAAGAGCATGCCATTTATTACCTTAGCAAAAAGTTTACCGACTGTGAGACCCGATACTCACTGCTTGAGAAAACTTGCTGCGCTTTGGTATGGGCTGCTCGCCGGCTGAGACAGTATATGCTGACTCACACTACCTTGTTGATCTCAAAAATGGATCCTATAAAGTACATATTCGAAAAGCCTGCTCTGTCTGGGAGAATTGCAAGATGGCAAATGATCTTGACGGAATACGACATTCAGTATACGACCCAGAAAGCCATCAAGGGAAGTGTATTGGCAGACCACTTAGCTCATCAAGCTGTAGATGACTATCAATCAATGAACTTCGAGTTTCCGGATGAAAGCATCATGATAGTAACAGATTGTGAAGTACCTGGACCGGATGAAGGACCTGAACCAGGATCCCGATGGTCTATGCACTTTGACGGAGCATCCAATGCTCTGGGAAATGGTATCGGCGCCATAATCATATCTCCTCAAGGTACTCATACTCCACTCACTGCCCGGCTATGTTTCAACTGTACCAACAACATGGCGGAGTATGAGGCGTGTATCATGGGTCTTCAAGCTGCGATCGACCTAAGGATCAAATTTCTAAGTGTCTTCGGAGATTCCGCTCTTGTGATCAATCAGATCAAAGGAGAGTGGGATACGAAACATCCAAACCTGATCCCTTACAGAGATTGTGTGTTGACCCTGATTCCCCACTTCACAGAGATAACCTTTGAACACTTTCCAAGAGAAGAGAATCAGTTAGCGGACGCGTTGGCTACAATGTCTTCAATGTTCAAGGTCAAATGGGATAATGAGGCTCCCCGGATCATCATCTGGAAACTGGACGAACCGGCATACTGTTGTGATCTCGAAGCTGAATTGGTAACTGAGAAGCCTTGGTACCACGAAGTGAAGAGATATCTGGAAGCTCAGGAATACCCTGAAGGTGCCTCTGTCAATGATAAGAAATTCCTGAGGAGGTTTGCAGCCAAGTTCTTCCTTAGCAACGGCATCTTGTACAAGAGAAACCATGATTCGACCTTACTGCGTTGTGTGGATAAGATTGAAGCAGAAAGGATCATGGAAGATCTACATAAAGGGACCTTTGGTACGCATTCCAGTGGACATACAATGGCTAAGAAGATCCTACGGGCAGGATATTACTGGTCTACAATGGAAGCTGACTGCTACCAACACTCCCGGACGTGCCATAAGTGCCAGATCTATGCAGACAAGGTGCATGTTCCTCCGGTTCCCCTGAATGTTCTGATTGCGCCTTGGCCGTTTGCAATGTGGGGCATAGACATGATCGGCGAGATTAAACCTACGACATCCAATGGACATCGCTTCATCCTAGTGGCAATTGATTATTTTACGAAGTGGGTCGAGGCAGCCTCCTATGCTACAGTAACCAAGACTGTTGTGGCACGGTTCATTCGGCACAACCTGATCTGTCGGTACGGCGTCCCTGAGCGGATTATTACAGACAACGGTACCAATCTAAACAACAAAATGATCGTTGAGCTCTGCGAACAGTTCAAGATACAGCACCACAATTCTTCCCCTTACAGACCGAAGATGAATGGGGCTGTAGAAGCAGCTAACAAGAACATCAAGAAGATCGTGCAGAAAATGACAGTAACTTACAAAGATTGGCACGAGATGTTACCGTTCGCTCTGCATGGGTACCGTACCTCAGCCAGGACATCAACCGGGGCAACTCCTTTCTCTCTGGTTTATGGCATGGAGGCAGTCTTGCCAATCGAAGTATAAATTCCCTCTCTCCGGATAATGAAGGATGCAAATCTGAATGAAGATGATTGGATCCAGACACGACTTGATCAGCTCAACCTCATTGACGAAAAGAGACTTGCTGCTATCTGTCATGGTCAGACGTATCAGAAACGGATGATCAGGGCATTTAACAAAAAGGTCAGACCACAGGAATATCAAGTCGGGGATCTGGTAATCAAGAGAATCATCCTCCCTCAAAGTGATCCAAGGGGCAAATGGACCCCTACATACGAAGGGCCATTTGTGGTTAAGCATGTGTTCTCAGGAGGAGCAATGATATTAACCAATATGGATGGTGACGACCTTCCTCACCCCGCCAATGCAGACATAGTAAAAAAATACTACGCATGAAAAAAGACCCGCTAGGCTGACATGCCTAGGCAAAAATTAGGGCTTCCCGTCGAACCAAAAGGGTTCGGGCAAAATGAAGGGATGAAAATGAAAAATCTGTACACCCGGCAAGTCGAAAACCTGAAAAGGCGGCTTGGGCAAAAATGGGTATCCCGGTGGACTGAAAACCCGAAAGGGCGGTCCAGGCAAAAGTTAGGGATAAAAGCGTAATACTATGTCTCATTGGATCACTTTGCATCCCGAATCCGGTATCTACATCAAGTTCAGACGGCATCGATCAGTCAGCTTCACCTTCAACCAAGGTCATCAAGTGATGAGACGCTCGGAGTTATAAAGACAATAGCAGAGTTGAAACCCAGTGGATCATTCATATTTCACACAGCTGTTTATTTTCCTCTTGTACAAAATTTATATAAACTCTTTTGTTCAGCGACGTACCTCTTACTAGGACGTCAGCCTCTTGTACACAAAACGCCTATTTTCAGGCCATTCAAAAATCAATAAAAATATATCTTCAGTTAAACGTGCCAAGTGTTTTTCTTTTTCTGTTTTGTTTTGCGAAGAACGTCCAAGGTTCAATTTGTGATGTATGCATTGACAATAATTTGCTAACTCATAAATATTTGCATACGAAACAAAGGAATTAATTGCAGGTGACACTAGAAACAGGGGCAATAAAAGAGTTGTCTAAGCAATCTAATTGTTCTATCCTCCAAGGTACCAAGGTAGGTTCAACTAAAGAACATAACCAATACACCTTAATTCCCCAGAGAGTGAGCCAGCAAGGCAATACACTCTCCTCAAGCAAAGTCACAATCAAACTTAAAGAGGTTGGGCATCCTCCAAAAGATCCCAACATTCCCCAGCAGCATACATATATTCTTAACAAGCATCCCCGGCAGTCTTGGTCTAAAGATTGTTCCCCGGCGGTATCTCAATAGTCAAAGGAATCACTTCTTCCCCAGCATGGTTCAAAACTTCCCCAGAAGAGTCCAATCCGATTTCCCCAGGAAAGACGGAGTCCGTATCCCCAAGCAGTAAGCTTATCCCCAGTAGATTCTGGAAGCTTACCCCCTCGCAGAACACGAACGCGTCGCCCGACTTTATTTAAAGAGTTATTTCCTTAATAGGATATAACTGGGTTATCCTCAGCCAAAAGCCACGGAAAGGTCGTCGTCAACGTAGTTCTTTCCTATCCCCAGCGAAGTCCATTAACACTTCCAATAACAAGGGTATCCTCAGCAAATTATTATCAACACTCAGCAAGGCATCCCTCTTCCCACAGAGTATTGCTTCCCAGCATGGTCGCTAGAGTATCTTTTCTCCCCGCAGAATCTTCCATTTGCCAAGTTTATTCCGCAACGGAGTCATCTTCTCCTACCAGTATTCTTGCAGTTATCATCCCCAGCAGGAGTAAAAGCTTATTCTTCAACATCAGCCCAGGATACGACTTCCCGGCACCCGTCAAGGATTTACTTTCCTAGACGAAAACATACATTCATAAAACATCACATACATCATTATAGCATGCATAACGCATCATACAAATCTCATTTATATTGAGAACATCATTGCTCGGTCCATATCATGCATTGCATATGACTGACCTTTACCTTTCAGGAAAGATGCAGTTAAAATTCTCAAACATATTTCAAGGCCTTCTCTAGTCCAGCCAAATCGACTCCCAACAGATTTTTCTGATAAAGACTCAGTAGAAGTTATGGTTCCCTCTCCGACAGTGAGCGTGAGGTAATAATCTCTTATGGTCCCCTCTCCGACAAGTGCGTGAGGCGGTAATTCCTTTTTCAGATGTTTCCCTCTCCGACGATGAGTGTGAGGTGATAGTCTCTTATGGTCCCCTCTCCGGCAAGTGCGTGAGGTGGTAATTCCTTCTTCAGATGTTTCCCTCTCCGACGATGAGTGTGAGGTGATAGTCTCTTATGGTCCCCTCTCCGGCAAGTGCGTGAGGTGGTAAATCCTTTTTCAGATGTTTCCCTCTCCGACGATGAGTGTGAGGTGATAGTCTCTTATGGTCCCCTCTCCGGCAAGTGCGTGAGGTGGTAAATCCTTTTTCAGATGTTTCCCTCTCTGACGATGAGTGTGAGGTGATAGTCTCCTATGGTCCCCTCTCCGGCAAGTGCGTGAGGTGGTAATTCCTTCTTCACATGTTTCCCTCTCCGACGATGAGTGTGAGGTGATAGTCTCCCATGGTTCCCTCTCTGACGATGAGTGTGAGGTAATAGTCTCTTATGGTTCCCTCTCCGACGGTGTGTGAGGTGACAATCCCTTTTCCTATGATTCCCCTCTCCGATGGAGAGTGAGGTGATTCCCCTTCAGATCATAATGATCTATTAGTTCTCTTCCTGATACTGCAAAGATGGTAATTCCCACCAAGATTTTTCTCAACGAGCGTTGTTGAAGTTAAAATCGCCCAAGGTTCTCTTACCATTCATGCTAAGACAGCAACCATCCCTGGTTCATTCATCAGCGTTTGAGGCTCCAGATTCAGCTCCTGTAACCAGTCAGGACGCATCTATACCAAGCATCTAAAATCAGCTCCTGCAACGTGTCAGGTACTCATTTTTTCTTTTGCAGGTATGCAGGTTCTAGCTAAAGAATCCCTTACGCGATCAGCATCTAGATGGCATCTATAAGCCCATCACCCTGTCCAGCCATCTCCCAAATGGCATCTATAAGCCCATTCCCCCATTCATTGCTAGCATGCGAGCGCAAATTTCTGGGCACTCTAGTGTTCAATCATCTTCTACCCTCGGATTACGAAAGGCACGTCCGCTAATCTGCATCCTCAGGTCTAAGAAGATTTAACAGGGGCAACTGTTGTACCCCAAAATTTGCCCTCCCATATTCTTCAAGAAATTGCCAAGACAAGTCACAAAATTCCCCAAGGGTTGTGCAGTGCAACTGTCTCCTATACAGTCAAAACTAGGGTTTGTGTTCTGATCAAGAAAAGGAAGTTTTCAAAGGACCAATCAAGTCTCACATGCCTACAAAGATGGTCAAGCATCCTCATATCAAGTTTCAAGGCATTCAGATCAAAATTGCACAGTCAAAACCCTAGATTGCACTACAGTCAACTGTAGGGGCAAAATGGTCATTTGACAGTCAAAAGTTCAAATTTTTGGTCAACATATCATTTTGAAGCCACAAACATCATTTGATCAATTCTTGATCATGATTCTCAAAATTTGGCTCAGAAATCATCAAAGATGCAAAAGTTACTATATTTGGACAGCTGAAAAGGTCAACTGAAATTGACCAGGGCATAACTTTCACATGGATTATCAGAAAAATTCCATCCAAAGCTCATTTTGAAGAGAAAGACATTTCCTACAATTCATCTTCATATTCCAAGTCCAAGAAATGCTCTCACAAAAAGTTATCAATTTCAACATTATAGGTCATTTTCAAAAGTCAACAAAAAGGGACTTTAAGTCAAAGGCCACAACTTGAGATTGGTAAATCAAAATGACATGGGACCAAAGGCATTGGTTAAAGGACTCAAATACCTTTCCAAAATGTCCAAGAACATGTGAAAAGCTTAAAAATTGAGCAAGTTATGCCTTGTGGAAGTTGGGAAATTTTTAGGAATTTTGAAAAGTCAACATTGATGCAAATGATCCAAAATTGCTAATGGGCCCATTTTTCTTCCATGATCCATCATTCCAAGCATATGCACGACCACTTGGCCCAAAGGGAAGTATTTTCTCATTTTTTAGTTATTTATTTGAATTTATATTAATATTAATTCTTTTAAATTATTTAAAAATATAGAAAATATCTAACTTGACCTAATGAATCTTTTTGTACACATTTTAGGCTCAATAATTCGTGCCTAAGCCAATTTGGAAAGATTTGGAGCATTGGGATATGATTTGTGCAAAAATAACATGAAAAAAGATATGAAAAGATCCTTAACAAATCAAATATCCAAACCATGATTACAAGGGATTTTATTCAAGTTTCTTAACCTAATTCATTCCTACATAATGCTGGAACACAAACCTAATGGCATTACACAAAAAGCTGCGCTCAAGAATACCATACAAACTTGAAAAATTATCCAAAAAATTCAAATCTGATTTCAAGGTTACAAGAGGATTCAAGCCTTAATTTCCATCCCAATAGCTTCCTGAAACCTCCCTGAACGCATTCTAATCAAAATCGTCCATCCAAACGCAAAGAATCGGTAACAAGGACCTTCCCTGTACAGAGAAAATTTGATAATCGTATATCATCTTTTAAGCATTTTTTCAGCATTCTATTCATGGAATCATGTTTGTTATGAGTTTTTGAAACTAACCATTGCGTTTGATTGAATTTTTGCACGCCATACACGATTCTACCATGCTTAGATTTTAGGGTTTACAGGTTGTTCAAAGAGGGCTTTTGTAATAAGGCAAAATTGGAGGTTAAGACATAGACCATGAGAACAAGCATGATGAGACGAATGAGAATCAACCCTCGCGCTCAATTTATGAGCGCTTGAGGGCTATTCGCTATTTTCTGTAAACCTACCTTAAGCCACGCCCCAAAACCGTTGCCTTACAACCTTGTTTCAGAAAAAAAAATAAAAACAACGAAGAAGACAACATCGTGGCATCAAGTAATTCGTTGGTTTAAAAATTGGCGCGCTGACTCCCATTAACTTCGCTTTTTCTTTTATATTGTTTGATTGTTATTATATATTAACAACGCGCTAAATGGTGTAGTGGTCCAGGTGTTGGCTGGTGAAGTGCAAGACCTGGGTTCGAGTCCCCGGTCTGAACAAATTCAATATTGTTTTTGTATACTAATTCCCATGCAGGTTCAGCCTTGAAGTACACCATGCACCAGCATAATCAAGCGTGCCACGTCCATTCCAACACTAGATCAATGGTCATGAATTGAAGCCTATGGTGGATCCAGGTCAACGCCTCAACACGCTATGCAAAAAGTCCAAAGGGCCACTGCTTATTGGGCCTGACTTGCTGAACCACAACCTCCAATTTGGGACTACACCCCCACCCTGGTTTGCAAGTGTTTTTTTTTATTTATTTTTCATATCTTTTTTTTATTGTTATTTTTATTTGTTTTATTGTTTTAATTCATTATTTTTACAAAATATAAAAACTTCATTAAAAAATCAGAAAAAGGATAAAAATATAATAAATTATTTTATTTTAATATTCTCATAAATAAATTAGTATGTAATTATTTAGTTTAATTAGGTTGCAAATTTTAAATTCTTTAATAAAAAATCCAAAAATATGTAGAATTAGGTTTAATGAATTCTTTTTATTCCTTTTTAATTTTCCCTTTTTTACAATGATAATGTTTATTTTATTTATTTTTTATAATTAAATTTTGCATATAAATTAACTTAGATTTAAATTAGGTTAAAACTTAATATTTTCACAATAACTTAAAAAACACTAGAATTAGGGTTTACATTTCAAGTTTCATTCTAATAAATTCTTTTTCTTTTAAATCTTAAAAAAACACCAAAATACCAAAAAAACATTTTCTTTTAATTTTTAATTTTAATTTCTTATTAACTTTAATTTTGCAAAAGGGTCCAACGCCCATTGTTTTATTTATTTAATTTCGCACATTTATTTTATGTCGTTTATTATGATTATGTATCTCTCCCAAAGCGTTGTAACGATTTTATTTTTCGCACTTTTACTTTGCTTTATTTATCTTTCCGTCAAATCGGGTCCGGTTTAATTTTGGCGATGTGGACCCGCGCCATTTGTAATAGTCTAGATTTACTTTCCTCGCAAATATTAACTGTTAACAAAAGCATGAAAGAATGTATGGACATAATAAAATCAAGCGTAGAACACAACAAACATGACAAGACAAATATCAATGAAAACGACACACGAACCGCACACACCACCCCTAGGGTACGCCTCACTGTTGCCTTGCCTCGAAAGGTGATCGTCGAGTAGAGGATGTCTTAGTAAGTCCTCATGATCCGGGAACCTGGCATGAGGGTAGCTTCTAAGGTGTCTTCCCATTGCTCCGGTGATCACCATGTCCCTAAAACTCGAATTGACCCGAACACCTCCAACGGTGGTGCTACCTACCTCTCAATGGTGGGATGGCACTACTTCAAAGGACATTTACACAGACGAATTCCTTAGGGTAGGTAGGTTCTCAAGGATACTTGCTCTTTTCAAAACAAAATTCAAAAATACTTTTCACACCAACACATTTTCAAAAGCTTTCAAAGCAAATTTTTCAAACACTCTGACGTACGAGTCGAACTGAAATTTTTCAAAGAAACTTTTTTAAACCCACATTGAAAAGCAAGCAAACCTTTTTGAAAACACATTGAGCAAGTATCTAAGAGCCCATGGATAACCATGGATAGAAAGGGTGCTAACACCTTCCCTTTCTATAACCTACCTCCCGAACCGAGAGCAATCTCTTTAAGGAATTTTTCTGTGCTTTTGTCCTTTCCACTTGGAGAAAATAAAAGACGGTGGCGACTCTTGCTTCCGCGACATTTCGCGAATCAGCGTTAAACAGTCAGTTCCAGATCCACCGATCACAATTACAAATAACAAAAACAAAGGAATTCATTACTGCGTAACAAAAGTAACAGGTAGGTTGTCCTTTGCAGTCCAATTGCTAGGTCCACTGTCGGCCGTCGGATAAATCCAGCTGTCAAACTCAGATTTTTCCACCTTGTCATCGTCCCTGATAGCATTCACTCCATGAGCAGGTAGGGGAGTTGTCACTACATTGGGCTTCTCAGGTGCCTCAAACTGTACCTCCTTTGCATCAATAAGGTCTTGCACCTTATTCCTCAGGGCCCAGCAGTCATCAGTAGAATGCCCCGGGCTATCGGAGTGATAAGCACAGCGGGTATTTGGATTATACTTGGGAGAGGCAGTGTTCACAACCTTTGGAGCCTCTCTGACAGTCACCAAGTTGGTGGATAGCAGCTGCGGCAAGATTTGTGACAAGGTCATGCTCAGCCGGGTAAACTCTCTTCTGGGTCTTTCACCCCTTTGTTGATTAGTTTGCCGAGGAGCGGCAGCGGGTTTAGCAATCACCACCGCGTTGACAGATTGGCGGCGCTCTGGTTTATCTTGCCTTCTAGGCCCATACACAGCACTGGCCTCCTTCTTAAAGGGTTTCTTCTCAGAACTTGAAGATGCACCTTTTTGAATCTTTCTTGACTTCATGCCAGCCTCTATCCTTTCCCCAGTCAGAATGAGGTCAGTAAACCCTGCAGACGAATTACCGATAAGATGATTGAAGAATGGCCTGGAGAGGGTCCCCAAGAACATATCCACCAATTCACGGTCTGTTAATGGAGGCTGCACCCTGCCAGCCAGGTCCCTCCACTTCTGTGCATACTCTTTAAAACCTTCGCCTGATCCTAGCGACATACCCTGGAGTTGGGTACGTGTAGGAGCAAGGTCGGCATTATATTGATACTGCTTGTAAAAAGCAGTAGCCAACTCCTCCCAGTTACGAACTTTGGTTCCATCCAGCTGATAGAACCATTCGAGATGAGTCCCTGAAAGACTCTCCTGGAAGAAGTGGATCCACAAGTTCTTGTCCACTGTATACGGCTGAATCTTCCGCACATAAGATCTGAGGTGTAGCTTTGGGCAGGACGCCCCGTCATACTTGGTGAAAGATGGTGCTTTAAACTTGTGAGGGATGATCACACCAGAAGATAAACCCAAGTCTCCGAAATCCAAACCAGGCACTTGTTGGATCTCCATGGCGTTCAGACGGTCTTCCAACTGCTTGTACCGGTCTTCAACTGGAGGATACTGTTCCTCATTAAAATCAGTCTCATTGTCAAAGACCACTGGACTTGGAGCCCTTCCCCCCTGGGGACTGTCTTTGCCTACAGAAGAACCAGCTTCTTCATTCTGCAGAGTGTTACCAAACCTCCGGCCCGAGTTGAAAAGAACAATTCTCTTCTTCTTCTTCTCCTTCTTCGGGAGCAAAGCCTTCAACTCTTCTTGACCTTGAGCCAAACCCATGATCAGTTCCTGAAATTGTGCATTCTGCACCTGAAGGGCCTTGATAGACATCTCGGTAGATGATTCAGGGTTCATGATGCTGAAATAAACAGCGAAGAACAGTAAGCAACCTGAAAAGAAGAGTACCTGCCATGCACATGATGAATGATATGTGTTTATACAATGCATTCAAGGGTTCAAAAATTCAAATTTGTTGTAGACAAAAAGGAACACACGTTATCATTAAGGAAATAATTTTTTGGTACATCAAGGCCTCATGGGCACACATTACAAATAAAATCAATCCCAAAAGACACTACGCATCCTCTTTGGAGCAATGTAGGTGTTGAGATTCTTCTCCTCGTGCAGTAGGCGGGTGAGCTCCAAGACCTTCTTTTCACTGGCATGTAGACTGGTCTCAAGAGAATTCCGTTCTTCCTTAAGCTGGATCTAGCTCTTCTGCATCTCTTCCCAGGTCGTGGGCATATCAGGATGTTGAATGGTGTAGGACACCTCTCCTTCCAAGACTGGCTCTTTGATCACAGGGAGAACATGAGGATATGGCATCACTAACTTCTGGGAGCAGGCTCGTACCCACTTGAGATAAGGTTCCAATGGGATGGAATTCCTGTGTCCCAAAGTCTTGCTGTCTATCCTACTTGGCATCCTCCAAGCTCTGATAAATCTCTGGCGAAGTCCTTGTGCATCGTTGTCGAAGTCAAAAACTATGTCAGGAATTAACATGTCATGAGGGCCATCCCTCTGAGCATAACTAAACTGTCTCCAAGCTAGGCACGGGTTGTAAGTAATACCTCCTCTGATTCCAAGTAAAGGAACATTAGGGTACTCCCCGCAACGATCAATGATAGTGACCTCCTCTCTGGACCGAGAGCACCAATGTATATCTGCATGTGTAAGAGTCATCAACCGTTGTGACCATCTCAAACCCCGCTCGTTCTTCAAAACTGATTGTGGAAGGTGCGAAATAAACCACCTTCCCAGGAGAGGAGTGCAGCACATAAGAACACCTCTTTTTTCTCATGGTTCGAGTGTAACATGAGTGAAGGATGTCCCCTAGCAACGTAGGTATAGGATTCTTGGACATGAAGATCTGGACAGCACTGATATCTATAAGCTGATCTGGGTTAGGGAACAACACCAAACCATAGACAAGGAGGGCCACAACTTCTTCAAAAGCTTGTAAGTCAAGGGAGTTCCAACATTCCTGGGCCTTTTCGAACAGAAACCTGGCTAAGAACCCTTTGATGCCACTTCTAACTTCCCAATGTCCCTTGAGGTCAGATGATTGCAGGTGTAAGGCTTTAGCAATCTCTTCAAGCTTGGGTTCCTTTTCTATACCGTTGTAGGGTAGTTGATCAAGGATAGGGATCTTCAGAAGCCGGGAGAACTCTTCCAATGTAGGTACCAGTTGATAATCCAGGAAAGTGAAACAGTGATGCAGAGGGTCAAAGAACTGGAATAGGACCTTTATCATATCTTCCTCAATGTTGGTGTTGACCAAGCTGATGAGTCTTCCATGTCTTTCACTGAATGAAGAGCTCTCGGGAATCCTGGATATAAGCTCCTTAAGCTGAGGAGGGATCCTTACAAGGCTGATCTGAATTGTCTTTCTGCGAACAGTTTCCATGTCCTACAAAACAAGAACAAAGATGAAGATTCGAACCCCTGAAATGGTTAGTCAATGCATGTGATGCTGGATGATGTCATGATGCCATGATTAAACACACCACAAATATTTACAAAGGCAAACATGATAAGGCACACAAGTCACACCACAGCCCTTAGAGTTTAGGCCAGCATGGGGTCTGGGTATTACCCTCTTGAAGTTGGTGGGCTCAAAACCTGTCCTATCAGAAGTAACCGGGTTCTAAGGGTCCCAATATCATTGGATTGCTTTCATTGTTCATCGTTTCGATTTAGCCACTGAACTAGTGACCGAAATATTCCAGGAAAACAACCCTCAATTGAGTATAGTATCGAGTATCAACCAACCTTGGACTGCACCAAAGTCAGTTATCTCACTACCCTAAAGAGGCCAAGATGGTTCAATTAAGGTTCCTAAGGTCAGTTAATGCTTCACGACACCACGCGGAGGCCCCGTACTCTCCTTGACTGAACGCAAGGGTTACCGGTACACACCAAAGTTCCACATCAACGTAGCAGACTGCTTCAACCATGTCGGTATACCCCGCACAGTTCCCTCACAACCTTGTTGCTACTTTCTAAGAAGGTATCCCCAGATCCGGGTTAGGGTCTATAGAACTCCCAAGACAGTCCCACAATTTAAAGCAAACAAGTCAAAGCAATTGAAAACACAGTTCATGAACTATCCTAAGGTACACCTCACTTTATAAGTATTCCCCAACAGAGTCGCCAGTTCTGTGATCGGTGGATCTGGAACTGACTGTTTAACGCTGGTTTGCGAAATGTCACGGAAGCAAGAGTCGCCACCGTCTTTTATTTTCTCCAACATGGAATTGCAAAAGCACAGAAAAATTCCTTATGAGATTATCTCTCGGTTCGGGAGGTAGATTTATAGAAAGGGAAGGTGTTAGCACCCTTTCTATCCATGGTTATCCACGGGCTCTTAGATACTTGCTCATTTGTGTTTTCAAAATGGTTGTTTGCTTTTCAATCGTGAGTGGGTTTGAAAAAAGTTTTGTTTAAAGTTTCAGATCGACTCTTGTATCAGTCCTCAAAAGTGTTTGAAAAATTGTTTTTGAAAGCTTTTTGAAAAGTGTCGGTGTGAAAAGAAGTTTTTGGTTTGTTTTGAATTAGAGCAAGTATCTATGAGTCATCTACCTACCCTAAGGAATTAGTCTGTGTAAATGTCTTTGAGGTAGTGCCATCCCACCATTGAGGGGTAGGTAGCACCACCGTTGGAGGTGTTCGGGTCAATTCGAGTTTAGGGACAGTGTGGTCACCAGAGCAATAGTAGGACACCTTAGAAGCTACCCCCATGCCATGTTCATGGACATGAGGACTTACTAAAACGTCCTATACTCGATGACCACGTTTCGAGGGGCAAGGCAACAGTGAGGCGTACCCTAAGAGTGGTGTGTGAATTGTGTGTCATTTTCAGTTATATTTTGTCTTGTTCATGCATTGGTGATCTACGCTTTGATTTTATTTTTGGCCATTCATTCTTTCATGCAAATTATTAGCAGTTAAAAGGTGCGGGAAGATAAAAGTCCTACGCTATTACAAAGGCGCGGGTCTACATCGCCAAATTAAACCAAGACCCGATTTGAAATAAATAAAATGCGGAAAGTAAATATCCTAATTATCTATTACAAAGCTTTGGGGCAATTACATGAAATTTAAAAAGGAAATAAAAGTAAATGTGCGAAAAGAAATAAAAATCGAAAATGCGAGGGCGTTGGACCCTTTAAAGAAATTAAATTGAAATTATTAAATTTAATTAAATTAAATAAAGAAAAGAACTTATTTTTTGATATTTTTGTATTTAATAGAAATGAAGAAAATTAATTGGAATTAAAACCCTAATTCTAAGCATTTTTAATTATTAAAGAAATAAATTCAAGTTTGACCTAATTTACTAATTATTTACTTATAAGTTATTTACAAAATAATTAATAATTAATAGTGAAAAGAAAAAAAGATTATTTATTAAGAAAAAGAATAGAAATGCTAAACCTAATTTTTATGTATTTTAATTTATTAAAAAACATTAGAATTAAACCTAAAATTAAAACTAATTGATTATTAGAATTTTATTTACAAAATAAATGTTAGTGAATTAAATAATAAACATATTTTTATTTTTTGACTTTCTGATTTTTTTTGTATTTTTGTGTTATAAAATTAATTTTGTGGAATTAAATAAACAATTAATATAATTAAAATAAAAGAAAAGAATAAAAATAGGGAAAGAAAAAGGCAAACATGGGGGGGTGGTTGACCCAATTTTGGAGGTATGACTGAAGTAATTTGGCCCAATGGAAACTTGACCCATGCTGACTTTTCAGATCACATGCATACGCGTTGACTGGGGTATTCCATAGACTTTGGATCATGGCCACTGGATGGATCTTCAAGGACATGTGGCGTGCCAAGGCGTTGGGTTTCATGATGGTCATTAGAGGGGAAGCTGCACAGAAGCGTGTTATAACAAAATATATTGAAAATATGGGGGACCTGGGAATCGAACCCAGGTCCCAATGTTCACCAAGCGTGTCCTCTACCACCTGTACCAAGCAACGCGTTTGTGTGTATTATGGAAAACAAATATTATAAAATATAAACCACGCTAGTGATGTTAACACAAAAATGCGCCAGAAAATTTGAACGTTCCAATCATGTTACGCCACGCAAGCTTCATCTTCTTCTTCCTGCAAAAATGTCAAACAAGTAGCGGGGGTTTTAAACCCCCACTAAATAGTACAGTGAATAATAGCGATTAAGCACTGAGTAATGATAAATTAGGCGCGAGGTGTGGTTTTGAATCGTTAGGAGCTTCTGATTTCAATGGTGTAGGCTAGGATGGCCAATTTTTCCTCATGTATGAAACCCCAATTCAAGGTTCCTGAAACCCTAAAAAATGTCCATGGCAACTTTCTGTACAGGCAAGCATTCTTCAATTAAATGACACCAAAAGCTTCAGAGAGTTTATATTAGTGTAAATCCATATTCAAAATGTATAAAAAATGCATGTATATTGAAACACGATTATGTGAAAAGTTTGAGAAAGTTTGACTTTATTCTACCACTTCTTTGTGTATGGAGAATGGAAAATGATTGAGGCACGTCCAAAAAGGTCCCAGCAAGCCTTTGGAATGGTTCTTTTGCTTCGAAACACACTCTAGCTATGAAATCAGTTTTGACAATTTTTGGAAAAAATGCAAAGTTGGTTTTCAGGTTTGGGCGCAGCTTTTTTTGTCTTTGTGATTAGGGTTGCATTGTGTATATGTATGTGAATGTTTTAGGTCAACAAAACAAGCCCAACATCCAAGTTTTAATGCCTTTGAATTTTATGATCTTCCATGATTTTTTCAATCTTTTTCATACCTTTATCATGCCAATCAATGGAGATTCTTGCCTTTTTAGTGATGCACGAAATCTTGAGTTTATGATGGACCTATTAGCTGCATAAAAAGATTTAAAATACATGTTTTAGTATTTTTTTCATATTTAATTTTAATTAAGTGAATTAATAACATTAAAAATTCAAATAATTAATAAAAAATAAGAAAATAACTCCCCTTTGGGTCAATGGGTCGTGCATAGCCTTTGGGTGATGATTCTTGGAAGAAATTGTGGCCCATTAGCAATTTGAGGCATTTGAAGCAAAGTTGACTTTTCAAAATTCCCAAAAATTTCCCAACTTCCACAAGGCATATCTTGGTCAATTTTTAAGATTTGATCATGTTCTTGGACATTTTGGAAAGGTATTGAAGTCCTTTAACCAATGCCTTTGGTCCCATGTCATTTTGATTTACCAATCTCAAGTTATGGTCTTTGACGTAAAGTTCCTTTTTGTTGACTTTTGAAAATGACCTATAATGTTGAGATTGATAACTTTTTGTGAGAGCATTTCTTGGACTTGAAGTGTGAAGATGAGTTGTAGTAAATTTCATTCTCTTCAAAATGAGCTTTGGATGGAATTTTTCTGATAAACCATGTGGAAGTTATGCCCTGGTCAATTTGCAGTTGACTTTTCCAACCGTCCAAAAATAGAAACTTTTGCATCTTGAGACTTTTTGAGCCATGCCTTGAGAATCATGATCAAGAATTGATAAAATGATGTTTGTGGCTTCAAGATAAGATGTTGACAAAAAATTTGAACTTTTGACTGTCAAATGACCATTTTGCCCCTGCAGTTGACTGTTGAGCAATTAGGGTTTTTGACTGTGCAATTTTGTGATGTAAGTCTTGAAACTTGGCATAAGGATGCTTGACAATGTTTATAGGCATGTGGGACTTGTTTGGACCCTTGGAAACTTCAATTTCTTTGCCAAAACCAAAACCCTAATTCTTGACTGTTAGGAGGCAATTGGACTGTGCAACCCTTGGGAGATTTTGAAGCATGCTCTTTGCAAATCTTGAAGAATATGGGAGGGAAAATTTTGGGGTACAACAGTGACAAACATGGAATTTTAGCAACTTTAGGACTTTAGGTGTAGCCTTAGGAATTTTCTTATATGTTTCTTTGTAACTTGTACATTAAATGTAAATTAAGTGGATGAAGATTGGATAAGGTTTTGAGTAATGGATGTTAGCATAGAATCACTTTGAATGAGTTTTAATTCATGATGAACCTTGTAAATTTGAAAGGATATTTGTATGAATGCAAATGAAAATTACTTGAAATCTTGAATACTCTTGTAACCTTTTGAAATTGAATGATAAACTTTAATCCAAAGAATGCCTCTCTTTCTAATTATATGCTCCTTCTTTTGATATGACGATTCTTTTGTATCTTGAACTTCAGGCAATTCTCATGAACCTTCCTCCCCCCTTTGTGTGCTCCAATTGGTATTTAGGAATAAACTACATGCCTTGAGAACTCAGGCTATGCATTTGTTAAATTGAATCAATTATGATAAACGTCTCAAATTTATCCCCATGAATGGAGTTTGAATCTAGGAGTTAAGAACATTCAAGTTGAGAAATGACCTATAACGATTAAATAACTTTCAAGGTCTTCTAAGCACAACTTGACTCCAATATTTAAAGAAACTTGTATATGACATTCCTTATGACAATGTGGAGAAAAAAATCATCTCAAGATCTTTAAAATTGAGGAAATTATGATTCTTGGAAGTCAGGCACCAGTTACATGACATCAGGTCAAAGTCCATAAAGCAACCTCTAAGGTATTCAAATTTTTGATGATCTTTCACACATAATCGACTCTTGACTTGTAAAGAGAAATTGGGGATGATGTCAAGGAGATTCATACGCAAAAAGAACCACTAAAAAATATTGAATAATGAAGAAGTCACAATCTTTTGAACTTGATCTTGAAAATGTTGACTTTTTGGTCAATAAAGTTTATTTTCGATCATGTGAGCAATTGACTGAGCGAACTTGTGATGCAAGGCATGAGATGTGATATGAGAATTCTTGAATGCATATGAAGCACCATGAAATCCACTTGAGACCTTGGAAACCCAATCTTGCTTGAGAAATACCAAGCCTTAGTTGTGGACCCAATGCATAAGAGGGGAATTTGTCTGATCAATTCTTGAGCCACCTTGAGCATTTGAGAAACCATAGGAGAATATCTTGAATGAAAAATGTGAGTTTCAAATTTTAGGGTACAACAGCTTCCCCTGTTCAATCTTCTTAAACCTGAAGAGTTAGGTTGGCATGTCTACCATTCGTAACTTGAACAGTAGAAGATGATTGAACACTTAAGTGTCCAGAAATTTGCACTCGCTTGTGCAAGAAGTAACGTTGTTAGTTGATCATACCAGGAAAGGTATTAAAGATGCCATTTGGAAAGTGAAGAAATATTGTCAGATATGGGCTTATAGATTCCATCAGAGGTGGTTGAAAATCGTTAGAGATTGGCTTATAGATGCTATCCAGAGTGACTGTTGGTAAGTCTAATGCTTGACTTGATCTTTAATAGATGTATCCGGAAAAGAGTCTCATGTGACTACTACTTCAGTAGGTAACAAAGGAATTTGTGACGACTATTACTTCAACAGGTAATGAAGGAATATGTGACGATTACTACTTCAACAGGTAATGAAGGAATCTGTGACGACTACTACTTCAACAGGTAATGAAGGAATCTGTGACGACTACTACTTCAACATGTAATGAAGGAATCTATAAAGACTAATACTTTAACAGGTAATGAAGGAATCTATGATGACTACTACTTAAACAGGTAATGAAGGAATCAGTGACGACTACTACTTCAACAGGTAATGACGGAATTTATGACGACTACTACTTTTATAGGTAATGAAGGAATCTGTGATGACTACTACTTCAACAGGTAATGAAGGAATCTGAGCTTGATTTCGTATAATGGAGAGATATTCTTCAGAATGAATCCCTGGTTCAAGTCTTTGATCGAAACATTTGTCAGATTTTAGTCTCTGGAGAAATTTGTAGATAATTGATGATATTCATCTATTGATTGATCTTTTCCTGAAAAGGTAAAGAGTTAGTTGTATGCAATGCCATGATGTATGAAATGCATTGCATAATGATGTTCTCAAAATAAATGAGATTATGCTATATGTGTTGCATATGCTATGATGTGTGGATGTGAAATGTATCCTTGTCTGGTAAAATAAATCCCTGACTATTGTTGGAGATGAAGAATATGTGTATCTTCAATTTTGTCTAAAATACTTATGTTGGGGATTCCTATTTGTTGTTTGAGTAACTCTGTAGGGGACATTGATTTCTGCTCGGGGAGTAGATTTCGGGAACCTTAGTTGTCCATTGCTCTACTGAGGAATTTGATTCTTGTATACCTTGGTTAGGGATAAAAGAGATGATTAAACTTCTATCTTATCTAGGGGGAATAAAGTTAGTTGGTATTCTGGTCGGATTCCAGGCTTTACATTAACTCTCTGGGGATAGTATCAACTCTACCGGGGAAGAGGAGTTTTTTCAATGAATTTGTAGTAGTTTGATGAATAGACTTAACTTGGGGAGATTGTAGTCCGTTAGGGAAATGAACCCTGTTTAAGGAAAGTATTCTGGCGACCTTACTGAGGAAATGAATTCTTTTGGGGAAGAACTTTTGCAAGGTTTATTTTTAGTTTTGGAAGACCAAACTCAGTTGGGGAAGAGAATTTCCAGGAAATGTACTAATTGGAACTCCGAAGGGAAATTGTGGAGAATGTATGAATTTACTGTGGGGATTTATGGACAGCATGAGTGTTATCCTGGCTCCTGGAGTAAATACTTATTCCTGTTCTCATTCGTATATTTGTTATAGTTAATCGTGTTCATATGCACATGTTCATTCAATTTTAGTCCTTGGACGTATTTGCAATCAAAACAGAAAAACAAAAAGTTTGCACTTCAAAGTATATTTGTATTGATAATTTGCCTATAAACAGATGATTTTGTACAAAGAGATGGAAATCCTAGTAAGAGGAAGTCGTCGTGAAATGAAAGTGAAAACAAAAATGTATAACCATGTGAAAGTGATCTCATTGGATTCTAACTCTGCTATTACGCTTATGTCTTCGAACATCATCCCCTGCTATCAGAAGAAGTTGATTGAACTAATCTTGTACCCTCTGAACTTTTGACCTTAGTAATAAAGCTGGTTGTAGTGATCCAACGGGACATAGTCATATGCTTTTAATCCTTAATGTTGTACCCAAAAATTTCCCCTCTCATATTTTCCAAGATTTTTTCTTATATGGGTGTCGCAAGCACTTGATTAAAGGAAAAAATATTTTTTTTGAAGATAAACAAGGAGTCTTCGATTGGAATCTTAATAAAGTCTTTCGATTGGCATGTTAAAGGGCCTTTTAATTGGTATTTGGACAGGATTCAATTGAGCGCCCAACCTTCTCCAAGCTTGCCTCAAATTTCCAAGCTTCGATTGAAGCCTTGGCCTTTTTGCTTGTTTGTTGTGTAACAACCTTCGACTGGGCATGTTTTCCCTTTGAAATAGCCTCCTTCGATCCATGAGGGAAGGACCTCCTGTTAGTGCTCCTTCGATTGCACCATTGGCCTTGCATGCTGGCTTGATTCACAATGCAATGGCTGCATGCACGCAAGCTAGATTCCTGATTCGTTTGGGCATTTGATTGTCTTTGGAGAAAACTTGATTCCTGCTTTAACTAGAAAAATTATCCCTCTATGCATGCCTTCAGTCATTTCATTTTTTGCAGAGAAGGCATGCATAGAACATACCCAAGCACTAGGCATCTCCAACACCACAGATCCATACACCACTCTTGGTAAGGAAAAAGTAAGGAATTCAACTCCATTATTTTTTCTTTGCATGTCATAGTCATTCGATTTTCATTGATGATCGAAGGGCCTGGGTGTGGTACCCAAGCCTATATTTGTTTCCTTTTGTTTCTAACACTTGTTGCTGATTCAGCATGAGTAAAGCCAATGTGCACAGAATCGAAGGACATGGGCTTGGCACCCAGGTCATGCTTTTCGTTTTTCTACCATATCTTTGTAGACCAGCGCACATAGGATCAAAGGACCTGGGTTCGACACCCAAGTCCAGCATCTTTATTGTTCTAATGTTTGTCTTACAGATATGAATCGAAAAGCAGATTGCCTCTCCTAGATCGAAAGGAAGCATTTCCTTCCGTCGAAATAGGCAACATCCCCCCTGGATCAAAAATCTCATTTTCCTCTGAATCGAAGGCAACTCTCTCCCTGCAATCGAAGGATACCTCCCTTTGCATTTTTACTTTTTTTTGTTTTTTTATTGACTTCTTTTTCATTTTAACTTTAAATCAAAAAAAAATCAAAAAAAACATTAGGATAATTATTATTAATCAAATTAATTTGTAAATAAATTAATTACTTATTTTAATCTTTTTTTTCTTGAAATTATAATTAAATAGGCTTAAGTTTTATTTTCTCTTATAAATTAAAAAAAACAAAGCAAAAAGATTTCTTGTCCTTAGAATTAGACGTCCATTTCAATTTGTTTGCGCATTTTTTTACATTATTGTATTTGTATACTAGATGTAATAGTAATTAGGATTTATTTTCTGCTTTTAAATTTTGCACTCCCCAAGTTTTGTATATTGTAAATCCCCCCCCCCCCCCCCCCCCCCCCCCGAAGCCATGTAATAGTCTAGGTTTTTACCTTTTGCATTTTATATTATGCAATATATATTAACTGCTAGTAACTAGGCGTGTATGAAAAGACTGAAATCAAACGTTAGCAAACTTAACAAAAAGACCAAAATAACTGAACATAACACACTTGCACATATACACCTCTAGGGTACCCTACTTTGGTTGCCTTCATAAATAAAACAGTCATGAGGCAGGAACGCTTTAGCAAAGACCCATAAATTAAAAAGATTATAGTCCCTCGATGGCCCCACAGTTGCCTTTCGGTAAATGATTTAGTTCCTATACAAATTTGCTAAAGCGTCTCCATAAGTTGATTTCGTGACTGTATCGTCTCTTCGATGTCCCTCATACATCTAATGATAGGGATACCTACTCACTAATAGTAGGATAGTACTGTCTAAAAGATAGGAGGAAAACAACTACCTTTTTGAGTATAAAGTAGATAGTTGTTAGAAGTTTGCTCAAAAACATTTTGGACTTACACAAATACTACTTTTCAAAAACAATTTTTCAAAACATTTGCTTTGTTAACACTCTTGAGGACTGATACACGAGTTAACACAAATCAAATCGCCGCACAAAGGTATTTTCCAAACATTTTCAAAACACACAAAGCACAAAGGTATTTTAAAAAATGAGCAAACCTCTAAGAGCCCGTATATAACTACGAATGGGAAGGGTGCTAACACCTTCCCTTTCCATAATCTACCCCCTTACTCAGAAAATCTCGAAAAAGTATTTTTCTGTTCTTTTCACCCTTTCCTTAATTTAGATAAAAGAAAATTCGGTGACGACTCTTGCTCACCGTAACATTTGCAAACACAAACGCAAAACCAGTATAACAGTCGGTTTTGCCACCGTATCATAGAACTAGTAACTTTGCTGGGGATAAAATAAAAAATTGGGGTTTACCTTAGAGTTAGTTCATTATTTAACTTCTTTTTTTGTGCTTTGTATGCTTTATCCATGGAGGGTTGTTTGGGTTGTTACTATAGATCCTACACCCGGATTTGGGGCAAATTTTTAGGTAAACAACAATAGATCATGGAGATTGTGCAACATAGATCGATATGGTTGAAATGATAGTTGTGTTGGTGTGACACTTTGGTTGGTACCCGGTATCCCTTGTGTTGAATCGAGGAGAATACCGGGCCGTCGCATGGTGTCGTGAAGCACTAACGGACCTTAGAACCTTAGTTGAACAAACTTGGCCATTAGAAAGTAGTGAGATAGCCGGCCTCGATGTAAAGCTGGGGATTGGTTGATACTCGATGCTACACTCGTTGAGATCGTACTTTCGAGATGTTTTGGCCGCAAGAAAAGATTGCTAAGCTGAAATAATGCTCGATAAAGAAAGATCAGTGATATTGAGGCTCCTTAGAACCCGGTTACTATTTCTAGGACAGGTTAAACCAACTAAACTTTAAGAGGGTACATACCTATAAACTCCATGCAAGCCTGAACCTAAGGTCTTGTGTGTTTTTTTTTTGTGTGTGATTAATTTGCTTAAACATGACATCATGCATCATAACTTTCATTCTTCGTTAAACTGACCATTTCAAGGATCGAGGGAATTTATATTTGTTCTGTTTTGCAGATCATAGCTTCTGCTCATAGAAATACTACCCGAATCAGCTTTGTGAGAATACCTCTCCAACTCAAAGAACTAGTATCAAGGGTTCCCGAGACGTCTTTATTTACCAAGAACTATGGTCGAATCCTCAATTTGGTTACCTCAGATTTTAATGAGAAGATGATGAGTGTACTCTTTCAATTCTTTGATCCTAAGCACCATTGATTCACCTTTCCAGATTATCAGTTGGTGCCCACCATGGAAGAGTTCTCTCAAATATTGGGTATACCTATTCTTGATCAGGCACCTTTCACCAGTTTAGAAGAAGCTCCCAAGCCAGAAGTCATTGCAACAACTTTGCATCTGAAGTGGTCCGGCATTGTATTCAACTGGGAAACAAGAAGTGGTGTTAAGGGTTTTTAAGCCAAGTTTCTGTACGAGAAGGCTCACCAATTTTGATATGATTTAGATTTCCAAGCTTTTGAGGAGGTTCTAGCCCTTCTAATCTATGGTTTAGTGTCATTCCCTAATCCATACTTTCTCATAGATGTGAATGATATCAAGGTTTTACTCTCTCGTAACCCTGTGCCTACTCTCCACGGAGACATCTTACATACCCTCCACACTCGCACCTTGAAGAGGAAAGGGATTCTTATGTGTTGCGCGCCATTGCTGTCAAGGTGGTTTATTTCTCACCTCCCTAAATTAGTATTGAAGAATGAAGAAGGTTTGGGTTGGTCGCGAAGGATAATGTCACTTTCTCACTCGGATATCCTCTGGTATTCCCGATCTATGGGAGATATTTCTGTTATTGACCGCTGCGGGGAATTCCCTAATGTCCCACTACTTGGCATTAGGGGAGGCATAACATATAATCCTTCTCTGGCTTTACGACAATTTGGTTATGCTCGAAGGGATGGTCCCTGTGATCGGTGGATCTGGAACTGACTGTTTAACGCTGGTTCGCGAAATGTCGCGGAAGCAAGAGTCGCCACCGTCTTTTATTTTCTCCAAATGGAAAGGACAAAAGCACAGAAAAATTCCTTATAGAGATTGCTCTCGGTTCGGGAGGTAGGTTATAGAAAGGGAAGGTGTTAGCACCCTTTCTATCCATGGTTATCCATGGGCTCTTAGATACTTGCTCATTGTGTTTTCAAAATGGTTTGTTTGCTTTTCAATGTGGGTTTAAAAAAAGTTTCTTTGAAAAATTTCAGTTCGACTCGTACGTCAGAGTGTTTGAAAAATTTGCTTTGAAAGCTCTTGAAAAGTGTTGGTGTGAAAAGATTTCAGTTTGTTTTTGAAGAGAGCAAGTATCTACGAGTCGTCTACCTACCCTAAGGAATTCGTCTGTGTAAATGTCCTTTAAAGTAGTGCCATCCCACCATTGAGAGGTAGGTAGCACCACCGTTGGAGGTGTTCGGGTCAATTCGAGTTTGTAGGGACATGGTGATCACCGGAGCAATGGGAAGACACCTTAGAAGCTACCCTCATGCCAGGTTCCCGGATCATGAGGACTTACTAAGACGTCCTCTACTCGACGATCACCTTTCGAGGCAAGGCAACAGTGAGGCGTACCCTAGGGGTGGTGTGTGCGAATTGTGTGTCATTTTCATTGATATTTGTCTTGTCATGTTCATTGTGATCTACGCTTGATTTTAATTAAGTCCATTCATTCTTTCATGCTTTGTTTAACAGTTAATATTTGCGGGAAAAGTAAATTCTAAGGCTATTACAAATGGCGCGGGTCCACATCGCCAAAATTAAACCGGACCCGATTTGACGGAAAAATAAAATAAAGCAATTAAAGAAAAGAAATTGAAAAGTGCGAGGAGTGGATGTTACAACGCTTTGGGAGAGATACATAATTAAGCAAAATAAATAAATATGCGAATTTAAACAATTAAGTCGAAACGAGGGCGTTGGACCCTTTTGCAAAATTTAAAGTTAATAAGGAATTAAATTAAGATTAAATGAAAATGTTTTTTTGGTATTTTGTGTTTTTTAAGATTTAATGGAAAAAGAATTATTTAAAATTAAAATGAGATGTAAACCCTAATTCTAATGGTTTTTAGATTTATTAAAAAATATTAAATTAAGATCTAAATGAAACCCTAATTAATTATATACAATTTTAATTATGAAAAAAATAAATAAATAAGTATCATTATTGTGAAGGAGAAAAATAAAAAAAAAGGAATAAAAATTGATTAAACCTAATTCTAGATCTTTTTTGATTTTTTTTATGAAAAGAATTAATATTAAACCCTAATTTATACTAAATTTATTTATATGCAATTTGCTTATGAAAATAATTAAAATAAAAAATATTATATTTTTTTCATCTTTTCTGATTTTTTTGTGTATTTTTATATTTTATAGCAATAATTAATTAAATTAAACAATCAAGAAAATAAAATAATAATTTAAATAAAATATAAGAAAAATAAAAAGAATGGCAAACCAGGGGGGGTAGTCCCCAAATAGAGGTATGGATCCAGTAATTTGGCCCAGTTAAGTGTTGATCCGTTTGACCTTTTGAACAGCCTACAGCAATGTTGACCTACGTCCATGGTGTGCTTTCAATCTATGCCATTGACTGGATCTCAGCGCGCACGTGGATGGTTGATCAGGAATGTGTATGATGCGCCTTAACCCTTGAAGCTGCATATGAACATTTGGTGAAAAATAATATTGGGATAACGTAGACCTGGGACTCGAACCCAGGTCTTGGACGTTGCAAGCATACATACCTGCCACTGAGCCATGTCAACACGTTTAATATATATATAACAAGTAAATAATATAAAACAAAAGCAACGGTGAATGGAATTTGCGCGCAAAAATTTGAATAAGCCAATCACGTCTTGACAACGAGGTCATCTTCTTTCTTCTTCCTGAAACGCAACTATGAGGCCACGGTTTTGCAAGCGTGGGTTTAGAGGTGTTTTGAGAAAATAACGATTAGCCCCTCAGCGCTCATAAATTGAGCGCGAGGGTTCCATGTTCTTCGTCCTCATGCGCTGAGTCCAACCATGGTACTGAGGATGTCCAATTTTTCCTCTTTTAAGAAGCCCTAAATTCAAGCTCTGAAAACCCTAGAATCTCAAACATGGTATCATCACGTATGGCCAGTAAAAACACAATTAAAGGTACTGGTTAGCTTTAAAACTTCAATATGAACATGAATCAAGCAATATATTTCACAAATGATGCATAGAATGGAATGTAAGACTACGAAATTTGTTTGATACAGTTGAGGTTCCTGGTACCGATTCTTGGAGCTTTGGTCGTTGTTTTTGATTGGCACACGTTCAGAGAACTTTGAGGAAGCTAATGGAACAATTCTTATGCTTTGAATTGACCTGTAGCACTGATTTCAGTTTTTGAGTTTTCAAGGAATTTTCAAGTTTGTAATGGTATTCTCTGCGCAGCTTTCAGTGTCTCAGCATTAGGTTTGTGTTTCTGATTATGTAGTGAAGCAATTAGGTTAAAAAAACTCAATCAAATCTCTCATAATTATGGATTTTGAATATTTGATTTCAAGGATCTTTTTGAATCTTTTTTTCATGTGTTCTTTGTTCAATCATGCTCAAATCAAACCAAAACTTTCCACATTTGCATATGCACGAATTATAGAAGCCAAAACATGTATAAAAAGATTGGTTTTGTTAGGTTAAATATTTTTCACATATTTAATTGATTTAATTGAATTAATATAAATAAAAACTCAAATAAATAAATAAAAAATGAGAAAATACTTCCCTTTGGGCCAAGTGGTCGTGCATATGCTTAGAATGATGAATCATGGAAGAAAAATGGGCCCATTAGCATTTTTAGGTCATTTGGATCAAAGTTGACTTTTCAAAATAACCAAAAATTTCCCAACTTCCACAAGGCATAACTTGCTCAATTTTTAAGCTTTTCACATGTTCTTGGACATTTTGGAAAGGTCTTTGAGTCCTTTAACCAATGCCTTTGGTCCCGTGTCATTTTGATTTACCAATCGCAAGTTATGGCCTTTGACTTAAAGTCCCTTTTTGTTGACTTTTGAAAATGACCTATAATGTTGAAATTGATAACTTTTTGTGAGAGCATTTCTTGGACTTGGAATATGAAGATGAATTGTAGGAAATGTCTCTCTCTTCAAAATGAGCTTTGGATGGAATTTTTCTGATAATCCATGTGAAAGTTATGCCCTGGTCAATTTCAGTTGACTTTTTCAGCTGTCCAAATATAGTAACTTTTGCATCTTTGATGATTTCTGAGCCAAATTTTGAGAATCATGATCAAGCATTGATCAAATGATGTTGGTGGCTTCAAAATGATATGTTGACCAAAAATTTGAACTTTTGACTGTCAAATGACCATTTTGCCCCTACAGTTGACTGTAGTGCAATCTAGGGTTTTGACTGTGCAATTTTGAGCTGAATGCCTTGAAACTTGATATGAAGATACTTGACCACCTTTGTAGGCATGTGAGACTTGATTGGGCCTCTGAAACTTTTAATTTCTTGATCAGGACACAAACCCTAATTTTGACTGTATGGGAGACTGTTGAGCTGTGCAACCCTTGGGGAATTTTGTGACTTGGCTTGGCAATTTCCTGGAGAATATGGGAGGGCAAATTTTGGGGTGCAACAGTTGCCCCTGTTCAATCTTCTTAGACCTGAGGATGCAGATTGGCTGACGTGCCTTTCGTAATCCGAGGGTGGAAGATGATTGGACACTAGAGTGCCCAGAAATTTGCGCTCACATAGTAACAGTGTGATGGGAATGGGCTTATAGATGCCATTTGGAGATTGCTGGATAGGATGATGGGCTTATAGATGCCATCTGGATGTTGATCACATAAGAGATTCCTTAGCGAGAACCTGCATACCTGCAAAAGAGAAAATGAGTACCTGACACGTCGCAGGAGTTGGTTTTTAGATGCTTGGTATAGATATGTCCTGACTGGTTACAGGAGATGAGTTTGGAGCTTCAAACGCTGATGAATGAACCAGAGATGGTTGCTGCCTTAGCATGCATGGTAAGAGAACCTTGGGTGATTTTAACTTCAACAACGCTCGTTGAGAAAATCTTGGTGGGAAATACCATCTTTGCAATATCGGGAGGAGAACCATAGAAAATTATAATCGGAAAGGGATGATCACCTCACTCAATGTCGGAGAGGGAAACATCTGAAAAGGACTTACCACCTCACACACCGTCGGAGAGGGAAACATCTGAAAAAGGACTTACCACCTCACTCGCTGTTGGAGAGGGAACCATCTGAAAAAGGACTTACCACCTCACTCGCTGTTGGAGAGGGAACCATAAGACTATCACCTCACACTCATCGTCGGAGAGGGAAACATCTGAAGAAGGAATTACCACCTCACGCACTTGTCGGAGAGGGGACCATAAGAGATTATCACCTCACACTCATCGTCGGAGAGGGAAACATCTGAAAAAGGAATTACCACCTCACTCACCGTTGGAGAGGGGACCATAAGACTATCACCTCACACTCATCGTCGGAGAGGGAAACATCTGAAGAAGGAATTACCACCTCACGCACTTGTCGGAGAGGGGACCATAAGAGATTATCACCTCACACTCATCGTCGGAGAGGGAAACATCTGAAAAAGGAATTACCACCTCACTTACCGTTGGAGAGGGGACCATAAGAGATTATCACCTCACACTCATCATCGGAGAGGGAAACATCTGAAAAAGGAATTACCACCTCACGCACTTGTCGGAGAGGGGACCATAAGAGATTATCACCTCACACTCATCGTCGGAGAGGGAAACATCTGAAAAAGGAATTACCACCTCACTCACCGTTGGAGAGGGGACCATAAGACTATCACCTCACACTCATCGTCGGAGAGGGAAACATCTGAAGAAGGAATTACCACCTCACGCACTTGTCGGAGAGGGGACCATAACTTTTGTTGAGTCTTTATCAGAAAAATCCGTTGGGAGTCGATTTAGCTGGACTAGAGAAGGTCTTGAAATGTCTTCAACTGGAATAAGTGTCAGAACGTCGCCATATCTGGTTCATATCTGGACTATATCTGGAAGGAAATCTGGAAGCAGCATCAGAATGTCACCATATCTGGTTTACATCTGAAACTATATCTGGAAGGAAATCTGGAAGCAGTATCAGAACGTCACCATATCTGGATCATATCTGAAACTATATCTAGAAGGAAATCTGGAAGCAGCATCAGAACGTCACCATATCTGGATCATATCTGAAACTATATCTAGAAGGAAATCTGGAAGCAGCATCAGAACGTCACCATATCTGGATCATATCTGAAACTATATCTAGAAGGAATTCTGGAAGCAGTATCAGAACGTCACCATATCTGGATCATATCCGAAACTATATCTAGAAGGAATTCTGGAGGCAGTATCAGAACGTCACCATATCTGGATCATATCTGAAACTATATCTAGAAAGAATTGCGATAGTTGATAGTAGTCATTTTTGTATTGATCTTTTTCCTGAAAAGGCAAAACATAATTGTATGCAAAATCATGATGCATGAACTGTATGTCTTCAAAATTAATGAGCTTCGTGTAGTATGATGCATATGCATGCTATAATGTATGAAGATGTGATGTTTTATGGATGTATGTTTTTGTCTAGGAAAGTAGATCCTTGACGGGTGCCGGGAAGTCATATCCTGGGCTGATGTTGAAGAATAAGCTTTTACTTCCGCTGGGGATGATAGTTGCAAGTATACCGGTAAGAGAAGATAACTCCGTTGGGGAATAAACTTGGCGAATGAATAGTTCTGCGGGGAGAAAAGATACTCTAGCGACCATGCTGGGAAGCAGTACTCTGTGGGAAGAGGGATACTTTTGCTGAATTGTTGATGATAATTTACTGGGGGTACCCTTGTTGTTGGAAATGCTGATGGACTTCGCTGGGGTAGGAAGACTTCGTCGAGGACGCTCTTTCCGTGGCTTTTGGCTGAGGATAACCCAGTTATATCCTGTTAAGGAAATAACTCTTTGAATAAAGCCGGGCGACGCGTTCGTGCCTTGAGAGGGGTAAGCTTCCGTAACTTACTGGGGATAAGCTTACTGCTTGGGGGAGATGGATTCCAACTTTCCTGGGGAAGTATTGAACTGTACTGGTTATGTTCTTCAACGGAACCTACCCTGATACCCTGGAGGATAGAATGATCAGATTGCTTAGACCACTCTTTATTGCCCCTGTTTCTAGGGGGGAGGCACTTGTGGGGTACTGATAGTTGTTAATGGGCAAACCTTCTTCTGGTAGACAGATGGCAGGACATAGTCGTACGCTTTAATCCCTAACTTTTGCCTGGACCGCCCTTTCGGGTTTTCAGTCCACCGGGATACCCATTTTTGGTCAAGCCGCCTTTCCAGGTTTTCGACTTGCCGGGTGTTCAGATTTTTTCATTTCATCCGTTCATTTTGCCCGAACCCTTTTGGTTCGCCGGGAAGCCCTTATTTTTGCCTAGGTGCGTCAACCTAGCGGGTCTTTGATTATGCGTAGTATTTTTCGACTATGTCCATGTTCAGGGAATGTAGGGAGTTGCCCCTGTTGGAAGTGCTTTGTCATGCCACCAGAAAGTGTTTGATCAGGCAAGATTCGTTGCTGGAGTGCCCCAAGTGACTCAGGCGGAGATTTGCCCCAGGCTATTTGGCCTTTTGAGAGATTCTCTGAATCTTGATTGGACTGCCCCAGATAATGGACCATGGTCATGTCGTGCCCCTTGATCGGAGATACTCTTGTTCATTAGACTTTCATTGTGCGAATTTCCCTGCTGTTCAAACAAAAAGTCATATGCAAACAAAGTTATGTTAAAAATGCAAAGCCTATGTCTGTCTTGAAGATTTTTTTTTTTATAAAAAAAATGCATTCTTTTTCATAAAACAAGCGGTTGTTTGTAAAACGTGATGTCAACTCCGTATTTACCGTAGGCCTTAAGGAGTCAGGATACCTTTCGTAACAGTATGCTTTCGAACTAACCCATGCTTCAGCTAGGACTTTTAAGGGTTATAACGTGGCCTGGTTCATGGTTTAAGAAACAAAGGATAAAGGCTCAAATTATTTGTACCCACCCGCTCTTCGTGATGTTCTTCAATCCTAAACTCAGTTGATCGTGCGTTAGACCTTATTTGAGTTTTGTCCTGATATTCCCGTGATGGTTCGGATGTTGATAGTTTATTTTGAATAGGCAGTCATCTCCTTTTTGTTGAGGGTTTATAAGACCTCTTTCTTTTTTGATTTTGCTATCCCTTTCTTTTTTGCCTGAACTGTTTCCTTTTTGGAATTACAGTCAGTGGGATACCCCGGTTTCATAAGTCCCTTTTATAGGTTTTGACTTCTTGGGCTTTTCATTTATGATTTTTTTGATAATGATTGCCTGTCCTTATGATTGTTCGGAACCATCACTGTCTTTTGTCGTTTGTAAGGACTTCTTTTGATGCTGTTCATTATGCACTTGGATCAACTGAGAGAACTACCCTGCCCCAGGTTATGATTAAGGGTTTCAATTTTTCGAAAATAAAAACTCCTACTTCTTTGGCTCAGAGGGGTTGACGAGGGATTATCTTCCTTATAACTCCAGTGTTTAGGATTTGAAAAAATGCCTGTACCTCATCAGCGGGGTCTGTTCAAAAGCATACTGTAAAGATCGTGGTATCGTTTTCGTCATCCTCCCTCAAGAGGCTCAGAATTATTAACCGAGAGTTGACATTAGAAAAAATATGAAGAGAGTATAATAAAAATAATTGTATTAATTCCCAAAACAGACATATGCGATGCATTGATAGAATAAAAGAGTTTGCTATGACATTAATTGTTTGTATAAGCAAAGAAAAATACAACTCAAAAATTCACATAAACAAAAGTCTTCAATGATTGGGCAACGGAGCAGTGATTATGTTCGGAGTCTCTGGCACTTCAAACTGAATCTCTCCGGCGTCAATCATATCTTGGATCTTGTTCTTGAGAGGCCAGCAGTTGTCTGTAGTATGCCCCGGGCTATCAGAATGATATGCGCACCTATCATTGGGATGATAGTTAGGAGCAGAAGTGTTCGGATTCCGAAGAGGAGCCCTTAAGGTGATTAGCCCTGCCTTCAACATTTGTTGCAGTGCTTGATCCATCGACATGTTGAGTTTGGTATACTGTCGTTTCTCCTTGCGCTGCTGCCCCTGTCCTTGTTGAGCAGGTCCAGGATTGGAGATCTGGATTGCCCCTACCTCATGACGGCTCTTTTTACCGTGCACAGCATTGGATTCTTTCTTTCCATGATGAGGCTTTTTATCAGAAGGTGCAGCCTCTTGAATTTTCCCAGACCGGATGCCAGCTTCTATTCGCTCTCCAGTCAAGATAAGATCTGTGAATCCAGCAGACGAATTCCCAATTAGGTGGTTGTAGAACGGACCGGACAGGGTCCCCAAGAACATGTCGACAAGTTCCCGATCAGTCAGAGGTGGTTGTACCCTTCCAGCAAGATCCCTCCATTTCTGCGCATATTCTTTAAAACCTTCACTTGATCCTAACGACATACCCTGGAGTTGGGTACGTGTAGGAGCAAGGTCGGCATTATATTGATACTGCTTGTAGAAAGCAGTAGCCAACTCCTCCCAGTTACGAACCTTGGTCCCATCTAGCTGATAGAACCATTCGAGATGAGTCCCTGAAAGACTCTCCTGGAAGAAGTGGATCCACAAGTTCTTGTCCACCGTATATGGTTGCATCTTCCGAACATAGGACCTGAGATGTAACTTGGGACAAGACGCCCCGTCATACTTAGAGAAGGATGGTGCTTTGAACTTCCGAGGAATAATCACACCAGTTGACAAACCCAGCTCTCCAAAATCCAGCCCAGGTACCTATTGGATCTCCATAGCATTCAGCCTATCCTCCAACTGTTTGTACTTGTCCTCAGCCGGAGGGTACTGTTCGTCGTTGAAATCTGTCTCGTTGTCGGAGACCACTGGACTAGGCACCTCTCTTTCATGGTGACTGCTTTCCCTTACAGATGGAGTTGTCCTCTCAGTTTCAATCTGCGGTGCATTCCCAGATCTGCGTCTAGGGCTGAACAAAACAGTCCTCTTCTTCTTCTTTTCTTTCTTCAAGAGCAGAGCCTTCAGATCTTGCTGCCCCTGGGTCAAGTTCATGATCAACCCTTGGAACTGGGCGTTCTGAGCCTGGAGGGCCTTGATGGACTGTTCAGCTGATGGTTCAGGATTCATGACGATCGGCTGAAATAAACAGCGAAGGAGGGTAAGCAACCTGTCAAAGGGATACCTGCAATGCAATGAGATGTATGACATGCATGTAATGTTTTCAAGGACCTCGCGGGGTAAACAGAGAAACTTGTTAGAGTTGAAAACCGGTAACTTGATTGAAGGAGCTTCCTGTTGTAGAGAGCCCTCCTTCAAGGGTCAAAGGCTCACCATATCCAGTGGGTCATAGCCCCTGACAACCTTGGCTTAGAGGAAAATAAATCCTCTTTGCCCCTTGCTGGGTAATTGGTTTATCATGACCTGCATCACAAGCCCTTGAGATCCTTGAAATGGGTTAGGATGTATGCAATGGTATGATGTTATGGTATGCATGGGGTGATGTAGGTAAACCCTGTTATGAGTCCCAATTAAGGACTATAAACAAACCCTGCAAGAAATTCAGTATACTTTGTTATGAGTCCCAATTAAGGACTATAAACAACACCTGCAAGAGATCTAGTAAACCCTGTTATGAGTCCCAGTTAAGGACTATAAACAACACCTGCAAGAAATTTGGTAAACCCTGTCATGAGTCCTAGTTAAGGACTATAAACAAGACCTGCAAGAAGTTAGTACACCCTGTTATGAGTCCCAGTTAAGGACTATAAACAAAACCTGCAAGTAGTTCATATGTCAGCTAACAAGCATGCAAGTAGGCAAGTACAAAGGCACACAAGTCGCACAAGAGAAACCCTTAGGGTTTAGGCCAGCATGGGGGCTGGGTAGTACCCTCTTGAAGTTTGTTGGTTCAACCTGTCCTATCAAAGTAACCGGGTTCTTAGAGGATCCCAATATCATTGACTACCCTCAATCGATCATAACTCCAGCATCGCAATCTTTTCTTGCGGCCAGAACCATCACGAGAGTTTAGCCTCAATGGGCGTAGCATACTGCTACTGTTCTATTGGCCAAGTTGGGTCATTTAAGGTTCTAAGGTCTGTTGGTGCTTAATGACTCCTTGGAAGACCCATATTCTCCACGTTTCAACACGAGGGATATCGGTACAGACCAAGGCGCCACACCAACGTAGCCACTGCTTCACCCATGTCGGTATACGCCGGACAGGTCCCTCACAGCTTATGCTACCTAAACAGGGTATCCCCAGATCCAGGTTAGGATCTATGTAACTCCCAAGACGGTCCCACAATAATAAAGCAAGCAAAGAAGACAATTGAAAACATAGTTAGGACCTAGCCCTAAGGTACACCTCACTTTAAGTTAATTCCCCAGCAGAGTCGCCAGTTCTGTGATCGGTGGATCTGGAACTGACTGTTTAACGCTGGTTCGTGAAATGTCGCGGAAGCAAGAGTCGCCACCGTCTTTTATTTTCTCCAAATGGAAAGGACAAAAGCACAGAAAAATTCCTTATAGAGATTGCTCTCGGTTCGGGAGGTAGGTTATAGAAAGGGAAGGTGTTAGCACCCTTTCTATCCATGGTTATCCATGGGCTCTTAGATACTTGCTCATTGTGTTTTCAAAATGGTTTGTTTGCTTTTCAATGTGGGTTTAAAAAAAGTTTCTTTGAAAAATTTCAGTTCGACTCGTACGTCAGAGTGTTTGAAAAATTTGCTTTGAAAGCTCTTGAAAAGTGTTGGTGTGAAAAGATTTCAGTTTGTTTTTGAAGAGAGCAAGTATCTACGAGTCGTCTACCTACCCTAAGGAATTCGTCTGTGTAAATGTCCTTTAAAGTAGTGCCATCCCACCATTGAGAGGTAGGTAGCACCACCGTTGGAGGTGTTCGGGTCAATTCGAGTTTGTAGGGACATGGTGATCACCGGAGCAATGGGAAGACACCTTAGAAGCTACCCTCATGCCAGGTTCCCGGATCATGAGGACTTACTAAGACGTCCTCTACTCGACGATCACCTTTCGAGGCAAGGCAACAGTGAGGCGTACCCTAGGGGTGGTGTGTGCGAATTGTGTGTCATTTTCATTGATATTTGTCTTGTCATGTTCATTGTGATCTACGCTTGATTTTAATTAAGTCCATTCATTCTTTCATGCTTTGTTTAACAGTTAATATTTGCGGGAAAAGTAAATTCTAAGGCTATTACAAATGGCGCGGGTCCACATCGCCAAAATTAAACCGGACCCGATTTGACGGAAAAATAAAATAAAGCAATTAAAGAAAAGAAATTGAAAAGTGCGAGGAGTGGATGTTACAACGCTTTGGGAGAGATACATAATTAAGCAAAATAAATAAATATGCGAATTTAAACAATTAAGTCGAAACGAGGGCGTTGGACCCTTTTGCAAAATTTAAAGTTAATAAGGAATTAAAATTAAGATTAAATGAAAATGTTTTTTTGGTATTTTGTGTTTTTTAAGATTTAATGGAAAAAGAATTATTTAAAATTAAAATGAGATGTAAACCCTAATTCTAATGGTTTTTAGATTTATTAAAAAATATTAAATTAAGATCTAAATGAAACCCTAATTAATTATATACAATTTTAATTATGAAAAAAATAAATAAATAAGTATCATTATTGTGAAGGAGAAAAATAAAAAAAAAAGGAATAAAAATTGATTAAACCTAATTCTAGATCTTTTTTTGATTTTTTTTATGAAAAGAATTAATATTAAACCCTAATTTATACTAAATTTATTTATATGCAATTTGCTTATGAAAATAATTAAAATAAAAAATATTATATTTTTTTCATCTTTTCTGATTTTTTTGTGTATTTTTATATTTTATAGCAATAATTAATTAAATTAAACAATCAAGAAAATAAAATAATAATTTAAATAAAATATAAGAAAAATAAAAAGAATGGCAAACCAGGGGGGGTAGTCCCCAAATAGAGGTATGGATCCAGTAATTTGGCCCAGTTAAGTGTTGATCCGTTTGACCTTTTGAACAGCCTACAGCAATGTTGACCTACGTCCATGGTGTGCTTTCAATCTATGCCATTGACTGGATCTCAGCGCGCACGTGGATGGTTGATCAGGAATGTGTATGATGCGCCTTAACCCTTGAAGCTGCATATGAACATTTGGTGAAAAATAATATTGGGATAACGTAGACCTGGGACTCGAACCCAGGTCTTGGACGTTGCAAGCATACATACCTGCCACTGAGCCATGTCAACACGTTTAATATATATATAACAAGTAAATAATATAAAACAAAAGCAACGGTGAATGGAATTTGCGCGCAAAAATTTGAATAAGCCAATCACGCCTTGACAACGAGGTCATCTTCTTTCTTCTTCCTGAAACGCAACTATGAGGCCACGGTTTTGCAAGCGTGGGTTTAGAGGTGTTTTGAGAAAATAACGATTAGCCCCTCAGCGCTCATAAATTGAGCGCGAGGGTTCCATGTTCTTCGTCCTCATGCGCTGAGTCCAACCATGGTACTGAGGATGTCCAATTTTTCCTCTTTTAAGAAGCCCTAAATTCAAGCTCTGAAAACCCTAGAATCTCAAACATGGTATCATCACGTATGGCCAGTAAAAACACAATTAAAGGTACTGGTTAGCTTTAAAACTTCAATATGAACATGAATCAAGCAATATATTTCACAAATGATGCATAGAATGGAATGTAAGACTACGAAATTTGTTTGATACAGTTGAGGTTCCTGGTACCGATTCTTGGAGCTTTGGTCGTTGTTTTTGATTGGCACACGTTCAGAGAACTTTGAGGAAGCTAATGGAACAATTCTTATGCTTTGAATTGACCTGTAGCACTGATTTCAGTTTTTGAGTTTTCAAGGAATTTTCAAGTTTGTAATGGTATTCTCTGCGCAGCTTTCAGTGTCTCAGCATTAGGTTTGTGTTTCTGATTATGTAGTGAAGCAATTAGGTTAAAAAACTCAATCAAATCTCTCATAATTATGGATTTTGAATATTTGATTTCAAGGATCTTTTTGAATCTTTTTTTCATGTGTTCTTTGTTCAATCATGCTCAAATCAAACCAAAACTTTCCACATTTGCATATGCACGAATTATAGAAGCCAAAACATGTATAAAAAGATTGGTTTTGTTAGGTTAAATATTTTTCACATATTTAATTGATTTAATTGAATTAATATAAATAAAAACTCAAATAAATAAATAAAAAATGAGAAAATACTTCCCTTTGGGCCAAGTGGTCGTGCATATGCTTAGAATGATGAATCATGGAAGAAAAATGGGCCCATTAGCATTTTTAGGTCATTTGGATCAAAGTTGACTTTTCAAAATAACCAAAAATTTCCCAACTTCCACAAGGCATAACTTGCTCAATTTTTAAGCTTTTCACATGTTCTTGGACATTTTGGAAAGGTCTTTGAGTCCTTTAACCAATGCCTTTGGTCCCGTGTCATTTTGATTTACCAATCTCAAGTTATGGCCTTTGACTTAAAGTCCCTTTTTGTTGACTTTTGAAAATGACCTATAATGTTGAAATTGATAACTTTTTGTGAGAGCATTTCTTGGACTTGGAATATCAAGATGAATTGTAGGAAATGTCTCTCTCTTCAAAATGAGCTTTGGATGGAATTTTTCTGATAATCCATGTGAAAGTTATGCCCTGGTCAATTTCAGTTGACTTTTTCAGCTGTCCAAATATAGTAACTTTTGCATCTTTGATGATTTCTGAGCCAAATTTTGAGAATCATGATCAAGCATTGATCAAATGATGTTGGTGGCTTCAAAATGATATGTTGACCAAAAATTTGAACTTTTGACTGTCAAATGACCATTTTGCCCCTACAGTTGACTGTAGTGCAATCTAGGGTTTTGACTGTGCAATTTTGAGCCGAATGCCTTGAAACTTGATATGAAGATACTTGACCACCTTTGTAGGCATGTGAGACTTGATTGGGCCTCTGAAACTTTTAATTTCTTGATCAGGACACAAACCCTAATTTTGACTGTATGGGAGACTGTTGAGCTGTGCAACCCTTGGGGAATTTTGTGACTTGGCTTGGCAATTTCCTGGAGAATATGGGAGGGCAAATTTTGGGGTGCAACAGTCCCCACGATATTCTTATCTAGGGCATTGTGTTTAACTACGAGGATGATTCTCAAGGGTATCATCATAGGTTTATACGAGCTTAGGGCATGGTAAACCGGTTTGATACCAGGACTTTAGAGCCTAAGACTTCCATCCCTATGGAACCATATCTCAAATTGGTAAGAGCTCGCGCTAAGAACCTTATCATGTCGTATATAGCCATCTTACCAGTGGTTGTGGAGCCCATCTCCGAAAGGGATATTCCTTATACAGTTCTCCATCCTGACATGCCCACTGATCTTGAAGAGCTGCAGAGATCCTGTATTCAGTTGAAGAAAGAACGGGATACCTTTAGAGATCATTTCTATGTCAATGAAAAGAAAGCCTTGGAGCTTACGAAGCTACTTCACGAAGAAAAAAGTCTTAATGTCTATCTCGGCACGAAGAGGAAACGTCCATGGGAAACCTGATGTCTTAGATTTTAGAATTTTTCAATTGTAAGCCTAAAAAGGAAATTGTATTTTGAATTCTACTAATAAAATCTTTGTTTCATTTTGGTTCACAAACTTAAATTTCCCAGAGTCCTTGAAAACATTGCATATATATATCACACATATCATTGCATAAACAGGTTTCAGGATAAGTTTCTTATCTTCTTCGATGTTCATTTCAGCAATGGCTCTTGAACAAACAGTCAAGGAACTTCAGGCTCAAAATGCCCAATTCCAAGAAATGTTCCTGAATCTGGACAAGGGACAAGAAGACTTGAAAGCTCTGATTCTCAAGGAGAAGAAGAAGAAAAAGAGGCCAGTGGGTGTTCTGAATTTGGGAAGAAGGTTCAAAGGACCGGTAAAGCAAGTTTCAGAGCTTGTAACTCCGTCAAGAGAGAGAGATAATCGGGAAGGAGAGCCAAGATAAGAAGACCACAGTACAAGGGAGTCTGAAGAAGATGAACCTGGCTATTCTGAGGAGCAGTATCCTCATGTTGATGTTAAATACAAACAGCCGGAGGATCGGCTCAATGCCATGGAGATCCAAAGGGTGTCCGGGTTGGACTTTGAAGAGCTAGGACTGGTCTCAGGGGTAGTCATCCCGCAGAAGTTCAAGGTCCCTACATTTTCTAAGTACGACGGGGTCTCCCGTCCTAAGCTGCATTTAAGGTCGTATGTCAGGAAAATTCAACCCCACACTACTGATAGGGATTTGTGGGTACACTTCTTCCAGGAAAGTTTGGTAGGGACTAATCTATAATGGTTCTATCAACTAGAAAGAACCAATGTGCATAATTGGGAAGGTCTGGCTGCTGCTTTCTATAAGCAGTACCAATATAATGTTGACCTCACCCCGACTCGTACACAGTTGCAAAGCATGTTTATGGGTTTCAGCGAGGGCTTTAAGGACTATGCCCAAAAATGGAGAGACCTTGCGGGAATATTCCAGCCTCCATTGTCTGATAGGGAGCTGGCGGACATGTTCCTGGGCACATTATCCGGTCCATTCTTTAACCACCTGATTGGAAGTTCTTCTGTTGGGTTTACGGAATTGATCTTGACAGGAGAAAGAGTGGAGGATTGTATTAAAAGTGGTAAGATATAGAGGGATACATCCTCCAGCACTGCAAAGAAACCATTCATAGGGAAGAAGATGATCAGCGTTGCTTACGGCCAAAGAAATATTAACAAAGCTGAGTGTTGTCCAACGGTAGGGGCTGTTATAATTTCCAATCCTGCATCAAATCGGCAATAGAACAATCAGTCCAGAACAGATAAGCCAAGGAGACAGTTTACCCGAATCAACATAACCCTATCTCAAGTTTTACCACACCTGCTAAAATCCAATTTGGTTACCCTGAAAGAGGCTCCCAAAAACCCCAACACTACATCTCCTCACTACAATGCAAATGCTCGGTGTGCTTACCATTCTGAAAGTCCAGGCCATGATACAAAAGACTGTTGGGCTTTAAAGAACAAAGTGCAGGATTTAATTGAAGCAAAGGAGATTGAATTCAACACTCTTGAGACTCCTAATGTTATTACTGCATCTATGCCCAAACATGGCTCAGGAATCAATGATATTGATGTTGACTCTGCCATAGAAGATGCTGACGGTAGCTATGACATAGACAAGTGGATCTTCCCAACCATCAGTGGTGGACCCAGCAATTGGGAGGCTAAATATTTTGTTCCCATCTCTTTTATTCAAGAGTAATTTGTCTTTTTGTTTTAAGGAAATGTAATATTTGAACAATTGAGGCATTAAAACCTTGTGTCTTACGCGAGGCACAATGCTCTATTTGTGAGGGTCATGTTTCATTTTCATATGTCATTAATAAAGCATTGGATGTTTTTTTTACATAAAATTTTTTCACTCTTTGCCTTTCTTTTCTGCTTTGTACTTTATCAAAACAATTATGCTCTTACACACACTCACATATCAAACTGCAGATCCACATCCACTATGGATCCCATTAATAATGGTTCTGCTATTGATCATTATGACTTTGAAAATCTGATCAACCAAGCCGAGGACGAAGGTGAGAAAGATTGTGAGGTACCGGGAGAGCTTGTCAGACTGTTACAACAGGAAGAAAGGGAAATACAACCTCATGAGGATCCAGTTGAGACAGTGAACTTGGATACTGAAGAAGACAGAAAAGAAGTCAAGGTAGGTGCTAACTTACAGCCCAGTGTCAAACAACGATTAATACAGATGCTACATGACTATGTTGAGGTTTTTGTCTGGTCATACGAACACATGCTCGGACTTGACACTGATATTATGGTTCATCACCTACCTAGAAAAGAGGACTTCCCTCCAGTGAAACAGAAGGTTCGTCGTATGCGGCCGGATATGTCAGAAAAGATCAAGGCTGAAGTCATGAAACAATTCAATGTCGGTTTCTTAGCTGTCACGTCTTATCCATAATGGGTCACCAATGTTGTTCCAGTACCTAAGAAAGACGGTAAGGTACATATGTGTGTGGATTACAGAGACCTGAATAAGGCAAGCCCCAAGGATGACTCTCTGCTTCCCCATATCGATGTTCTGGTTGACAACACCGCACAACATAATGTATTCTCCTTCATGGATGGTTTCTTCGGATATAATCAGATCAAAATGGCACTTGAGGACATGGAGAAGACGACATTTTTCACACAGTGGGGCACTTTCTGCTACAAAGTTATGCCATTTCGGCTAAAGAACACCGAGGCAACCTATCAGCATGCCATGGTAGATTTGTTTCATGATATGATCCATCACGAGATAGAGGTCTACGTTGATGACATGATAGCCAGGTCTCAGACTGAAGAGGAGCACCTTGATCACCTACAGAAGTTATTTGACAGGCTGAAGAAATACAAACTGAGGCTGAACCTGAATAAGTGCACTTTCTAAGTAAGATCCGAAAAGCTCTTAAGCTTTATTGTCACCGGTAAAGGCATTGAAGTGGATCCTACAAAGGTCAAAGCTATACAAGAAATGCTTACTCCTTGCACTGAGAAGGAAGTTAGGGTATTCTTGGGACGCCTAAACTATATTGCCAGATTCATTTCACATCTGACAGCTACTTGTGAGCCAATATTCAAGTTACTGAAGAAAGATCAAGCAGTGAAGTGGAATGATGATTGCCAGTATGCCTTTGACAAAATCAAGGAATACCTTCAAGAGCCTCCAATTCGGATGCCTCCAGTTGAAGGAATACCTTTGATAATGTACTTAACAGTGTTAGATAATTCAATGGGGTGTGTGTTGGGGCAGCATGACGAGTCTGGTCGAAAAGAGCATACAATATACTACCTTAGCAAAAAGTTTATCGACTGTGAAATAAGATACTCACTGCTCGAGAAAACAGTATATGCTGACCCATACTACCTTGTTGATATCTAAGATGGATCCTGTCAAGTACATCTTTGAGAAGCCTACTCTCTCCAGAAGAATAGCAAGATGGCAAATGATCCTGACCGAATACGACATTCAATACACAACCCAGAAAGCAATTAAGGGAAGTGTACTAGCTGATAATTTGGCTCATCAGGCTGTGGATGACTACCAATCCATGAATTTTGAGTTCCCAGACGAGAATATCATGTTAGTAACTGATTGTGAAGAACCTGGACCAGATGAAGGACCTGAAAAAGGATCCCAATGGACTATGGTTTTTGACAGAGATTCCAACGCTCTTGGCAATGGCATCGGTGTTGTGATCATATCTTCTAAAGGATGTCATACTCCTTTCACGGCTAGGCTATGTTTCAACTGTACCAATAATATGGCTAAGTATGAAGCATGTATCATGGGTCTCAAAGCTGGAATCGGTTTAAGAATCAAGTTCTTAAGCGTGTTTGAAGACTCGAATTTGGTAATCAGCCAGATCAAAGGATAATAGGACACGAAGCACCCTAATCTCATACCATACAAAGAGCATGTGTTGACACTAATCACATACTTTGAAGAAATTACCTTTGAGAATTTTCCACGAGAGGAAAATCAACTAGCGGACACGCTAGCTACAATGTCATCCACGTTCAAGGTCAGGTGGGATAATGAAGCTCCTCAGATCACCATTGAGAGGATGGACGAGCCAACATACTGTCACGATATTGGTACTGAAGAAGTAGTGGACAAGCCTCGGTTCCATGAAGTCAAAAGATATCTCGAAGCCCAAGAATATTCTGAGGGAGTGTCAGTCAATGATAAGAAGTTCCTAAGGAGGTTCTCTACTAAGTTCTTTCTCAGTAACGGGATCCTTTACAAGCGCAATCATGACTCTACCTTGCTTCGGTGTGTAGAGAAGAGTGAGGCAGAAAAGATTATGGATGATTTACACGAAGGTACCTTTGGCACTCATTCCAGTGGACATTCAATGGCTAAAAAGATCCTACGGGTAGGATACTACTGGTCCATTATGGAAGAATATTGTTATCAACATTCACGAACTTGTCACAAATGTCAGATCTATGCTGACAAGGTACATGTACCTCCGGTTCCTCTGAACATCTTGACTTCTCCTTGGCCATTCGCAATGTGGGGCATCGACGTGATTGGAGAGACTAGACCTACAGCTTCTAATGGGAACCGCTTCATCCTGGTTTCCATTGATTACTTCACGAAGTGGGTCGAGGCAGCTTCATTTGCTTCTATTACCAAGAACGTTGTAGCCCGATTCATCGGACATAACCTTATCTGTTGGTACGGTATCCCAAAAAGAATTGTTATAGATAATGGTACAAATCTCAATAACATTATGATCACCGAGCTTTGCATGCAATTCAAGATTCAACATCATAACTTTTCTCCCTATCGGCCGAAGATAAATGGCGATGTAGAAGATGCTAACAAAAACATCAAGAGAATCATACAGAAGATGACAGTGACATATAAAGATTGGCATGAGATGTTAACATTTTCTCTTCATGGTTACCGCACCACAATGTGCACATCAACAGGGGAAACTCCTTTCTCTTTGGTATACGGTATGGAAGTTGTCCTGCCCATTGAAGTCCAGATCCCTTCCCTAAGAATCATGACGGATGCAGGGCTGAGCAAAGACGAATGGGTCCAGACTCGACTTGACCAGTTAAACCTGATTGATGAGAAGAGGCTCGCGGTTGTTTGTCACAGTCAGATGTACCAAAAACACATGATCAACGCTTTCAACAAGAAGGTCAGACGTCAAGTATATTAGGCTGGTGACCTGGTAATCAAGCGCATCATACTGGCACAAGGTGATCCCAGGGAAAAATGGACTCCCACATACGAAGGGCCATTTGTAATCAAGATTATATTTTCTGGTGGAGCCGTGATCTTAACCACTATGGATGATGACGACATTCCACACCCTATAAACGCGGACATAGTTAAAAGATACTACGCATAAACAAAGACCTGCTAGGTTGACTGGCCTAGGCAAAAATTAGGGTATCCCGACGAACCAAAAGGGTTCGGGAGAAAATTAGGGATATACATGGAAAAAAATCTATACACCCGGCAAGTCGAAAACCTGAAAAGGCGGCTTGAGCAAAAAAAGGTATCCCGATGGACCGAAAACCTGAAAGGGAGGTCCAGGAAAAAATTAGGGATTTAAAGCGAATAACTATGTCCCATTGGATCACCTTACATCCAGTCTTCAGTATCAACTATCAAGCTCAAAGCGGTACTAATCAATCCAATCAGCTTCGGACAAGCAGCGAAAGTGATGAGATGCTCAAGGACATAAAGGTAATAGTGGAATGGGAACCCAGTGGGATTATTTCACATAGCTGTCTTTCTTTGTATATTGTTTTTTTATAATTCTTACGACGGTATTCTCTAACTAGGATGTTTGTCTCCTTGTACAAAAACGCTTAGTTCAAGTTAATACAAAACTATTCCTTTAAAAGTGAAAAACTTATGTTTTTATTTTCCTGTTTTGTGTGCGAAAACGTCCAGTGGTTATTCTTGAACATATGCATTTGAATATGATTACTACTTACAAATATACACCTAAAAAAACAGAAAGTCAATTGCTAATGACTTTAAGAAACGGGACAATATCTAAGGGTCATCCACAAGATCCCCGCATATGTCTTCCCCGACAAATACCTTCTCCAACAGGTACAGAGGCAGGGGCATTCTAATACAAGGTCACTGCCATATTCTCAGCAGGCAACCTATTGATGTCAGTTGTTCTCGCATCCCTGGCAGAAGCAAAAATCTCCAATTGCTGCTCCAAAATCCCCAGTGAAGTTGCCAAGCTTCTCGAGATTCCCCAATAGAATTTCGACAAAATCCCCAAGCAGTTTGTGAAGTTCACCTTCCGCAACAGATTCTTATAAAAACTCAAGTAGTTTATAAAGACTTATTCCCAATATAGTTTATTTCTCTAGCTGCAGAAGTTCATCTCCCAGCGGAGTTTATTTCTCCAAAACTGTTGAAACATTCCAATAGAATTCTTCCTCTCAGAAAAATCATTATCAAACAGAAGTCAAAGATCCTCGACAGAGAAAGGGAATTGCCAACAAAACCGTCTCCATTCACTATCCCCGGTGGAAATTGAAGAATCTCTTTCTTCACTCACCAACAACAGTCCGGGATTCAACTTCCCGACACTCTTCAGTAGCAGTCAGAGTTTTATTTTCCCAGACAAAGATACCGCACAACAGCATTACATGTTCATACATCATGGCATATGCATACAAATACATATATCATAATCTCATTTATTTTGGGATCATCATGCAATTCATACATCATGACATCACATGAAACTGATTTTACCTTTTCAGGTTAAATTAGCAAACACACAAATACTATCAACTTTTACAGCAGGTCAAAGATTAATGCCCGAAGCCAGACGGGGAAACTATCTGCACGACCAAGTGGTATAAACTCCTGAAATAACACGGGTTTACGAACAAATGCAGCAGGCTACAGATTAATGCCCGAAACCAGACGAGGAAACTATCTGCACGACCAAGTGGTATGAACTCCCAAAACAAGACGAGTTTACCAACAAATACAGCAGGCTACATATTAATGCCTGAAACCAGACGGGGAAACTATCTGCACGACCAAGTGGTATGAACTCCCGAAATAAGACGGGTTTACCAACAAATGCAGTAGACTATAAATTAATTCCCGAAACCAGACGAGGAAACTATCTATGTAACCAGCAAAGTAAGTTCCAGATTAATACATGTAACAAGCCAGGACAACTATCTGTGGATAATCGATTGTAGATTAATACCTGTAACAAGCTAGGATAACTATCTACATAAAGAGATTGAAGATTAATACCTGTAACAAGCCAGGAAAACTATCTTTCTTTCTTAAGTCAGAGATTAATATTGGACACTAGACATGAAAACTTTCTCAACGACCAAGCAAAAACATAGTTCCAGATTAATACCTGTAACAAGCCAGGAGAACCATCTGTGGACGACCGACTGTGGATTAATACATGTAACAAGCCAAGAAAACTATCTACATAAGAAGACTGAAGATTAACACTCGAAATTAGACGGGAAAACTACCTTTATTTCTTGGGTTATAGATTAATACTTGAAACCAGCCAGGACAACTATCTCAATGACCGACAATTTTTCAAATTCTAGATTAATACCTGAAACCAGACAGGACAACTATTTGTAAACGACTAATTGTAGATTAATACCTGAAACCAGACAGGAAAGCTATCTACATGACCATATAAAGCAATTTTATACAGGTTTCTTCTTATACAGTCTAACACGGGCTCATCTTGAAGTAGCCCTACACAGGCTCTTTCTAATACATTTCCAGATAACAGTTAATTCCATTATCCCCAGCAAATCACTAGAAACCTGGACTTCAACCAGAATACAACAAAATGTCATCTCTCTAATGATACCTCTTCAACAGAGCCTTGGACAACTGAAGTTCCTAGACTCTATTCCCCACAGAGTTCTCCTCAAATAGGAGAACAACAGAAATCCACATTCCCCAACAGACTCCTCCTCAGACAGCAAGAACAGGAACCCCCAAAGGGACCATGTATGAAATCATCATCTATTTTGGATGGTATCTTTAAGCCCATCTCTGACGACTCTCTGTCATCTCCTACAAATGGCATTTGTAATCCTATTCCCTCCATCATCAATCATCAGTGTTATTTCATGTGAGTACAAATTTTTGGGCACTCTAGTGTTCAACCATCTTCCACCTGCATATCACGAAAGGCAGATAAGCCAATCTAAATCCTTAGGTTTAAGAATATTGAACAGGGGCAGCTATTGTACCCTAAATTTTTCCCTCTCATGTTTTCCAAGATTTTTTCTTGTATGCGTGGTCGCAAGCACTTGATTCAAGGAAAAAATAAATTTTTTTGAACATAAACAAGGAGTCTTTGATTGGCATCTTAATAAAGTATTTCGATTGGCATGTTAAAGGGCTTTCCATTTGTATTTGGAAATGATTCAATTGAGCGCCCAACATTATCCAAGCTTGCCCCAAATTTCCAAGCTTCGATTGAAGCCTTGGCCTTTTTCTTGTTTGATATATACAAGCTTCGACTGGGCATGTGTTCCCTTTGAAATATCCTCCTTCGATCCAGGAGGGAAGGACCTCCCGTTAGTGCTCCTTCGATTGCACCATTGGCCTTGCATGCTGGCTTGATTCACAATGCAATGGCTGCCTGCATGCAAGCTGGATTCCTGCTTCATTTGGGCATTTTATTATCTTTAGAGCAAGCTTAATTCCTTCTTCGACTAGACAAATTATACCTCTAGGCGTGCCTTTAGCATATAAAGCAAGAACTTCTTCAAACTGGCCTTTGATTCACAAAGCTCCCACTGGGCAAAAGGCCCCTCAATGTGTCACCAGCGCACGTAATCCCCTTAATGCTTGCCTTGGATTCACTAAGACAAAGACTTCGTTTGTGCTTACTTTCAATGCACAAGGCCAAGACTCCTGAACCCAGTTTCTGCACTATGGCCCCTTCATATGAGCATTTCAAAGGTCCAGTCGAGGGACACACATTGGAGAGTCGGTCGAATAAGGAACAAAGCATGCATGTGACCCCTTCAAAAGAGCACATATTTGGTTGAAAAAAAATAATACACAAAGGTTCCATTCGAAGGACACTTTGATGGAAAACGCATATTGTTGTCTAAAAAGGGGGTATGGTCGAAAGATGGATCTAGTTGGTCAAAATGAAAAAAATATTCAAAGAGGCTTGCTGGTCCAAAAGCCAACATATTGTCAGTTTCAAGCCAACATGCGCAAGCACATTCATTGGCTAGGTAAGATTTTTCGTTTGGGATAGCTAAATAGGGGTTTCAAACAAAGAAGTCCCAGTGATGAGAATATGATCCAGTCGAAGGGTGCACAAGAGGTACATTCGAAGAAGCATGCAGAAGCCCCATTCAAAGGACACACCTTGGTGGCCCATTCGAAGAGGGCATAAAGCATACACAGAAAGTCCATTCAAAAGAGCCAGTCGAAGTAGGCAACTTGAGGCTAATCAAAGGGAAGTGATTGAAGGTGTTCGAAAGAGGGAAGCGTGTCCAGATTCATTCAAATTCAAAAAGGGACAAGTTTCCATGACTTTTGTAACGTTATAAAACTTCATTCATGACTTTGAAAACACTTGCTTATGGCTGTTTAAACCTGTATTCTCTTGTCCCCTTGTTTACAGTTACACACATACGTTGCCCCATAAACCACCCCAAAGGTATCAAATATTCCTAAACACTAGCCAATTCACGCCCCATTCAAAGCATCTTTGTGATACGGTGGCAGAACCGACTGTTATACTGGTTTGAGTTTTGTATTCGAAAATATGCGGTAAGCAAGAGTCGCACTGACTTTTCTTTTATCCAACAAAGGAAAGGGTGAAAAGAACAGAAAAAGACCTTTTCGAGAATTTTCTGAGTAGGAGGGGTAGATTATGGAAAGGGAAGGTGTTAGCATCCTTTCCATCCGTAGTTATCTACGAGATCTTAGAGGTTTTCTCATTTTGAAATACCTTTGTGCATTGTGTGTTTGAAATTTTTTTGAAAACACCTTAGTACGGCAAGCTTTGTAATGTTTCTCGGGATAGTGGAGAAAGTATATAAAGTGTTTTGAAATTGTTTTTTAAAAGTAGTTTTGTGTGTAAGTGCAAAATGTTTGAGTAGACTTCTAACAGCTATCTATTTTATTACTCAAAAAAAGGGTCGTTATTTTCCTCTTTTCCTTTAGACAATGCTATCTATTGTACCCCAAAATTTTCCCTCCCATCTCCTCAACATTTTATCATCACAAAAACCTTTGAAGATCAAGACCCAGTTAGGGTTTCCTCTGCTCAAGACTTCTCCTTGCTCTGTTGACCCAAATTAGAGTTTGTGATTGCACAAGGATATTTTGACCTAAAATGCCTAAGATGACTTTCATGCTTCATGTTGGACTCCCAAGTTTATCCATACCAAGTTTCAAGTCTTGATTCCAAATGTTGCCCAGTCAATTGGACAGTTGACCTAGAAATCAACTGTATTGGGGAAAAAGTCAACTGTGGCCAATTGACAGTCAAACATCATGAAAATTGACCCACATCAACATTATGAACTCACATGGACCATTTGACCAAGTTTGGATCACAATTCCACAAGAAATTTGATCAGATCATCAAAAGGGCAAAATGGTCATTTTTAGGGTTTTGACTGCACAAAGGCAATTTTTGACTGTTTGACCTAGCCAATGGCAAACCAAGCTCACATATGGACTCAAGGACCCCATGGAATTATCTTGACATGCTCAACAAGTTCAAAAGATCCCAAGTACACAAGATTGACAGTTGAATTTCCCAGTCAATTGACCAATTTTGACTGTATACTGAAAAGTCAAACTTTGACTTTTTGGTCAAAATCAAGGGTCAAGATTCATTTTTCATCAAAACATGCCAAATCATGAAACTTGTTCACCAAGAAATCAAGAAATGCAAATTAGGGTTTGAAATGGAAATTTTTCATAACTTAGAATTTTTCTAAGTTATGGAAAACCCTAATTTTTTCCCAAACTTTACCCCACTTTCTCACCAAGATTCATTTGGATTCAAACAAAAGTCAAAACATGAAAGTTGTAGCTTGTTGCATAATCTAAAAATTTGATTCACAAAGTTTTCCCAAATGAGGCTTGTATCTCAAGTTACAATTTTTGGAATAAGGGTACTAAACCATTCTTAACTTAGTGAAATTTCAACCTATTTTGGCAAGGTTTTCTACCTAACTTCAAGGCCATTTTCCATACACTTCCACTTGGAATTTCAATGTGCATTTCAAAGATGGATTGTAGTACACATTCCAAGCTTTCCAAAATGTCCAAGAACTCATCAAACAACCTCATAACTTGAGAGAATCGAATTTCACAATATGGCAAAAACTCACTTTTGAATTGGTCATGTACATGTTCATAACTTATGCCATTTTCAAGTCAGCTTGGTTTGTGCTACATTACAGGTCCTTAAACCAATCAACACTCAATAATTTAATGCATATTCATTGTGCCAAAGTGTTGTTCTATGAGTTCAAGCATTACATACAAGTTTAATCCATTTATGGAAAAAGTGAAATAGCCATTTTTGAAAAGTTAAGCTTTATGTCCAATTGCAAATCCACAAGTACAGATCAAAATCTAATTGGCACAAGATTATGAGCATAACACACTGATCAAGGAGGAGCTTTGCAGCATGATTAGGGGTCCTCTACCTGTCTAGAATACAACTTGGCTTTTGTTTGCTTAAGTGTGAAGAAAAGTATCATAACATACACCAACTTCCATTCCTGCAAACCAAGCCTTAGAGAAAGTTATCAAGCACATTCCAAACATCAAACACAAGCTAGAACACGAGCCTTTGGCCTCCAATACCTTGAAAAACTCAGAACCACCATCAAACTGCTCAAACAGAGCAACCTCTGCAGATTGAGTTCCAACTCTCAATCCTTTCAAGCATTCTTGCCCAAACCACTTCAGACACCTTCCCTACCATCAATCCAAACTATCCAAAGCATTAGAAGCAACCTGTAACTCCTCTAACCCTTTTGGCCATTTTCACTTTTCTGATTTGCAGGTGAAGAGCTCCAGCACGATTCAAAAGGTTTCAAGACAAAGTAAAGCTTGAAATAGCATCCCTGGACCTCAAGGAAGCTATACCAATCATCACCTTGCACTGAAAGCTTCTCCATTGCCAGATACAACTTCAACTGAACAGGTAAGTTCATGAACTCGTATCTCTCTTATTAGGCATTGTTAGCTTTAGGTTTATGAAGAAAACATGTCACAATCATAGCCCTGAACATGCCCATATAATTAGATTTCGTTTATATTATGTATGCTTAGAGAATTTGATGTCTGAACTTTGAACAAAAATTAGGTTAAGAATTGGGAGAGAAGAAATTCTCTCTCATTTCTGAGAGTTAAAACATGTTCTTTATATGTGTGAATTCGTGAGAAGATGCTTAACAGTTTTGATGTTGGAAGTTTTTGCTAAAACTCAGAGAATCAGGACCTTGCAATGGAAGAAAGAGGCGCGTGTTTTTGTTCAAACAGAAGTCTGGAGGTTGAAGAAAGGTCTTCATGGGCTGGGCTTGTGTTGACTTTTCTTTTTGCACCATACATTTGCTTCTGAACCCCCTGAGCCCATTTTGCTTATTTCTTTGACTTTTTGACTTTTTCTTTTTTGGATTGACTCATTTATTTTTTTCTCATGATATTAAAAAAATAAAAAATATTTTTCTCACCATTTTTGAATTTATTAGGCATTTATTTGATTTTCTTTTAGTTTGTACATAAATAAATAAATACATATACTTTTATTTAAAATACTAAAATAGTGCAAATACATTTTTATACATTTTTATTTTGTTTTACTTTCTGAAAATATTTTATATAAAAAAAAATAATACTTTTTTTTTATCAAATATTAAATATTATTAATTTGTATATATAATACATATTTAGTAAATAATATATATATATATATATATATATATATATATATATATATATATATATATATATATATATATATATATATATATATATATATATATATATATATATATATATATATATATATATATATATATATATATATATATATATATATATATATATATATATATATATATATATATATATATATATATATATATATATATATATATATATATATATATATATATATATATATATATATATATATATATATATATATATATATATATATATATATATATATTTATTAATATATTTAGGGTTAAAATACAAAATATACACTTTTTATTTTTATTAATATTTAAATATAAAAAAATACCTTTTTACAAATATACTTCATTTTTATTTTATTTTTGTATACCATAAATAAATACTTGTACATAATAAATAAATAATGCATTTTATTTAATAGAATTAGGGTTTAACCCTAAACATACAAAAACTACAAAATAATACTTTTTTTTTTATTTTATTTATTTGACATAAATAATACTTTTTTTTTCATACATATAAAAACCTTTTTTTTGCATTTTGCATCTTTATTCTTATTTTATTTAATTTATGCAAATTAAATCATCTTGTAAATAATTCAAATATTGATGTAATAGTTAGGTTTTAATTCCTTGTCAAAATCCTCATTTGAACATTTGTACCCCCTTTCCCATATATGGTTTTGTAATAGCTTAGTAAATTTATTTTCGCACTTTATTGCTTTCTAATTATACCATGTTAGAATTAGGGTTTGTATGCGAAAAAACAATGGAAATAGTTTTGACCTAATTTCAAAGATAAACAAGCATGAAAATGGACAACACATATCACACTTGCACCCCCTAGGGTATTCCACTTGTTGCCTTTCAAAATTGGGCCATATTGCATGTTAGGTCTCTTTGGGCAAAACAAACATAAATCAAATGATCATAGTCCCTCGATGACGCTTTCAACATGTTGCCTAAACAAATGATCAAGTCCCTTAAAGAAAATTGCCCAAAGATACTTGACACCGTTGCAATTATGGCCTAAACGATGATCCACGCCCGTCCCTTTCACATCCTAACATGAGATTGTCCACCAAATACAATGGTGGAACAAACTTGTTAAAAGGGTTAAAACATAGCAATAAACTTTGAGAAATTTAGGAGTAGATAACCTCTTAGTTACTTGAGTCAAACTTGCAAAACAACACACTTGCCTATTTTCTAAAACACACCTCACAACACTTTCAAAACAACTTTCAAAAACAAATGAAAACCTTTTCAAAAGACATACATCTATGTACACATCCCAACATGGATCATTACAAAGGTTGCCACCACATTGGCCTCTTTTCAAAACAATTTTTAAACCCACACACACACACAAGCACCATTTCAAACAATTGAAAATTAAGGCAAGTTGATCTAAGCAAGTAACTAAGAGCCCATGGATAACCATGGATAGAAAGGGTGCTAATACCTTCCCTTTCTATAATCTACTCCCCGAACCCAAGAAAACATCTCAAAAGGTTTTTGCTGTGCTTTTTAACCTTTCCTTAGGATAAAATAAAAATTCGGTGGCGACTCTTGCTCAACCGAAACATTTGCGAAAACAAACGCAAAACCATAGTCAGTTCTCCCACCGTATCACCAGAACTGGCGACTCTGTTGGGGAAAAATTTAAAAGTGGAGTAACCTTAGGGCTTAGATCACCTTTGTTTTCAATTGTTTGCTTTGTTTGCTTTTATATTTGTGGGCTTTGCATCGGAGTTTCATAGATCCTAACCCGGATCTGGGGAATACCCTTTTTAGGTAGCATAATCTGTGAGGGACCTGTCCGGCGTAGACCGACATGGGTGAAGCAGTGGCTACGTTGGTGTGGCACCTTGGTCTGTACCTATATCCCTTGTGTTGCAACGGGGAGAATATAGGTCTTCTAAGAAGTCATTAAACACCAACCAACCTTAGAACCTTAAATTAACCAAACTTGGCCATTAGGACAGTAGCAGTATGCTACACTCATTGAGACTAAACTCTCGCGATGGTTTTGGCCGCAAGAAAAGATTGTGATGCTGGAGTTATGACCGATTGAGGGTAGTCAATGATTTGAGATCCTCTAGAACCCGGTTACTTTTGATAGGACAGGTTTTAACCAACGAAACCAAAAGAGGGTAATACCCAAACTTCATGTTGGCCTGAAACCTAAGGGTTGTCTTGTATGACTTGTGTGCCTTATCATGTTTTCTTGTGTGAATACTTGTGGTGTGCTTCATCATAGCATCATGCCATCATACCATTGCATGCATCCAGTATAATGGACTAACCCATTTCAAAGACAAAAAAGTTTCATCTTTGCTCTGTTTTGTAGGACATCATGATGCCCGTGCGTAGGAATACTATCCGGCTCAACTTTGTTCAACCACCAACTTTGCTCAAGGATTTGGTTGGTAGGATTCCAAACACTTCTTCCTTCATCAACAGGCATGGTTCTCTCCTTGGCTTGATCACTGCAAAATGGGACCAACAACTGATCAGTGTTCTGACCCAGTTTTATGACCCTCTGTATCATTGTTTCACCTTTCAAGACTTCCAGCTGGTTCCTACCCTGGAAAATTCTCCTATTTGCTTGGGATCCCTGTCTTGGAGCAAATTCCTTTCACTGGTTTGGAAAAGACTCCTAGGCCTGAAGAGGTTGCTGCAATTCTCCCCTTGACCAAAGAAGAGGTATTGGCTAACTGGGAAACTAGAAGTGGAGTTAAGGGATTTTTGGTCAAATTTCTGGTTGGCAAAGCTAATGATTTCTGGAATGACTTGGACTTCAAGGCGTACGAGGATATTCTGGCTCTTTTGATCTATGGTCTAGTATTGTTTCCCAATCCTGACACCTTTATCAGCATCTATGCCATAAGGATCTTCATGTCTCGGAATCCTGTACCCACTCTTTTGGGTGATATCTTGCAACAACTCTATGCTCGTACTGCCCGAAAACGGGGAACTCCGTGGTGTTGTGCTCCCTTTCTAGTGAGGTGGTTTATTTCGCACCTTCCTAAGTTCGTGCTGAAGAATGAAGAAGGAAAAGGTTGGGCTCGGAGGTTAATGTCTCTCACTGATAATGACATCACTTGGACTCTCATAGGTTTGGATGAGGTAGCTGTTATTGATCGTTGCGGAGAATACCCTATTGTTCCGTTGATTGGTATCCAAGGAGGAATCTCTTATAATCCATGCTTAGCTCTCCGTCAGTTTGGAAGAGCCAGAGGAGTTGGGCCTCATGAAATGTTAGTTCCTCACTTCCATTTTGAGTTTCAGGCAGACAGTGACAAACTACGCCATGGATTCATTAGAGCTTGGGACAGAATTCACAAAGCTGACCCCCATGGGACTAAAGACTTCTCTACCAATGGAACCCTATTGCAAATGGGTCCGCATCCGTGCTCAGAGGTTAGGTATGCCGTACGAAGCTGTCAGACCTATCATTCTTGAATCTCCTGATGAAGATGGGGTTCCTCCAACTGTCCTCCCTCTGCAGATACCCACTGATTTTGACACAATGAAGAGATCTTGGGCGCAGCTAAAGGAAGAACGGGATTTCTATCGGGAAAAGTTCAACGAGCAGGAACGGAAGATCCAAAGGCTGAATAAGCAATTGGAGGAAGAGCGGGTTCTGAATAACTACATCAACACTGAGAAAAGGAGGCCATGGGAGCACTGATGGGCTTTGGATATTTCCTTTTATAGCTTTTATTTCCTTTCCAGTATTTTCCATTCCTGTAATGCCTAAGGGCAAGTTGTTGAACAATTAAATTTTTAATCTAATGAAGTGTGTTTCCCTTTTGTCTACAAAGTTGAATCTTGTTTGTCTTTGAAAACATAAAACATACGCATCTCATTGCACCATATGCATAGCAGGTACCCTATTTCACAGGTTGCTTAATCTTCTTCGCTGTTTATTTGAACAGTCATCATGAATCCAGACTCATCCAGTGAGCAAGCAATCAAGGCCCTTCAGGCCCAAAGTGCCCAGTTTCAAGAGATGGTCCTGAGCCTGGCCCAAGGTCAGCAAGAGTTGAAGACCCTACTCCTAAAGAAGAAGAAGAAAAAGAGGACTGCGTTATTCAACACCGGACGCAGATTTGGGAACACACTCCATAATGAAGCTGAACCAACTATTTCTTCTGCTGAGAAAAACAGTCCCCAAGGGGGAGGAGCTCCTAGTCCTGCAGTCTCTGACAACGAGACGGACTATAATGACGAACAATACCCACCTGCTGCTGACAGATACAAGCAATTGGAAGACCGCTTGAGCGCCATGGAGATTCAGAATGTGCTGGGGCTGGATTTTGGAGATTTGGGGTTATCTTCTGGGGTAGTAATCCCACATAAGTTTAAGGCGCCTGCCTTTGCCAAATATGATGGGGCCTCCTGTCCAAAGCTGCATCTAAGGTCGTACGTAAGGAAGATCCAACCTTACATGGCAGATAAGAACCTTTGGATTCACTTCTTCCAAGATAGTCTTTCGGGGTCACAGCTTGAGTGGTTCTACCAACTAGATGGAACTAGCATCCGACACTGGGAAGATTTGGCAACCGCATTCTACAGACAATATCAATACAATTCTGATCTCGCTCCTACGCGTACCCAACTTCAGGGTATGTCTCTAGGAACGGGCGAAGGGTTCAAAGAATATGCACAAAAATGGAGAGATTTGGCTGGCAGGGTGCAGCCTCCATTGACTGATCGTGAGCTGGTTGATATGTTTCTAGGGACCTTGTCTGGTCCATTTTTTAATCATTTGGTTGGTAACTCCTCCGCTGGGTTTACGGATTTGATTCTGACAGGAGAAAGAATTGAAGCTGGCATCAGGTCAGGAAAGATACAAAAAGCTGCCTCCACAAGTACTGAGAAAAGGCCTTTCAAGAAAGAAGCAAGTGCAGTATATGGTCCTAGAAGACAAGTCAAGCCAGAAAGTCGCCAAGCCGTCAATGCTTTGGTCATTTCAAAACCTGTTGCTGCTCCTCAGCAGTACAATCAACAAAGAGGTGAAAGGCCCAAGAGGCAGTATACTCGGCTGAGTATGACCTTATCTCAAATTTTACCCCAACTGTTATCAACCAACTTGGTGACCCTCAAAGAAGCTCCTAAGGTCGTGAATACTGCATCTCCTAAGTATAACCCAAATGCCCGTTGTGCTTATCATTCCGATAGCCCCGGGCATACTACTGATGATTGCTGGGCCTTGAGAAATAAAGTGCAAGATCTTATCGACGCGAAGGAAATTCAGTTTGAGGCGCCTGAGAGACCAAATGTTGTAACTGCTCTTATGCCCCAGCATAGAGTAAATGCCATTGAGGAAGAGTTGTATGCTGTTTCGGTGAATGATGTTGCTACCCCTCTTTTGACTGTTAAAAGGAACTTACTACTAGCCGGTTTATTTCTGGGTTGTAGCAAGGGTTGCCTCTTGTGTGTTGTTATCCCAACCGGTTGTCCGCTGCTTAAATCAGGCATCCAAAGCCTGATGGATAGCAAGGAAATTCTGTTCAAGATAACTGCTGTTCCATTTGTCTCCGTTGAAGAGATATCTGTTGTCACAATTTACAATCCTGCCAAAGCTCCCATGAAGAAACCAGTCCAAATTATGTCTGTTGCACCCATTACTATTACTGTTCCGGGGCCTCTCCCCTATGAGTCTGATAAAGCGGTCCAATGGCATTATGGGGCCGACGTGTATGTGCTTGGGGTGAAGCAGGAGTTCAACACCAATACCAGTATCAGTAACATCACTGGTCCCGCCAAGATTACCCGCAGTGGCAGGCTCTTCTCGCCTGACATTGCACCGCCAGTTATCCGAAAACCTCTCACCATCACACCCGCAAGTGTGCATGTTCCAATTCAAGTTCCTATGTGTGATCGGTGGATCTGGAACTGACTGTTTAACGTTGGTTCGTGAAATGTCGCGGAAGCAAGAGTCGCCACCGTCTTTTATTTTCTCCAAATGGAAAGGACAAAAGCACAGAAAAATTCCTTATAGAGATTGCTCTCAGTTCGGGAGGTAGGTTATAGAAAGGGAAGGTGTTAGCCCCTTTTCTATCCATGGTTATCCATGGGCTCTTAGATACTTGCTCATTTGTGTTTTCAAAAATGGTTTGTTTGCTTTTCAACTGTGGGTTTAAAAAAGTTTCTTTGAAAATTTCAGTTCGACTCTTGTATCAGTCCTCAAGAGTGTTTGAAAAATTGCTTTCGAAAGCTTTTTGAAAATGTGTTGGTTTGAAAAGTATTTTTGAATTTTGTTTGAAATTTAGAGCAAGTATCTACGAGAACCTACCTACCCTAAGGAATTCGTCTGTGTAAATGTCCTTTAAAGTAGTGCCATCCCACCATTGAGAGGTAGGTAGCACCACCGTTGGAGGTGTTCGGGGAGGTTCGGGACATGGTGATCACCAGAGCAATGGGAAGACACCTTAGAAGCTACCCTCATGCCAGGTTCCCGGATCATGAGGACTTACTAAGACATCCTCTGCTCGACGATCACCTTTCGAGGCAAGGCAACAGTAAGGCGTACCCTAGGGGTGGTGTGTGATTTGTGTGTCATGTTCATTTATTTTTGTCTTTTGTCATGTCATGGGTGATCTAGCGTTTGTTTTTATTTTTGTCCATACATTCTTTCATGCCTTGATTAACAATTAAAAATTGCGGGAAAGTAAAAGTTCTAAGCTATTACAAAAGGCGCGGGTCCACATCGCCAAAATTAAACCAGGACCCGATTTGACAGAAAAATAAAGAAAATAAAGTAAATAAAGAATTAAAAGTGCAAGAAATTAATTACATGGCTTCGGGAGAGATACATAAATATTTAAACGAAATAAAATAAATATGCGAATAAGAATTAAAACGAGGGCGTTGGACCCTTTTGCAAAATTAAATTAAATGGTGAATTAATTAAAATTAAAAGAAAGAAAGAAATTGTTTTTTTGGTATTTTATGATTTTTATGGGAAAAGAAAGTTAATTAAAATTAAAATAAGATGCTAACCCTAATTCTAATTATTTTTAATTTATTAAGAAAAATGTTGAAGTTTTTAACCTAAAATTAACCCTAATTTTATATGCAATTTAATTATAAAAATAAATATCTAATATTTAATTATTATGGAATAAAAAATAAAAAAAAAGATGAAAATTAATTAAACCCTAGTTCTATGTTTTTTAGATTTTTATTAAAAGAATTAAAATTAAAATCTAATTTAAAACTAAGTTTAATTATATACAATTTAATTACAAAAATATTAAAATAAAAATATTTATTATATTTTTCCTCTTTTCTGACTTTTATGTGTTTTTTATATTTTTTGTGAAAATAATTAATTAATTAAACAAATAATAATTAAAAGAAAATAGAATTAATAATAAAAAAATAACATGGCAAACCTAGGGGGGTATCAGTCCCCAAAGTGGAGGTGAAGCCCATTAACCTTGAGCCCAAATCAGCATGGCTTTGTTGATTTTTTTCTGGGAGCATACACACGCGTTGACTTGGATTCATGATGTTCTCTAACTCTCAGCCTTGTGATTGATCCCAACAAACGCGTGGCACGCTTGTGATCGTGGGTGTATGATAGAGCCTTGTATTGAACCTGCATGGGAATATTGTTTGCAAAATAATATGGGAATAATGAAGACCTGGGGCTCGAACCCAGGTCATGTACGTTGCCAACACTCTCGCTTACCACTGAACCAATTCATACGCGTTTAATATATAACAACTAACAAATATTATAAAAGAAACAAGCGTTAGTGGGGCCTCCGCGCACGAACTTTCAAACCAGCCACCCATCGCTTGCCACGAGATCATCTTCTCCATTGTTTTATTTTTTCCTGAAACATAAACATCATAAGCAACGGTTTTCAAATGTTCTCTTAGGCTAGCTTCTGAAAAATAGCGACTAGCCCTGTGATGCTCATAAATTCAGCGCGAGAGTTCCATTGTCTTCGTCCAAGTCCCCTGAATCCATTCCTGGCATCGTGGTGGTCTAATTTTACTGTATTCCAAAACCCCCAATTTGAAGGTTGAAGAACCCTAAATATTATCAATGGCAGATTCGCATACAATGCCCAAAACTTCAATCAAGTCATGTGGTTAGCTTCAGAACAAAGTAATTAGTACAAAATCATGTACAAAATGCAATGATATGGTCTAAATCATAGAATACGATTATGCAAAAAGAGTGATACAGTTCACCCTCGATTTACCAATTCTCTGAGTATGGGGCCAAGTTTTTGATGGGAATCGTTTACTAGCAACCTTGGCAAGCTAATGGAATAGGTTTGGAAGCTTGAATTGACCTGCAAGTATGTTTTCAGAATTTGAGTTTTCAAAGAAAATTTCAAGTTTTATTCTTGGTCTCTAGCGCAGCTTCTTGGTTTTTTGAATTAGGGTTGTGTTCTATGTATAAGTAAGAGTGAATTAGGTCAAGAATTCTGATCAAAATCCATGCATTGATGGTTTATGAGATTTGATTTTCTTCAAGATCTTTTTCAATCTTTTTCCATGCTATTTGATACCAAATCATGCCAAAACTTTCCCTAATTGATCATGCACGAATTTGAGTGTCCAATGAGAATAATTTCTGCACAAAAAGATTTTATTTCATTAGTTTTGTATTTTTCATGCATTTTATTTTAATTAAATGAATTATAAATGATAAAAAATCCAAATAAATAAATAAAAATGGAGAAAAACTTCCCTTTGGGCCTAATGGTCGTGTGCATGCTTGGGACAATGAATTGTGGAAGAAAAATGGGCCCATTAGCAATTTTAGGTCATTTGAATCAATGTTGACTTTTCAAAATATCCAAAAATTTCCCAACTTCCATAAGGCATAACTTGCTCAATTTTTAAGCTTTGCTCATGTTCTTGGACATTTTGGAAAGGTCTTTGAGTCCTCTAACCAATGCCTTTGGTCCCATGTCACTTTGATTTACCAATATCAAGTTATGGCCTTTGACTTAAAGTCCCTTTTTGTTGACTTTTGAAAATGACCTATAATGTTGAAATTGATAACTTTTTGTGAGAGCATTTCTTGGACTTGAAGTATGAAGATGAGTTGTATGAAATGTCTTTCTCTTCAAAATGAGCTTTGGATGGAATTTTTCTGATAATCCATGTGAAAGTTATGCCCTGGTCAATTTACAGTTGACTTTTCCAGTTGTCCAAATAAGGAAACTTTTGCATCTTGATGATTTTTTGAGCCAAGCTTTGAGAATCATGATCAAGCATTGATCAAATTATGTTTGTGGCTTCAAAATGATATGTTGACCAAAAATTTGAACTTTTGACTGCCAAATGACCATTTTGCCCCTACAGTTGACTGTAGTGCAATTAGGATTTTGACTGTGCAGTTTTGTGCTGAAAGTATTGAAACTTGGTGGGAGGATACTTGACCATATTTGTAGGCATGTGGGACTTGATTGGACCCTTGGAAACTTCATTTTCTTGATCAGAACAAAAACCCTAATTTTGCCTGTTTAGGAGGCTCTTGCACTGTGCAACCCTTGGGGAATTTTGAAGCTTGACTTGGCAATTTCTTGGAGAATATGGGAGGGCAAATTTTGGGGTACAACACTATGTCTACTACTGCCGTCGAGTCCTCTGATACTCAGGGCAAAGAAGTTGCTACCGATTTGCCTGCCAGGACGGAGGCACCAAAAAAGACTGCTGTGGAAGCCTCCCAACAAGAAATGGAGGAAATCCTCAAAATCATCAAAAAGAGTGACTTCAATGTTGTTGAACAGTTGGGGCATACCCCCTCCAAAATCTCTATGTTATCATTGCTGCTATGCTCAGAGGCCCATGCAAAAGCCCTGATTTCATTTCTGAAAACGGCCCATGTGCCGCAAGAGACCTCTGCAGATCAATTCACTGACTGTGTGGCTAATTTGACAGCTGACAATGGCTTGGGGTTCTCGGATGCTGACCTTACCGCCAAAGGGAAAAATCACAATGATGCCCTGCATGTTTCCATAGAATGCAGGGGCACTACTCTCGCACATGTGTTGGTGGATACCGGTTCTTCCCTGAATGTTTTGCCTAAGAAGGCATTGGATCGCTTGGATTGTGAGGGTCTGGAGTTGAAACCTAGTAACATCATTGTTAGAGCCTTCGACGGTTCTAAGAGGATGGTGCACGGTGAAGTAGACATCCCTATTCGTGTGGGTTCCCAAGTTTTCGACTCAACGTTCTATGTAATGGATATCCGTCCATCTTACTCCTGCTTGTTGGGTCGACCCTAGATTCACAAGGCTGGGGCAGTAACATCCACTCTACACCAAAAGCTCAAATACCCTGTCAAAGGGAAGATTGTTACTGTGCAGGGTGAGGAGGAATACATGGTTAGTCACTTGAATTCATTCCGGTATATTGAGATGGACGGGGAGTTTATTGAAACCCCCTTTCAGCACTTCGAGGAGGTACCTCCAACTTTGGCATCAGCTGAAACAGTGGTTGAAGAGGACTTTCTGTTGAAGATGGCGTCCTTGAAAGATGCCCGGGCTGTAATCGAGAAAGGCAATTGTGCAAACTGGGGTCAGCTTCCTGACTTCACTCAAAAGAATGACAAGTTTGGGCTGGGCTTTACTGCAGAGGCTCGGAAGGCTGTGCGCAAGGAAAAGATCAGAAAGGCTCCGGTGTTTATCTCCGACCCAAGGGTGAATGCTATCGAGGAGGACGTAGAGGAAGCAGAGTTTGACAGTTGGATCTATCCAACCACCAGCAACGGACCAAGCAACTGGACGGCAAAGGATTTTACACCTATCACATTTGTCACGCAGTAATTAATTCTTTTGATTTCCAATTTGTAACAAGCAATATGTTAAAACTTTGTTGGCTCGGTGTCCTACCCGGGGCATCGTAGCTCCATTTGTGAGGGCTTTTTGTATGACATTTCCATATATCATCAATCAAAACATTGGACATTTGTTGCATTTCAAATCTTGTGCTCTTTTTCTTTCTGTGTTATATATTGCAAAACAGCTATATTTACACACACTCACTTATACAGGTTTCAATCCACTCTGGATCTCACTGGTAACAGCTCTGCTACCACCAGTTATGACTTCGAGAATCCGATCAACTTGGCCGAAGACGAAGGTGAAGATGATTGCGAAGTGCCTGGTGAACTCGCGAGACTGCTACTCCAGGAAGAGAGGGCTATTCAACCACATGAAGAGCCGGTGGAAACAGTGAACCTGGGTACTGAGGCAGATAGGAAATAGGTCAAGATTGGTGCCAATCTAGAGCTCAGCGTGAAGCAACGATTGATCCAGATGCTGCATGATTACATGGAGATATTTGCTTGGTCCTATGAAGACATGCCTGGTTTGGATGCCGACATTGTAGTTCATCACCTGCCAACCAAGGAAGACTGCCCTCCGGTAAAGCAAAAGGTCCGTCGTATGCGCCCAGAGATGTCCGAAAAGATCAAGGCTGAGGTTATGAAGCAATTCGATGCCGGGTTTCTAGCAGTAACTTCTTACCCTAAGTGGGTTGCTAATGTGGTGCCAGTACCGAAGAAGGACGGTAAAGTCATAATGTGTGTCGACTACAGGGATTTGAACAGGGCAAGCCCCAAGGATGACTTCCCCCTACCTCACATCGACGTTCTTGTCGACAATACTGCTCAACACAAGGTGTTCTCCTTCATGGATGGTTTTTCAGGGTATAATCAGATCAAGATGGCCCCGGAAGATATGGAAAAGACTACCTTTGTGACTCAGTGGGGCACCTTCTGTTACAAAGTCATGCCATTCGGGTTGAAAAATGCTGGGGCAACCTACCAACGTGCCATGGTTGCTTTATTTCATGATATGATCCATCATGAGATTGAGGTATACGTTGATGACATGATTGCAAGGTCCCAAACTAAGGAGGAGCACCTTGACCATCTGAGGAAGCTGTTTGACCGACTCAAGTTATACAAGCTGAGGTTGAATCCCAACAAATGCACCTTTGGGGTAAGGTCCGGAAAATTGCTAGGTTTCATTGTAAGTGATAAAGGTATTTAGGTGGACCCTGCCAAGGTAAAAGCCATACAAGAGATGCCGACTCCAAAGACAGAGAAAGAAGTCAGAGGCTTCCTGGGACGACTGAATTACATTGCCCGATTCATCTCACATCTGACTGCTACTTGTGAGCCAATCTTCAAATTACTGAAGAAAGATCAAGTAGTACGCTGGAACGATGAATGTCAGGCTGCCTTTGAAAAGATAAAGGAATATCTCCAAGATCCACCCATTCTTATGCCACCAGTGGAAGGGAGACCTCTGATACTATACTTGACAGTACTTGACAATTCAATGGGGTGTGTGCTGGGGCAGCATGACGAGTCTGGCCGAAAAGAGCACGCTATTTATTACCTGAGCAAAAAGTTTACCGACTGTGAGTCTCGTTACTCACTGCTTGAGAAAACTTGCTGCGCTCTGGTATGGGTTGCTCGCCGGCTGAGACAGTATATGTTGACTCACACCACTTTGTTGATTTCAAAGATGGATCCCATCAAGTATATATTCGAAAAGCCTGCTCTGTCTGGAAGAATAGCAAGATGGCAAATGATCTTGACAGAATATGATATCCAATATACAACTCAGAAAGCAATCAAAGGAAGTGTATTGGCAGATCATTTGGCACACCAACCTGTAGACGATTACCAATCATTGAACTTTGAATTTCCGGACGAAGACATCATGGTGGTAACTGATTGTGAGGTGCCTGGACCTGAGGAAGGATCCCGATGGTCTATGCATTTTGACGGGGCCTCCAACGCTTTGGGTAACGGCGTCGGCGCTGTAATCATATCTCCCAAAGGAACTCATACTCCACTCACCGCCCGATTGTGTTTCAACTGCACCAACAACATGGCAGAATATGAGGCATGTATCATGGGTCTACAAGCTGCAATCGATTTAAGGATCAGATTTCTAAGTGTCTTCGGAGATTCCGCTCTCGTGATCAATTAGATCAAAGGCGAGTGGGATACGAAACACCAAAATCTTATTCCTTACAAGGAGTATGTGTCGACCTTGCTTCCCCACTTTGAAGAGATAACTTTTGAGCACTTCCCAAGAGAGGAGAATCAGCTAGCGGACGCACTAGCTACGATGTCTTCAATGTTCAAAGTTAAATGGGACAATGAGGCTCCCCAGATCATTATCTGGAAGTTGGACGAACCGGCATACTGTTGCGATCTCGAGGCCGAGAAGGTGGCTGAAAAACCCTGGTATCATGAGGTGAAGAGGTATTTGGAAGCTCGGGAATACCCTGAAGGTGCATCCGTCAATGACAAGAAGTTCATGAGGAGGTTTGCGGCAAAATTCTTCCTCGACAACGGTATTCTCTACAAACGAAATCATGATTCAACTCTACTACGTTGTGTGGATAAGGCTGAAGCAGAGAAAATCATGATAGAACTGCATGAAGGTACATTTGGGACACATTCCAGTGGACACACCATGGCAAAGAAAATCCTTCGGGCAGGATATTTCTGGTCCACAATGGAAGCCGATTGTTACCGACACTCTCGAACTTGTCACAAATGCCAGATCTATGCTGACAAGGTGCATATTCCTCCGGTTCCTCTGAACATCCTGACGGCACCTTGTCCCTTTGCAATGTGGGGCATTGATATGATCGGTGAGATCCGACCGACGGCATCCAACGGGCATCGCTTCATCTTAGTGGCAATCGATTACTTCACGAAGTGGGTTGAGGCAGCTTCCTACGCAACGGAAACCAAGAGCGTCGTGGCACGTTTCATCCGGCATAATCTGATCTGTCGGTACGGCATCCCGGAAAGAATCATTACGGACAACGGTACCAATCTCAATAACAAGATGATCACTGAACTCTGCGAACAATTCAAAATACAGCACCATAACTCCTCTCCTTACCGGCCAAAGATGAATGGGGCTGTAGAGGCAGCTAATAAGAATATCAAGAAAATTGTGCAGAAGATGACAGTGACCTATAAAGATTGGCACGAGATGTTACCATTTGCTCTTCATGGGTACCGTACCTCAGCAAGGACGTCAATCGGGGCAACTCCTTTCTCCTTGGTCTATGGCATGGAGGAAGTCTTGCCAATTGAAGTCCAGATACCTTCTCTCCGAATAATGAAGGATGCAGACTTGAATGAAGATGACTGGATCCAGACTCGACTTGATCAATTAAACCTGATTGACGAAAAGAGGCTCACCGCTATCTGTCATGGTCAGACGTATCAAAAACGGATGATCAGGGCATTTAACAAGAAAGTCAGACCACAAGAGTATCAAGTTGGGGACCTGGTAATCAAATGCATCATCCTTCCTCAAAGTGATCCCCGGGGCAAATGGACCCCTACATACGAAGGGCCATTTGTGGTTAAACATGTGTTCTCAGGAGGAGCCATGATCCTAACCACCATGGACGGTGACGACCTTCCTCACCCCGCCAATGCAGACATAGTGAAAATATACTACGCATGAATAAAAGACTCGCTAGGTTGACATACCTAGGCAAAAATAAGGGCTTCCCGGCGAACCAAAAGGGTTCGGGCAAAAATAAGGGATGAAAATAAAAAAATTTGTACACCCGGCAAGTCGAAAACCTGAAAAGGCGGCTTGGGCAAAAATGGGTATCCCGGTGGACTGAAAACCCGAAAGGGCGGTCCAGGCAAAAGTTAGGGATAAAGCGTAACACTATGTCTCATTGGATCACTTCGCATCCGGAATTCTGCATCAACTATCTGGCTCAGACTTCGGCATCGATCAATCAGCTTCATCTTCAACTAGACAGCAAAGTGATGAGACGCTTGAAGACATAAAGACGATAGCAGAGTGGGAACCCAGTGGGATTGTTCACATGGCTGTTTTGTTTCCTTTTCAAAATTGTAAATTCTATGTTATTCGGCGGCATTCTCTTACTAGGATGTCAGCCTCTTGTACAAAAACGCCTATTCACAGGCAAAATTCAAATCAATACAAATTCACTTGTCCATACAAATTGCCATTGTTTTTCTTTCTATTTTGTCTTGTGAAGAACGTCCAATGTTCATTTTTGATATATGCATTTGACATTAAATTGTTGATTCATAAATATTTGCATATGAAACAAAAGATTGATTACAGGTGACATTAGAAACAGGGGCAATGTGAAGTTGTCTAATGCAGTCTGGTTGCTTTGTCCGCCAAGGTACCAAGGTAGATTCGACTGAAGAATGTGACCAAATCATCTCAACTCCCCGCTGAGCAAGACAAGATTCAGCAATACTTTCCCCAATCAGAGTTGGTCCCCCGTCGATCCTGAAAAGGCACAACATTCCCCAGTAGGTCTTAAAGCTTATCCCCAGTAGATTCTGGAAGCTTGTTCCCTGCAGAATACGGACGTCTCTCCCGAGCTTTATTCAAAGTTATTCCTCACAAGGGCTTATAACTGGGTTATCCTCAGCTAATTGCCACGGAAGATCGCCCTCGGCAAAGTTCTTTCAATCCCCAGCGGAATCCATCATTAAAGTCCTCAGCAGACCTCTCATCGAATACCTTCTCCAACAGGTACAGAGGCAGGGGCATTCTAATACAAGGTCACTGCCATATTCTCAGCAGGCAACCTATTGATGTCAGTTGTTCTCGCATCCCTGGCAGAAGCAAAAATCTCCAATTGCTGCTCCAAAATCCCCAGTGAAGTTGCCAAGCTTCTCGAGATTCCCCAATAGAATTTCGACAAAATCCCCAAGCAGTTTGTGAAGTTCACCTTCCGCAACAGATTCTTATAAAAACTCAAGTAGTTTATAAAGACTTATTCCCAATATAGTTTATTTCTCTAGCTGCAGAAGTTCATCTCCCAGCGGAGTTTATTTCTCTAAAACTGTTGAAACATTCCAATAGAATTCTTCCTCTCAGAAAAATCATTATCAAACAGAAGTCAAAGATCCTCGACAGAGAGAGGGAATTGCCAACAAAACCGTCTCCATTCACTATCCCCGGTGGAAATTGAAGAATCTCTTTCTTCACTCACCAACAACAGTCCGGGATTCAACTTCCCGACACTCTTCAGTAGCAGTCAGAGTTTTATTTTCCCAGACAAAGATACCGCACAACAGCATTACATGTTCATACAGCATGGCATATGCATACAAATACATATATCATAATCTCATTTATTTTGGGATCATCATGCAATTCATACATCATGACATCGCATGAAACTGATTTTACCTTTTCAGGTTAAATTAGCAAACACACAAATACTATCAACTTTTACAGCAGGTCAAAGATTAATGCCCGAAACCAGACGGGGAAACTATCTGCACGACCAAGTGGTATAAACTCCTGAAATAACACGGGTTTACGAACAAATGCAGCAGGCTACAGATTAATGCCTGAAACCAGACGAGGAAACTATCTGCACGACCAAGTGGTATGAACTCCCGAAACAAGACGAGTTTACCAACAAATACAGCAGGCTACATATTAATGCTTGAAACCAGACGGGGAAACTATCTGCACGACCAAGTGGTATGAACTCCCGAAATAAGACGGGTTTACCAACAAATGCAGTAGACTATAAATTAATTCCCGAAACCAGACGAGGAAACTATCTATGTAACCAGCAAAGTAAGTTCCAAATTAATACATGTAACAAGCCAGGACAACTATCTGTGGATAATCGATTGTAGATTAATACCTGTAACAAGCTAGGATAACTATCTACATAAAGAGATTGAAGATTAATACCTGTAACAAGCCAGGAAAACTATCTTTCTTTCTTAAGTCAGAGATTAATACTGGACACTAGACATGAAAACTTTCTCAACGACCAAGCAAAAACATAGTTCCAGATTAATACCTGTAACAAGCCAGGAGAACCATCTGTGGACGACCAACTGTGGATTAATACATGTAACAAGCCAAGAAAACTATCTACATAAGAAGACTGAAGATTAACACTCGAAATCAGACGGGAAAACTACCTTTATTTCTTGGGTTATAGATTAATACCTGAAACCAGCCAGGACAACTATCTCAATGACCGACAATTTTTCAAATTCTAGATTAATACCTGAAACCAGACAGGACAACTATTTGTAAACGACTAATTGTAGATTAATACCTGAAACCAGACAGGAAAGCTATCTACATGACCATATAAAGCAATTTTATACAGGTTTCTTCTTATACAGTCTAACACGGGCTCATCTTGAAGTAGCCCTACACAGGCTCTTTCTAATACATTTCCAGATAACAGTTAATTCCATTATCCCCAGCAAATCACTGGAAAACTGGACTTCAACCAGAATACAACAAAATGTCATATCTCTAGTGATACCTCTTCAACAGAGCCTTGGACAACTGAAGTTCCTAGACTCTATTCCCCACAGAGTTTTCCTCAAATAGGAGAACAATAGAAATCCACATTCCCCAACAGACTCCTCCTCAGACAGCAAGAACAGGAACCCCCAAATGGACCATGTATGAAATCATCATCTATTTTGGATGGTATCTTTAAGCCCATCTCTGACGACTCTCTGTCATCTCCTACAAATGGCATTTGTAAGCCCATTCCCTCCATCATCAATCATCAGTGTTATTTCATGTGAGTACAAATTTTTGGGCACTCTAGTGTTCAACCATCTTCCACCTGCATATCACGAAAGGCAGATAAGCCAATCTAAATCCTCAGGTTTAAGAATATTGAACAGGGGCAGCTATTGTACCCCAAATTTTTCCCTCTCATGTTTTCCAAAATTTTTTCTTGTATGCGTGGTCGCAAGCACTTGATTCAAGGAAAAAATAAATTTTTTTGAACATAAACAAGGAGTCTTCGATTGGCATCTTAATAAAGTATTTTGATTGGCATGTTAAAGGGCTTTCCATTTGTATTTGGAAATGATTCAATTGAGCGCCCAACATTATCCAAGCTTGCCCCAAATTTCCAAGCTTCGATTGAAGCCTTGGCCTTTTTCTTGTTTGCTATATACAAGCTTCGACTGGGCATGTGTTCCCTTTGAAATATCCTCCTTCGATCCAGGAGGGAAGGACCTCTCATTAGTGCTCCTTCGATTGCACCATTGGCCTTGCATGCTGGCTTGATTCACAATGCAATGGCTGCCTGCATGCAAGCTGGATTCCTGCTTCATTTGGGCATTTGATTATCTTTAGAGCAAGCTTAATTCCTTCTTCGACTAGACAAATTATACCTCTAGGCGTGCCTTTAGCATATAAAGCAAGAACTTCTTCAAACTGGCCTTTGATTCACAAAGCTCCCACTTGGCAAAAGGCCCCTCAATGTGTCACCAGCGCACGTAATCCCCTTAATGCTTGCCTTGGATTCACTAAGACAAAGACTTCGTTTGTGCTTACTTTCAATGCACAAGGCCAAGACTCCTGAACCCAGTTTCTGCACTATGGCCCCTTCATATGAGCATTTCAAAGGTCCAGTCGAGGGACACACATTGGAGAGTCGGTTGAATAAGGAACAAAGCATGCATGTGACCCCTTCAAAAGAGCACATATTTGGTTCAAAAAAAATAATACACAAAGGGTCCATTCGAAGGACACTTTGATGGAAAACGCATATTGTTGTCTAAAAAGGGGGTCTGGTCGAAAGATGGATCTAGTTGGTCAAAATGAAAAAAATATTCAAAGAGGCTTGCTGGTCCAAAAGCCAACATACTGTCACTTTCAAGCCAACGTGCGCAAGCACATTCATTGGCTAGGTAAGATTTTTCGTTTGGGATAGCTAAATAGGGGTTTCAAACAAAGAAGTCTCAGTGATGAGAATATGATCCAGTCGAAGGGTGCACAAGAGGTACATTTGAAGAAGCATGCAGAAGCCCCATTCAAAGGACACACCTTGGTGGCCCATTCGAAGAGGGCACAAAGCGTACACAGAAAGTCCATTCAAAAGAGCCAGTCGAAGTAGCCAACTTGAGGCTAATCAAAGGGCAGTGATTGAAGGTGTTCGAAAGAGGGAAGCGTGTCCAGATTCATTCAAATTCAAAAAGGGACAAGTTTCCATGACTTTTGTAACGTTATAAAACTTCATTCATGACTTTGAAAACACTTGCTTATGGCTGTTTAAACCTGTATTCTCTTGTCCCCTTGTTTACAGTTACACACATACGTTGCCCCATAAACCACCCCAAAGGTATCAAATATTCCTAAACACTAGCCAATTCACGCCCTATTCAAAGCATCTTTGTGATACGGTGGCAGAACCGACTGTTATACTGGTTTGAGTTATCTACGAGATCTTAGAGGTTTTCTCATTTTGAAATACCTTTGTGCATTGTGTGTTTGAAATTTTTTTGAAAACACCTTAGTACGGCGAACTTTGTAATGTTTCTCGGGATAGTGGAGAAAGTATATAAAGTGTTTTGAAATTGTTTTTTAAAAGTAGTTTTGTGTGTAAGTGCAAAATGTTTGAGTAGACTTCTAACAGCTATCTACTTTATTACTCAAAAAAAGGGTCGTTATTTTCCTCTTTTCCTTTAGACAATGCTAGCTGTTGTACCCCAAAATTTGCCCTCCCATCTCCTCAACATTTTTTCATCACAAAAACCTTTGAAGATCAAGACCCAGTTAGGGTTTCCTCTGCTCAAGACTTTTCCTTGCTCTGTTGACCCAAATTAGAGTTTGTGATTGCACAAGGATATTTTGACCTAAAATGCCTAAGATGACTTTCATGCTTCATGTTGGACTCCCAAGTTTATCCATACCAAGTTTCAAGTCTTGATTCCAAATGTTGCCCAGTCAATTGGACAGTTGACCTAGAAATCAACTGTATTGGGGAAAAAGTCAACTGTGGCCAATTGACAGTCAAACATCATGAAAATTGACCCACATCAACATTATGAACTCACATGGACCATTTGACCAAGTTTGGATCACAATTCCACAAGAAATTTGATCAGATCATCAAAAGGGCAAAATGGTCATTTTTAGGGTTTTGACTGCACAAAGGCAATTTTTGACTGTTTGACCTAGCCAATGGCAAACCAAGCTCACATATGGACTCAAGGACCCCATGGAATTATCTTGACATGCTCAACAAGTTCAAAAGATCCCAAGTATACAAGATTGACAGTTGAATTTCCCAGTCAATTGACCAATTTTGACTGTATACTGAAAAGTCAAACTTTGACTTTTTGGTCAAAATCAAGGGTCAAGATTCATTTTTCATCAAATACTGCCAAATCATGAAACTTGTTCACCAAGAAATCAAGAAATGCAAATTAGGGTTTGAAATGGAAATTTTTCATAACTTAGAATTTTTCTAAGTTATGGAAAACCCTAATTTTTTCCCAAACTTTGCCCCACTTTCTCACCAAGATTCATTTGGATTCAAACAAAAGTCAAAACATGAAAGTTGTAGCTTGTTGCATAATCTACAACTTTGATTCACAAAGTTTTCCCAAATGAGGCTTGTATCTCAAGTTACAATTTTTGGAATAAGGGTACTAAACCATTCTTAACTTAGTGAAATTTCAACCTATTTTGGCAAGGTTTTCTACCTAACTTCAAGGCCATTTTCCATACACTTCCACTTGGAATTTCAATGTGAATTTCAAAGATGGATTGTAGTAAACATTCAAAGCTTTCCAAAATGTCCAAGAACTCATCAAACAACCTCATAACTTGAGAGAATCGAATTTCACAATATGGCAAAAACTCACTTTTGAATTGGTCATGTACATGTTCATAACTTATGCCATTTTCAAGTCAGCTTGGTTTGTGCTACATTACAGGTCCTTAAACCAATCAACACTCAATAATTTAATGCATATTCATTGTGCCAAAGTGTTGTTCTATGAGTTCAAGCATTACATACAAGTTTAATCCATTTATGGAAAAAGTGAAATAGCCATTTTTGAAAAGTTAAGCTTTATGTCCAATTGCAAATCCACAAGTACAGATCAAAATCTAATTGGCACAAGATTATGAGCATAACACACTGATCAAGGAGGAGCTTTGCAGCATGATTAGGGGTCCTCTACCTGTCTAGAATACAACTTGGCTTTTGTTTGCTTAAGTGTGAAGAAAAGTATCATAACATACACCAACTTCCATTCCTGCAAACCAAGCCTTAGAGAAAGTTATCAAGCACATTCCAAACATCAAACACAAGCTAGAACACGAGCCTTTGGCCTCCAATACCTTGAAAAACTCAGAACCACCATCAAACTGCTCAAACAGAGCAACCTCTGCAGATTGAGTTCCAACTCTCAATCCTTTCAAGCATTCTTGCCCAAACCACTTCAGACACCTTCCCTACCATCAATCCAAACTATCCAAAGAATTAGAAGCAACCTGTAACTCCTCTAACCCTTTTGGCCATTTTCACTTTTCTGATTTGCAGGTGAAGAGCTCCAGCACGATTCAAAAGGTTTCAAGATAAAGTAAAGCTTGAAATAGCATCCCTGGACCTCAAGGAAGCTATACCAATCATCACCTTGCACTGAAAGCTTCTCCATTGCCAGATACAACTTTAATTGAACAGGTAAGTTCATGAACTCGTATCTCTCTTATTAGGCATTGTTAGCTTTAGGTTTGTGAAGAAAACATGTCACAATCATAGCCCTGAACATGCCCATATAATTAGATTTCATTTATATTATGTATGCTTAGAGAATTTGATGTCTGAACTTTGAACAAAAATTAGGTTAAGAATTGGGAGAGAAGAAATTCTCTCTCATTTCTGAGAGTTAAAACATGTTCTTTATATGTGTGAATTCGTGAGAAGATGCTTAACAGTTTTGATGTTGGAAGTTTTTGCTAAAACTCAAAGAATCAGGACCTTGCAATGGAAGAAAGAGGCGCGTGTTTTTGTCCAAACAGAAGTCTGGAAGTTGAAGAAAGGTCTTCATGGGCTGGGCTTGTGTTGACTTTTCTTTTTGCACCATACATTTGCTTCTGAACCCCCTGAGCCCACTTTGCTTATTTCTTTGACTTTTTGACTTTTTCTTTTTTGGATTGACTCATTTATTTTTTCTCATGATATTAAAAATATAAAAAATATTTTTCTCACCATTTTTGAATTTATTAGGCATTTATTTGATTTTCTTTTAGTTTGTACATAAATAAATAAATACATATACTTTTATTTAAAATACTAAAATAGTGCAAATACATTTTTATACATTTTTATTTTGTTTTACTTTCTGAAAATATTTTATATAAAAAAAAAATAATACTTTTTTTTATCAAATATTAAATATTATTAATTTATATATATAATACATATTTAGTAAATAATACATATATAATACATATTTAGTAAATAATATATATATATATATATATATATATATATATATATATATATATATATATATATATATATATATATATATATATATATATATATATATATATATATATATATATATATGTATATATATATATATATATGTATATATATGTATATATATGTATATATATATATATATGTATATATATATATATATATGTATATATATGTATATATATGTATATATATGTATATATATGTATATATATATATATATATATATATATATATATATATATATATATATATATATATATTATATATGTATATATATGTATATATATATATATATATATATATATATATATATATATATATATATATATATATATATATATATATATATATATATATATATATATATATATATATATGTATATATATGTATATATATGTATATATATGTATATATATATATATATATATATATATATATATATATATATATATATATATATATTATATATATGTATATATATTTATATATAATATA